>CM062809.1:517409332-517829149 GCA_031772625.1 Pinus tabuliformis
GTTTCACAAAGGATTTGTGACATAATTTATACATTTTCTTACTTTCTAATTGTTATTTTCCTTTCCAAGAACAGAGTTTGTTACAAGGTTGTTTATGTTTATGTAGTTGAAGTGACTGTCTTAAGATACTATTTTTCTTAGGGTATTTATCAGCTACCTGTTATATTTCCTCTGCTCCCCTATATTACTCACCTAACCACACAATTTATGCTTGCCAAATGCATGAAAGTTAAATAGGAACACAATCATTTCCAAAACTCATTCAAAAGCCATCCCACCACTTAAAAAACCCTTTTAAATTTTAAAATGAAATCATAATGTGTAAGGCTTACACCTTTTGCAGTCTAGGAGTAACTCCTTTCGTTAACATCTTTGGCGGCGTTGCCAGGGAGGCAAATTGAAGTTTATCTCTGGGTAAATGACAAAGTTATAAGTTTGGTTCTAAGGTGTATAGCTCCAGCTATCTTTTTAGACTGCTTTACACCTGGCAACTCCATTGTTTAAGTTTTGGCTCCAAGAAAGGCTAGAACGAGGGAAAACCAATATTCTCCTTTGAAAAACCAAGTCCCTAATCCTGAGAAGCTAATAAAAAAAAATAGTAAGCAAAAGCTTGTTTCTTCTGCTTATGTTTTTTCAAAAGCTATTCCTGAAAAAGTATAGCAAATTTTGTCTCCTGATTTTACAAAAATTTCTATACCTCTCTCGTTTTCCAGTCAAAAAACAACCTCTACATCAAGTGTTAGTGCTTCCTCATCTACTGTTCAAAATCCTCAAATTGTTATTCCACAAATACCAGTAACTCCAATTGTTATTCCACAAAGCCTAGTAACTCACACCATGGGAAGGTCCTAATCCACCTTATAACCAAATGGATGCAATTTTTGCTGCTAGGTATGCTCCTTTAGTTTTACCTCAGCCTATGAATGCATTACCTGCATGAGATTATCTCAAGTATATGCCTAAATTTAATGGTGAAGGGGAGGTAAAATCTCAAGAACATCTTGTTGATTTTTATGCTTATGCTGATAATCTGAACATTGAGCATGAAGATGTTTGGATGAGAGTTTTTGTTCAGAACCTTGAAGGTGATGTAAGGAAATGGTTCAGATCTCTGACAACTGGTAGCATCACTGGAATTGAAGTACTAGTTGATACTTTTTTAAGAAAATGGGGGGTGACAAGAAAGACTTTTTGTATTATATCATAGAATTTGGTGCAATCAAAAGAAAAGAAGGAGAATCAGTTTCTGGGTTTTCTAAGAGATTCAATAAAATGTATAGAAATATACCTACTGAAATCAAGCCTACTGAAGCTTTAGCTAAAATCACTTATGTTGGTGCTTTTGATCTTGAATTTTTTTTATTGTTGAGAGAAAGAATATCTGTTATGCTATAACAAATGCAGGATAATGCACTAGAGGTAGAATCAAATATATTAGTAGGTAATAGATTCAGAGGAGGGATTGACAGAGAAAAAAGAAAGGAAAAAGCTGAAGATTCTATTTCAGGAACTTCTAACATAGATCCTAAGCTAGATGAGCTTACCAAGATGGTCAAATCATTGACTACTGATATTTCTAAGTTGAGGATGGAAGCAAGACCACCTACTACCAGAAATGTTTCATTTGATTTCCCAGATAGACAACAGTTTAGAAGACCTAATCCTCCTCAAATTCTATAGAGAGAAAGAAGATATGTGATGAGAGAAAAGGGTGTAGCCTCCTTTGTAGATTTTATATTTGAAGATGAAGAAGAAGTTGAAGGGTTGGAAAGAGTGCTGATATAAATTGTCTTAGAGACAAAGAAGGGATGATTTATCTTACACAACTAGAGTATGAAGACTTCATGTCATATACTCAGAATAATGAAGTGAGTCATAATCAGTCCATGATTGTAGTTGATCATCAAAAGAGATACAATCTCAGATAAAATAAAATTGATGACACTTCTAAGCTTGTTGTACAACCAAAGAATAATAAAGATGTAGTTAAAATTTCAGCGAAAACATCTGACAAACTGGAAATTCCAATAGCATCTCATTTTCCTTCACTTGAATTAAAAATTTCTCACAAACCACACTCTGCCTTCAATTTTGAGAGTGAGATTCAAAAAATCAAGATTCCTGTTCCCCTTGTAGAACTCATGAAAAATCAAGATTTCAAAAATACTTTTATGAAAGCTTTTAAGCCTTCACCTACTGAAGTAGTCTTTGATTTTGTTAACCTTCAAGATAATAATCCCACCGTTATTTTAGGTATGTTGGTAGAAGAGAGAGATGAATCTACCACTCCCTTCTATATATCTATGAATATTCATGAAAAGACCCTGCATAACTATCTTATGGACTGTGGAGCTTCACATAATTTAATGCCCAAGACCATAGTTTTGGATGAACTAGGTCTTGAGATAACTAGAGAGTACCAAGATATCTATTCTTTTGATTCCTGGAAAGTCCAATGCCTTGGTGTCATCAAAGACCTTACAATAAGTCTTCTTTAGTTACCTATGAGAGGGATGGTAATGGATATTGTTGTAGCTAATATCCCTCCCAGATTGGTATGTTACTTTCTAGGTCATTGATTAAAAGGTTGGGAGGAACCTTACAAATGGATTTAACTTATGCTACTGTTCTTGTTTTTGGAGAATAAGAAAGAAGACTTTACAGAGAAGCTCAGTTGGCATATATCATTAGTGACAACAAAGACCCTACTAATCATCTGATATATGCTAGACCAACTAGAGAAGGTTCAAGCATTCTACATATGGATGACTCCGCCTTGCATATAGAAAAAATTTAGATTTTAAAGCCTACTGAAAATCAAATCAGTCATGAACGATCGAAAGTAGTGCAAATGTTTTTTGATAGCTCATGTTGTAAATAAAGTGTTGGTGCAAAGATTGTTCTTATTTCCCCTTTGAAGGAAAGTTCCACTTTTTCTTTCAAACTTGAATTTGAGACAACTAATAATGTGGCTGAATATGAAGCTCTGTTAATTGGTTTAAAAAAGGAAAAAGATATGAATATATCAGAAATATATATTTTTGGAGATGTTGAACTTATTATTCAGCAAATCAGAAATGTTTATCAAACTAAGCATCCTAGACTCAGAGATTACCGGAATGTAGTATGGGACATTGTAGAAGACTCCTTCCTGGCCTTTAACATTTCTTTTGTTCCAAGAGAAAGTAATATTCTAGCCAATTCACTCTCTATTTCAGCCAGCTCATTCAAAATTCCAATGCCTATAAAGTTGAAATATGAAGTGGAAGTTAGGTTTAGACCTAGCATCCCTGATTATGTCAATCATTGGAAAGTTTTTGAAGATGACCACGCGATCAAAAAATTCATTAAATTTGCTAAAGAATTTGTTGTTCCTAATATTGATAAAGAAGAAGACCTAACACAAGTTGATGTTGATCATCAAGATTCTAGAAATATAAAAAAACAAATTTCTCATTAGCCTATCATACAACTACCTACCAATCATATTCCCAAGGGGTTAATTCCACTTGAGAAAATTTTTTATCAGAATGATGTTGCAGTCAAGCCACAGTTAGCTGAAGCAAATGTTGAATTATAATATTACAACTTGGGTACAAAACAAGAACTAAGGTATGTGAAGTTGTCAAAAGCTTTACTAGATGAAAGAAAGATGGAATATCACACACTATTTTGTGAATTTGTTGATGTTTTTGCCTAGAAATATGAAGATATTAAGACATATGATACATCTATCATTGAGCATAGAATACCATTGAAAGATGGTACTAAACCTTTCCAGTAGAAGTTAAGGAAAATCAATCCACTATTGCTACTAGCGATGGAAAAGGAAGTGAAGAAACGGTTGGATGCTAAAATCATTATTCCATTGAGATACTCAAATTGGGTTGCCAATATAGTGCCAGTAAGAAAGAAATGTGGTGAAATCAGATTGTGTGTGGATTTCATAAATCTTAACAAAAGCTCCAAGAAAGATAACTATCCATTGCCGAAGATGGAGCATATTCTTCAAAAGGTAACTGGGTCAAATAGAATTTCCATGTTAGATGGATTTTTTGGGTATGATCAAATATTTGTTTGGCCATAAGATGGAGAGAAGACAACATTCACTACTCCTTGAGGTACATTCATGTATGCAAAGATGTCATTTGGGCTCATGAATGTTGGAGCTAATTTCCAACGTCCTATGGACTTTGCATTCATTGGAGAAAAGGACATGTTCTTGGTCATCTATTTGGATGACATTACTATTTTTCAGCTTTAGATCAACAACACCTTCAACACTTGAGATAAGTATTTGTTAAATGCAGAAAATATGGTATATCAATAAATCTGAAGAAGTCTCGTTTTCCTCTCAAAGAAGGTAAGATGATAGGTCACATAGTTTCTAAAAATGGAGTGAGGATTTATCCAAAAGAGTGATTGCAATTCAAGATTTAATGCTTCCAAGATATAAGAAAGAGATTCAATCTTTCCTTGGTAAGATCAATTTTCTCAGAAGATCCATCCGAAATTTTGCTGAAGTGGTGAAACATTTTACTTGTATGCTAAGGAAGGACAACGAAGTCAAGTGGACAGTTGAATCTAGAAATTCATTTGAGCTGATAAAAAAGGCTATCATTGAAGCGCCTCAATTAGTAAGTCCTGAATATTCAAAACCTTTCTTAATCTTCTCATTTGCTTCTCAAGACACCATTGTTGTTATTTTGTTACAAAAAGATTCAGAAAATAAAGAAGTGCCCATAGCATTTTTCAGTAGAGCTCTTAGAGATGGAGAATTAAAGTATGAAATGTTGGAAAAGCATGCTTATGCATTAGTTAAAGTTATGAAAACTTTTAGAGTTTATATGTTGCATGCTTAAGTGATAGCCTATGTCCCTTCATCTATTGTTAGAGAGATATTGGTTCAGCCTGATATTGATGGAAAGAGAAGTAAATGGGTCACTAAAGTTCTTGAATTTGATTTAGAGATAAAGCCTACTAAACTAATCAAAGATCAAGGATTAGCTAAACTACTTACTGAAGAAAATTGTAAAGTGTTGGGTTTGAATTTTATGGATGATAATCTAGAATGGAAAATTTCAGAACCTGTTGACAATATGGTAGTAGATTCAAAGCTTGTTGAGTGTAGATGGTACAAGGATGTTATTTATTTTCTAAAATATTTTAAACCTCCTCTAGATTATGATAAAAGTAGATTGAGATCTTTGAAGTTGAAAACCATTAAGTATTGCATTAAGGATAATTGTTTGTATTGGAAAGATCCTATAGGAGTTTTGTTGAGATGCATTGATCCAGAGGAAGCTAAAAAGGTCATATTTGAAATTCATAGTAGTGTTTGTGGAGGTAATCATTATTGGAGAACTACTGCATACAAAATATTGAGAGCTAGCTATTTTTGGCCTAGCTTATTTTCTGATGTATATGCCAAGGTGAGAACATGTGAAAAATGTCAAAGGTTCACTGGTAAAAAGAATCTGAGGTCTTTACCTCTCAAGCCCATAAATTATTTTTGTACCTTTATAGCAGTGGGGATTAGATTTCATTGGTGAAATTCATCCACCTTCAAGTGGGTAGCATTGTTGGATTCTTGCTGCTACTGATTATTTCACCAAATGGATCGAAGCAATACCTACAAGCAATGCCACTCATAAAGTTATCATTAAATTTATGGAAGGAATCATAACTAGATTTGGATGTCCATCAAGACTAGTAGCAGATAATGCAATTGCTTTTAAAGCCACACCATTGGTAAATTTATGTGAAGATTATGGTATTCAGCTTACTCATTCTACATCTTACTATCCACAAGGGAATGGATTAGATGAATCATCTAATAAAATTTTGATAAGAAACATCACCAAGTTGTTGGAGAAAGACAAGAAAGCTTGGGACTCAAAACTCAAATTTTCTTTATGGGATGATAGGGTGACAATCAAAAAGTCTATTAATACATCACCTTTTCAAATGGTTTATGGGATTGATGTTATTTTTCTAGTCCAATTAGCTATTCCTGTAGCCAAACTACTATAAGATCATGAAGCTAAACCAAATGAAATGACTAGAAGAATTTATCAGATCATAGAAGTGCAGCAAAAGAGAGAACAACAATATGATTTGGTAAGAAAATATCAGCAAGCTGTAAAGGAAGTCTTTGATAAAGGGACTAAAAAAGAATATTTTCAGATTGGAGATCTGGTGTTGAAGTGGGATGCACAACACCAAGATCCAGGTAAGCATTCAAAGTTGACGCTTTATGGCTTGGTCCTTTCAAAATCTGAAATGTCTTGCAGAACAATACTTTTGAGTTGTAGCATCTTGATGGGATAGAACTGTATGGAGGCCCATTTAATGGGTGTTTTCTCAAAAAATTCTTTTACTAAGGCTATTGGTAGCCTGAGTTCACTGTAAATACCAGTGTGATTTCATAATAAGACTCCATAGCCCAATGACAAGGCACTGAAACTACAAAAAAATCTTAGAGCCTCGCAGGGAGAGCTCTATCCCCTGTGGAGAAAGTGTTAGCACAGTTCTAGGCTAAGTCATGAGTGGGTTTTAAAAAATTTATTTTTAAGATTAATTTTGTAAATTTCAAAAAATTTAAAACTCTACCAGAATGTCCAGTAGCACCCTATTTTTTGCTCAGACAATCTCCCTTGTTTTTCAAACAGTCTTTTCGTTCTTGTTTTATTTCTTGATTTTTTATTTATTTTTTAATATTTTAAATTCTAGTAGCGTCTCGCATTTTAAAAAATAAAGTGAAAAATGAAACTATTTTCGATTATCCGTGTGTCATAATGGTGAAATGATTAATCCAAATCATGAGATTTCATGATTGGATAGGTCACAAACTTCAAGTCAAGTCAAGTGGTAGTGGTTAATCGATTTGGTTGATTGCATTAACTAGGTGTTAGCCACAACTATGGTCAGTCGTTGCCTGGCCCACTGATCTTAAATAAACCTGTGTTTCCAAAGTTAAAACGTTTCTACAGCATCAGTCTTGACCATAGGTTTAAATTTCAACGGTCGTTCTTTCTGTTTCGCGTAATACGCTACCGAAATTTCGGGCTAGCCCGAATTAAAGTAGGAAAATTGCCAGATTTGCAAAAAATCTCGTACAACTGCCTGTAGCAGATTAGCTGGACTCTCTAAAGAAACTTGACTTCACCATTACTATCACATGCTATCTATTATGACATTAAATCTTATGTAATCATGAAGGATTATATTCATAGGAGATTGAACCAAAACTTCATCTCAAATATTCGAAAATGGAGGAAATTTCACCATTTTGAATTTCTGAAGTGCAACAAAGGAGTCAGTGATTGAGGAGGTTACGAATACATCCCAGATTTTTAGGTAGCCTAATTCAAGCTAATTGCAACATCTGTTGGGTAAGATTCCATACGTTGACATCTATTCTTCATAACAAGCAAGCAAATATCTATGGCACCAAATTCTAGGAAAGGTGGAAATCTTAAGAGAATCGAACATCAAGGAGCTGAGCTAGTTGATGCTAACCTAAGTGTTAGAAGATTGTTTATTTAGACGAGTTGGTATCCACTCTGCACTAGGTTAGGAGGCTCACATCAAGGTGTAGCCCAAGATTTTGCTCAAACCTTCAACGGAAAGCGAGCTACCATCTTTGGTTTCAAATTGCAGGTTTCAGAATAGTCAATTGCAGAAGCTTTTAACCTTCCATAGGAAGGAGAAAAGTGGTTTAAGGGAAAACTCATTATAGGAGGAGATCTCAATACTTTTATTAGAAATGAATACAGAGATCATAACTGGGCCAAAGGAATTCCCAGCAATTACCTTAAGAAGGAATGGGAAGAAACAGTTAAACTGGTTAAGATTTTTCTCACTTGTGAGAGAAGGTATACATTAGTGTTGCAGGTATGAGGACTCTTAATTTGCCCTATTTCATATTGAAGAGCCTGACCAAAATGGCAGCCATAATTCAAACACACCAGGAATCATCAGAATACAACCTGTGCCATGAGGCAATTATCAAGGTTTTGTTTGAAGAGGAACTGAAAAAGAGAAACCAAATGGGAACATTTCTTGTTTTATAGGGAAGGCCAACCTGCACTAAAACCCCAAGAAACTACTAAATCTTCTTCAACATAGGTTCATATAGAAAGGACATCAACTACATCAGTTGAAGGAATTTCCAAAAGAAAGGTAAAGAAGGAAAGTGTAAGTAGAGGTACCAAAAGCAACAAAGAGAAGCCTTCAACTGCTGAAACTAAAAAGAAAAAGGAGCAAGGTGAAAACTCTTCTGCCCAAAAAATAAAATGCATGAAAATGGTTCCTCCTATTAGACCTTTTCCTAAGGTTTACACAAGAACTCAGAGAGGAAAACTTGCAGCTAAAGAGAAATCTAAAGCGCGAGTGTTTCCTAAAATTTCAGAAGCACATGAACAAAAACAAGAAAACAAAACTATTGATTCTGATGAGGAATTGTTGAGAGAAGTAGGGTATAAAAGGACCAGTAAAAACAAGAAATAAGAAATAAAACTAGTTTCTAGAGCTAGGAGGAGACATACTAGGGAAAGAAACAAATACAGACTAAAATCAAAATCCCTAAATAATCCTAGTTTACTGACTGAAGTAATAGTCATAGAAGAACAACATACAGAGTTGCAAACTGAGGATCCTTCAATTGCAGAAAACAAAAGATCTTTGAAGAAGCAAAGAGGTAAAGCTCCCATGGACTAGCCATCAGAGCCTTCCAAAATAAGAAAGTTCCAAAAAGAAGCAAAAAATGAAAGAGACCATCATCAAAGAAGACACAACCAAAATCACAAGGTCAAAATCTGCTGCTAGAAATAAAACAAACTTCGATAAGCTTGCAGAGGCTACAACTCACATGGAATGAAAGGGTAATTTTCCTTAAAAAAAAATACTTTTTGTATATCAAGTCAAAGTTTTGAATATGAAGATTAAAACTCAAAATATCCAAGCATATACAGGTGTTTCGAAGTATTTTCTGTTAAAATTTTGAAGTGAAAACATTATCCTATCGGAAATCATGGAAGTGTTTCTAGTTTTTTCATTATTACAGGTATTACCAGAATTTCCGGTAGCACCTGTTTCAACAGAAATATACAGTTGTCAGCAAAAAACCTCCTGGCTAGTTTTGAAAATACAACAACCCATAACAATTTGGATAAGGAAAATTATGGATATGATATAGTTATGAGGTTGTTGAAGGTTGTGTTGAATGAAGTCATATGGTCATTTAATAATCAAGACCATAAAGAGAAAAATTAGCAGCCAGGTGTCATTTTTCCTCTTCTTCTCATCTACACCTATACTTTCTGTTGCAATTCAACGGGAGATGATTTTAATTTCTAAATGACACTTATGTAACAAGGAAATAGTGGAACCACCAATTTAGGAGAGTTGGAGTTTGTGCCTCTCTCTCTATAAATATTCTTTGTAAATATCATTTCAGGGTTGGATTTTGGTTCATTTGAAGACTCAGCTTAATAAAATAGATTTTTTTGCACTTCATGCTAGAGGATTTTGTGATTCAATTTTGTTGGACACCTAATCCTCTAAGGGTTGGTGTAGAATGTGAACAACCACAAGAGTCGAAGAGACCTTGGGATGTGGAACCCAATGGTCACACAAGTGTACTATAAATGTATATCATGTCAATAATAATGTATTCAATGTTTATCATCCACCTTTGCTATTTACATTCTTGTGACTTCAACATGGTATCAGAGCTGCGGTTAGGCCTTGGCATTTTCAGATATTTTCAGCACTGCATTCTTTCCAAAATTTGTCTACCATTTCCCTATTTATAGAAATATTCTAATGTTGCTTTGCTGCACCTAGGCGCTCTAGCAGACCGTTTCATTACTCTTTGTGAATGTGTATGTATTGAAGCTCTTTCTGTTATGTGCACTAGTTCATATGCTGAATATATATGCATTGTATTCACATTTACCTATTGTATTAGTGTTTTGGAAGCCACGCTCTCTTCTTTGCAATGTCCCTTGGATGATTCCTGTTGAAGGTTGGCCTGACATGGAAAAGTTGCAATGAATATGTGTTGAAGTCTCTTCTATTTCTTGCGTGAGGAGTTTATCTGAGTCATCAAGTTTCTTAAAACCATAAGATAAATTTGGGTCGTTAGCGTTGGTTGATCGTTCACATATCACCATTCATATATTATTCTCTGTGTGTGGTAAATTTATCTGTGTGCATATAATATCAATTTACAATGGAAGCATGAACCCTGAATTCATGATCCTAATGACTGCAATGTCAAAAGAAATGATGCTTGGATCTGCATTGGCCTGTGACTTGTTGGTAACATTCACCAATGACTGTAGATTGACTGATTATATCGTGGACTGATCCCTTCTTTTCCTCTGTTAAATGAAAGGTATAATCGGAAAAAGGTGTTGCAGGTGTGTCTGAACTCTTCAATCCAAGTATATTGACTTCTGGTTTGGCACTTTGAAAATCAGCTTCCCAAGAAACAAAAGGGATCATCATCCACTACACCCATTTGTATGTTCTGTCTGCTTAGTTGTGTAGCAAAAAAAAAAATCTACATGACTGCAATTTTCACTTGCTGGTGGAACAAGCTCAGTAGATGCATATTGCACCACATCTTGTACATTTCCTGTTGTTGTATCTTGGTTATCTAGGCCTTTCTCTGACTTTGATTTACCAAAGAAATATTCTAAGTCAACTCCCAACCTATATGGAGGATTTTCATTTGCCGTCTGTGCCTTACTTGGGTGTTGATTTAATCCTCTTAATTTATCCTCAGGCCATTTCAATTCCAAACTTGATATATCACAAGCAATTAGTCCATCCTTTTGTTCTATCTTTTTAGCCCACACACTTATTGCTTCAGTGTATGGTATAGGCTTTCCATTTGGTACATTTGAACCCTGTGGTATACTTGGCTGCTAGAAACAATATTGCACTACTCTTTCAGCGGAAGATAGCTTTGATGAGCTAATGATATTTGGTGCCAAAACTCAGTCTATTCCCAAATGTGGGCCAGTTTCCCTTATATGTTGATGCCTTTATTGCTGTCAAAGTATCAATAGGTTGGAGTCCACTATTTTCTACAAGAGCCATTGGTACAACATCTAGAGCATCTGCAAATGCCCAAATTGCATACTGCTCCACTCCAGGAATCTTGTCAAACAAATGAGTGTGTGGTGGCTCACACTATGCCCATGAACGACACTTCATTTGGCTGTAGCATCTAAAGGTTCAAATTTGATATTCATTCAGATTTATGAATTACCGATTTATAGATTTGATATCCAGATTTTAGGTTTTTTGAGGGGTGAAGCACTCTGTGTTTTATTTTAATGTCACTTTCTAGAACAGAGGATATTGCAGTAACATTGAATTGTGAGTGAATGTTGCTACCAATAGTTGTGATCAGTTTCTTTAAAGTGTAAGTTTGATAATGAAGAAAATGACTAGACTTAATAATGCATTAGAGCTTTTAAATACTCTAATACATTCCACTATTGATGAGATGATTAAGATTAACAAAATCTCTCTTTCCAATATTAAAATGTGTCTGCAAAATGCACAAGAGAATATTGAGTTTTTGTAGCTTGAGACAAAGCTATAGCAAGAGGAGTTACAACGGAAAAGACATCATTCTGAACCTGTTTTTGTTCAGAACATTGAGACAACCACCCATCAACAACAAGTTAATATTGTTGAAGTTCATTCAGATTTAGTACCCAATGAAGCAATAGTTGAACATGCACATGCAGAGGTTCAGTTTGCACTTCCCAAGCCCATCATCAGACCTTGGGAAGTGCTTGTCCACAACAAGCACAAAACATGTGTTGGATATGATAAGGAGGTTCCCTTTCATATTCCAGTTTAATCAAAGCCCATCCAGTTTCAGAGTGTTGGATTCCTTCATGACAGTTCACCTTCAGTTGTTCTAGATTATGCCCCTCTTCCACAGGAACAACGATAGATTGTGAAATGCCAACACTGTGACTGAGTTGGCCATATGAAAGATCATTTTTTTGATATTCATCCATGTAAGCACTGTCATAAAACCAATCATTCTTCAAATAGATGCTTCAAAAACAAACCTCTTGCAAGAATAAAGATTCATCTTGGATGGATTGCTTCTTGGAAATGGGATTCAACATCCAAGAAGATATTTCGCTCATACAACAAGATTTGTTCTCGAATATTGAAAAGTCATGTAGTTGATATCTCTGCATCTTCTCACCTTGTATCTGATAAGGGGGAGGTGATGGTCATCTACAAGCTCCAAATCCACATCAAGTGAGCATGAGCCGCAACTTGGCATACCAGATTCAAAGTTGTATCCATAAACAAATATGCCCCTGAGCATTCCTTCAGTCGATGATACCTCTTCAAATAATTGGGGGCACTTCCTCTAGCAGAAGAATTCATCTTCTTGCCAGTTTTGGAAGAGTTCCAGGAATTGTATTAATCATTCTAGAGTTGTCAGTCATCCTTAAACCATCACAGGTTGAAACCTCCCTTTCATGGTTGAAGGTTTCCCTCTTCAAAACATCAGGAGCACTTCCTCTAGTAGATGACCTGAGCTTCATGCCAGACTTTGAAGAGTTCCAGGAACTGTGCTAGGTGTTCCACTGTTGGTGGTCATCCTTAAACCACCCCCTTATACCAACATTTCATAGAACACATTCAGCCTAGCGCTGCCATGCATTTTTGCACATTTTCTATTACAACTCTCTTCTTGGACTCATACATACCCCTTCAAATTAAGGGGGGGAATGTAGGACACCTAATCCTCTAAGGGTTGGTGTAGAATGTGAACAACCATGAGAGTCCAAGAGACCTTGGGATGTGGAACCCAACAACCACACAAGTGTGCTATAAATGTATATCATGTCAATAATAATGCATTCAATGTTTACCATCCACCTTTGTTGTTTACATTCCTCTAACTTCAACAAAGTTATATCTAATGTGTGGTTTGTTTATTTCCTTATTCCCATTTTCTGAATTATAAATTTGTAGTAGCTAGTATGGTATGAGTGAGAATCATTAAGAGGATCTAATGATGACTTATGTACTATTTAGTTTTCTGTAAATTATAATAAATGTTCAAGTAGAACTTGTTAGTGAAGGATTGACAAAGGATTTATGAGATACTTTATACATTTTCTTACTTTCTAGTTGTTGTCTCCCTTGTCAAGCTTGTTTTAATCTTTTAAATGATAAATTATAGCAGCTAGTGTAGTATAAGTGAGAAATTATTAAGAGGATCTAATGATGACTTATCTACTATCCGGTCTTCTATAAATCATAATATCAGTTAAAGTAGAAATTGTTAGTGAAGTTTTCACAAAGGATTTGTGAAATATTTTATACATTTTCTTAATTTCTAACTGTTATTTTCCTTGCCAAGAAACAGAGTTTGTTACAAGGTTGTTTATGTAGTTGAAGTGATTGTCTTAAGATACTCAGTTTTCTTAGGGTATTTATCAACTACCTATTCTCTTTCCTTTGCTCCCCTATATTACTCACTTAACCATGCAATTTATGCTTTCCACAACTTTCCAAATGCATGAAAGTTAAAGAGGAACACAATCATTTCAAAAACACATTTAGAAGCCATCCGACCACTGAGAAAACCCTTTTAAGTTTTGGAATGAAATCATGATGTGTAAGGCTTACTCCTTTTGTAATCTAGCAGTAACTCCTTGCGCTAACACATTTAACCATTTATTCCACCTCATGGTTGGACATCACTAACCATCACCAAATCTGTCTTTATCCAAGCTTTCCAGGGCTCCAAAGCATTTGTTCCAACCAGACCTCTAGAACTAGTAACTCAATGGACAGTTTTCGTTAGGCTCCAGAGTGTTTGTCCAAACAATGCTTCCAGTACTTGTAAGTCAACCCAAACTATTATAGGGATTGTAGAGCATTTGTCCAACCAAGTCTCTAAGAACTAATAACTCAACCCACAACGATAAGGAAGATGAGAACCAATCAGAAACAAAAGGGAAAAAACCCAAAACACCATTTTTATCTAGGAAAGCAAAGCTAGGAAAAACCATTATCAATCTAGGAAATCCTCCATGCCAATGATAGTTCATAACCAAATAACAGCATGCATATGTCATGCCTTGAAAAACTAGCAAGGAAATCAAACATGCAACTTGGTACCTACAAGAAAAACCTATTGTAGATGTTGATCACATTGTTCCCTTGCACTTTTCTTCTTTTCCTTTATGTTCTTGGTCCAAATCCTAAGTATTCCACAATGATTCAAGAGTGCTCCAGGAAAACTCTGTGTGTGCAATAGTGTGTGAGAGAGAGTAGAGAGATCTCTATGATAAAACTAACAAAAAACTATGAACTGATCCTCATAAGTCTTTTTATCATTGAGGCCTCTATTTTCTTCATTTTCCTTCATTTTCCTCCTTAAACGCAACTTGAAATGTTTCACCTTCCTTTTCTCCAAGTTTCCATTAGTTTCCTAAAATAAAATGCCAATAAATGCCTCATTCCTTTCCAAATCCTTTGCAATTGCCTTTGCCAATTTTTGTAGCCATTAACTAATCACAAGAAATCCTCTACACTACGTTTTATTCCAACATTAAGCTTGGAATACGTGTCCCATGAACTTGGTTATTATTTTTTCTTTATTAACTTTATTACATGTATTTTTCATGTGGGTCTATTACAAACCCCTCCCCCTTGGGGGAATACAGTCCTCAGTGTTCAATGACAGCTACAACTAGCAAGGCTGATAAAAACCAAACATATTGCCCTTGGAGCTTTATAACTTAGCTCGTTACAACATTGACAATGATCAACCTGCTAAAAATCAAGCCAACATGACAAACATAGCAACATGAAAACCATACCACTTATCGGAGCTTTATAACACAACTCGTTGCAATATTTACAATGACAACCATATACAAAGATGTACATATATCAAAACTCATTTTCCTCCACTGGAAAAAAAAGAAGATTACATCGCATGCATCTGATCAACCACACCCCATGTATTTTCATCGGGCCCAAAGTGCTTCCACTTCACTATAACCTATTAGATTGCTTGGTTCTAGAGTGTGAGAATATTTCTCTACAAGATGCACTCAGATTCTGGCTGGAATTATCCTTCTTGTTCCACCTGCAATACCATTCAATCACATGATCAACATATTTAACATACTTCTTAAGTAATGACACATGGAAAAAATCATGGAATTCACTATCGGAGGCAGTGCCTACAATACCATTCAATCACATGATCAACATATTTAACATACCTCCTAAGTAATGACACATGGAAAACATCATGGAATTTCATTGTCAGAGGTAGTGAAAGTCTATAGGCGACTGGTCTAATCCTCTCAAGGATTTCAAAAGGCCTACAATATCAAGGTGCTAGGTTCACACATGAGCCAATCCTCAAGGAGCTATTCTTGGGCTTGATGTGCAAATACACCTATTCCCCAACCTGAAATTCCTTAAACACCCTGCGTTGATTTTCATAACTCCTTTTTTTGTCCTATTGTGCCTTTAGATTCTTCTTGATAACCTTCATTTCCTATTCCATTTCTACCAATATGCCCATCCATATCAATACCATATTCATAGGATCACTCCAACTGATAAGAGTATTAGAACTCCGCCCTTAGAGTGCCTTAAATGGGCTCATCCTCAGTGACTCCTGATAACCATTGTTGTAAGCAAACTCAACCAGTGCAAGATACTCTTCCCACTTCCGTTGCTGATGCCTAACATACATTCCCAACATATCCTCCAGAATCTTGTTGACCTTCTCTGTCTGCCCATCTGTTTGTGGATGATAAGTTTTACTGAAGGAAAACCTTGTACCCAAACCTGCAAATAATTCCTTCCAAAATATGGAGGTTAACTTGGCATCCATTTTTGAAACAATCTCTTTTGGGACACCATCCAACCTCACTATATCTTTGATCAAGACCTGTGCTACATCATTAGTTGAATAAGTAGAATTCATTGCAATGAAGTGTGCTACCTTAGTTAACTTTTCAATCACAACCATAATAGAATCATGTCCTCTATATATCCTTGGAAAAACTATAATGAAATCCATTTAAATGGCCTCCCATTTCCACTTTTAAATCAGAATTGACTGAAGTAAAACACCTGGATACTTACACTCTACCTTTACTCATTGACAATCCAAACATCTAGCCGCAAACTCTACCACTTCCCTCTTCAAATTCATCCAATAATAGAACTTCACCACTGTCAGTGCCTTCTAATATCCTAGGTGACTTGAATATGAATTAGCATGAAATTACCTCAAGATAAGCTTCTTGAGCTCATCATTATCCAGCACATTAATATTATCCTTAAATCTGACCAAACAATCTGTTGTGAGATGATAGTCCACATCCTAATCACTTGTATCTTATTGTAACCTATGCCTGAGGTCCCTATACATGTCACCATGTTGTCATGCTCGCAAGACCTAATACTATAGATCTGTCCCATATGAACTCAAAGTTGTAATGTCATTTACCTGTACTTTTCTGCTAAGAGCATATGCAACATGTTATCTTTCCCTTTAATGTACTCATCTCAAATTCAAAGTCATTGACTTTTTCCAACCATCTAGCTTGCCTGGAATTCAAATTCAATTGGTCAAACAAGTATCTCAATGCACTATGATCACTCATCAATACAAACCTCCTCTCAAGAAGATAGTGCCTCCACATATTCAATGCGTGAATGATCATTGCCAACTCAATATCAGGTGTCACATAATTATTCTCATGCCCATTCAATTTCCTTGATTCGTAGCACTACTTGTCTTCCTACTTCAGGGTTCCACCATGTCCGCTCTTGCAATCATCTGTACATACCATGAACTCTTTATCTGAATCTGAAACCTTTAGAACTGGAGCATTTGTAAGAAACTTCTTTAAATGCTCAAAACTTGTTGCACACTCTTTTGTCCATTAAAACTTCTTACATTTTCACTACAAGGATGCAATAGGATAAGAAATCTGTGAGAAGTTACTAATGAACCTCCTATAATAACCTGTGAACCCCATGAATTATCTAACCTCATCCACATTCCTAGGAGCTCCCCATTTCATGATAACTTTTATCTTTACAGGATCTATTGCTATGCCTTCCTTAAAACAACATGTCCTAAGTAATGTACCTATGTCTAAAATAAACTAAATTTACTAAGCTTGGCATACAACTGATGCTCTCTTAGGAATCTCAATACTGTTGCTAAGTGTTAGGCATGTTCTTCCTCATTCTTACAATATATCAATATATCATCAATGAATACAATAAAAAAATTATCTAGATAAGGATGAAATACACTATTCGTCAAGCACATAAAAGTACTTAGATTATTAGTCAAACCGAAAGGAATTACAAGCAAAGCATAATGCCCATGCCATGGGGACATCGCTCAATGAAAATCTAACATATCATGTGCATTCATGACATACTAAACAATACCCTTAATTTCACTACATATTGGAAAATATCTCTAAAAATCACTTTATTTAACCCCCTACCAATACAAACCCAATAAACCTTCACAACTAAAAAACCCCTACTTTCACTAGATATTGTAGGTATCCATTTTTTCATTAACATTTTTTATACCCCATTATATTTTTTCATTAACTTTGAGCTCCATTATTTATACTTATCAATATAAAAACCCTTTACCCCCAATTATATGCTCAATATATTATGTAATTTTTTCCTCAATATATATCCCCCAATATGAACCCATGTGGTATGATATTTCTCCCCTAGTGAAACCCCTATGGCCTATGCCTGGTTCAGAAATCAGTCTTGTAAATATCTTTTTCTTTGATGCATACCTGATGATATTCTAATCTCAAATCAATCTTTGAGAATACTGCTCCTCCCTTCAACTAATGAAAGAAGTCATCAATCCTTCACAATGGATACCTATTTTTGATGGTTAACATATTCAGCTTCCTGTAATCAATGAATAAACTAAGAGTTCTGTCATTTTTGTTCAAAAATAATAATGGTGCACCCCAAGGCGATAAACTTGCCCTAATGTAGCCCTTTTCATGCATTCCCTTCAGCTGCAACTTCAGTTCTACTAGCTCTAGAGTGATCACCTTGTAAGGTGCCTTAGATGCTATTGTTTCCCCTGGTACCAACTCAATAGAATAGTCCACTTCCATGTGAGGTGGAGAATATGAAATCTTTGTGAGAAATGTATCCAGAAACTGCTCAAAAACTAGGTACCTATTCAATACATCCACATCCTCAACATCCTTACCTTTATCACTAGAAATATGCACTACAAATAACATACACCCTTTCCCTTGACTGTGCTTTTCCTGCATAGTTGTAACCATTCTAACTAATGCATTCTTCTTCTTATCCTGCAATATTTTATTTCCTTTGTTGTCACCCAAGCACTCAATGGCCTGGTCATAACAATCTACTTTGGTCATGTGAAGGTACAACCAATCCATACCCAAAATCATACTATATGATCCCAACCGAAGTATATTCAGATGATGTAGGCATACATTTAGCTCAAATGCACAAGCTCTTTTCCAATGATGAACTCTCTTCTTAGTATGAGTAGCCACTACACTAACCAAGGCTTTGCATGCAATTCTTTGTTCAAACCAAACTTATCCATTAGGTCAGGGTTAACATAACTATAATTAGATCAAGGGTTAATCAAAATAGAAACAACTTGGTCACAAATCTTATCTTCCATATCAATAATAGATGTCTCGTGATCTGCCTTCTTGTTATCCAACACTACACAAATCTGAGGAATACTATGTCCAACATCCCCCACTGTCTATGCCTCCTAAGCACTGTAAATATATGGTCTCCCACCCTGATGTTGTGGACAATCTCTCCTATGACGCTCTCCTCTAGAATTTCATCATTGCAATGGATTCTTTCCATCACCCTTATTATGTTCCTTAGACTGAAATCCCTCTCATCTGTTATATTCATTGAAATTCTTAGGCAATTCTGCATTCTTTTTATTACCTATGTCCTGAGGTTTAATTCACTTCTTATCCCATTTCCTTTATTTTGTTCATTACCTTTCCAATCTTGCTTAGTCCTGGATCTTCACTTCAATTTCTCATAGCAATGGTTTATATTTCTGATGGATTCGTCTAACGATCTAGGCTAATCAAAATCAATTCTATCCTTGAATGCTACCGAAAACCCACAAATGAATCTTTGAATATTTTGTTTCTCCTCCTTTATATAAGGCACATACCTCATTAAATCCAAGAACCTACTATTATACTCCTCATCGGTCATGTATCCCATTTTCAAACTCAGAGAATTCCCTTGCCCTGTCGTCATAGTATCTCTATGATAGACACTTCTTCCTCAAAAGTATTTCAAACTCACTCCATGTCAATGCCTCTTCCCAAATTCCTCTAAAATTCTTCACATCTTCCCACCAAATGTCTACTTTTCCCTTAAGACCAAAAATAGTTATCTTTCCTTTCACATTCTCTGAGTAATCATGCAATTGAAAGAAATTTTTCATCCCATGTAACCAAGTTTCTAAATCTTGTGACTTCTTCATTTCTCCATCAAATGTAGGAGGCTTTGCTTTATTGAACTCATCTGACAAATATCCCCTGTCATTCCTCTTGTAAGGATGGTAGCAACTATGACCATGATACTTATCTGAACCAAAACTAGAGTAAAGCCCATGTCCACTGCCTTATCTATTAGGTTTATCCATGAGTCTACCATATATGACTATGTCTTCTTTATCCGACTTGTGCCCACCATGATACCTGCTACCATAGGCTCCATTAGTCTTGTCATCCTATCCACAACTAATCCTAAGTGGTTCCTATCTCTGGAATTCTGATAAGCTCTAAAGGATGACTGCATTGATCTCTTCTTATTTATCCTACACCTTGGCTAGTCTCTCTTGTGACTGAATGATTAAGTCATTATCTGCGTTACAACTTCATATTTCCACCTTCAAGCTTCTTAAGGTGTTTGCTATGTTAAGAGAGTACCCATCACCATGTTTCTCATCTTATTTATAGGGAGAATCTCGTGTACTGTAGTCTACCATTTTGCTAGTCATTTTTTATCTTCTACCTACAATGATATCATGTCACATAAACTAAACAGAAACATACCAAGTTACCTCAGTGTAGTTCAGGGGAGCATATATCGTCTGCAAGATCAATATGATTAGCATGCTATATATATATATATATATATATATATATATATATATATATATATATATATATATATATATATATATATATATATATATATATATATATATATATATATATATATATATATATATATATATATATATATATATATATATATATATATATATATAATCACATCAATAACTATAAATCATTTTCCAAGTTACCAAGCATGATGTCACAACTATAACGTTGGCTAGGTATAATGCATGCATGAAAAACATATAGGGAACACACATGCATAAAAAATACATATACAATTGACATGTATTCATGACAACACACCTCAACAACAACACCATCAAATTCTACATGACAAAACAACTACAACAATGACCAATGCCATGCAAACATAACAAACACATAGACCACAAGCATAATGAAAACATATGCAACCTACATATATGGATGGCAAACACATTCTTCCCATATAGTCCAATGTTTGAACCATGCTCTAATACCACTCAATGGTATCATATCCCAGCCACAGAAAACAGAAACTAGACATCACACAAAGAGAACGAAACTCACTCTGATACCACTCTATAAAATCCTCCCATACTTACCCAAGCTAATCGATCCACTAGGGTAAATATGTGACAAAGTGTTTCTATGATATTATTCAAATTCCCAAGTATAGTTAAGGAACTGGAATCGATAAACCAAAACTAAACTGACCTTCCTCAAGCACTACAGGACCCCCTAGACTAACCAACCACTCCAAGTTCCCAACCCTTGAGTTAATGTCCCTTTTAACTGAACTAAACCCCGAGTCGCTCCCATGACAAGCCCCCCATGTGACTGTAACCCTGCAATCACTCCCACAACAAGGAATCCATGTGAATACAATCTTTTTCAACTAGTTCCATGCTATTGATTGATATATTTAAGCCACTTTTTCAGGCTAGTTTCCAAACCACTGCCCAAAACCTCACAAAACTCTCAAGAATGATAAATGACATAGGGAAAAAGCATTCCATACAAAACTTATACAAGAACTTGACCTAACCAGGCCTAACCATGAAAAAAATTCCATCAAACTGACAAACACATCATCAACATGTAATGCACAAGTCATAAATAAAGATCTAAGCATAGGGAGAATCGTTAATAAGGTTTATGCCCTCTCAAAATAGTTGCATTATGATGTATTAGGTCATTCATTCATTAACATTTTATATAATAACCAGAACATGGTGAGAGCCATAACTCAAGACTGTCATAAAACCATGCATGTAACTAGCATATAACCAGATAAACAACAATAATAGAACAACCACCACAACCACATAATAACAAGTACATTTACACGTAGAACACAAGAGGAAAAGTGCTCTTATTAATATATGAAAATCTAACCATGTCAGGGACTTCCATGTCCCACCCGACCATAGATTGGGCTAAACCAAATCTCTCTTTTAGCCAATCACCCCCACACCATATTCCAAGCATGAATATGGGATCTCATGGAATAAACCAAGAAAAAAAAACCAGGGCTTCCAGAGGTCAAACCACCTCAACTGTCAACCATTCATTCCACCTCACGGTCGCACATCATAAACCATCACCAGATCAATCTCTATCCAAGTTGTTGAGGGCTCTAGAGCATTTGTTCCAACCCGACTTCTAGGACTAGTAACTCAACGCACACCTGCCACCGGGATCCAGAGAATTTGTCCAACCAAGGCTTCCAGGACTAGTAACTCAACCCACCAAGGGCTCGAGAGAATTTTTCCAACCAAGGCTTTGAGAATTAGTAACTCAATCAAAGTTGTTATAGGCCTTCTATAGAATTTCTCCAACCAAGGCTCCAGGAACTAATAACTCAACCCACAACCATAAAGAACATGAGCACGAATTAGAAACAAAAGGGAAAAACCCACAACACCATGGTTATCCAAGAAATGGCAAGGCTAGGCAAAACCAATGTCAAACAAGTCAATCCTCCACTCCAATGATAGATCATAAACAAATAACCACATTCATATGCCATGCATGTCAAAACTAGCAAGGAAATCATACATGCAACTGGGTACTTGTAAGAAAAACCAGTTGTAGTTGTTGATTCTATTGTTCCCTTGCACTTTCCTTCTTTTTCTTTTCCTTCTTGCTCCAAATAAAAAGTATGCCACAAAGCTTCAAGGGTGCTCCAATAAAAATCTAAGTGTACAATAGTGAGAGAGAGAGAGTAGAGAGAGGGATCCAAGCTAAAACTGACAAAAGGCTATGAACTGATCCTCAGAAGCCATTTTATCATTAAGGCCTCTATTTTATTCATTTTACATTATTTCCTTCATTTTCCTCCTCACATGTAACCTTTGACCTTTGACCTTCCTTTTCTCCTACTTTCCATTATTTTCCTAATATAAAATGCTAATAAATGCCTCATGCCTTTCCAAAAATTTTGTTATTTACTTTGCCAATTTCCATAGCCATTAATTAATCACAAGTGATCCCCATCGCTATGTTTTTTCCCAACATTCAACTTGGAATATTTGTCTCATGACCTTGGTTATTATGTTTCCTTTATTAACTTTATTACATGGATTTTTAACCTGAGGTTGTTACACTTTGACATGATGCATGAAGGAATCTGAGACGAGAGACAATTTGACAAGAACCCTAATCACAAAATTTCTCAACCTTACACCGTCTAAGGAGAAAAAGTTCCCAATATTTTACCTACAAAGACATTTGGAGATTGCAATTGACCACTCAATAGACCACTAATACAACTAAAATTGGGTCTATCTTGCGCCATTGAGTGTTCTGATGGTGCATGAAGTACAATATTAATATCTTACCTAAATACATGCGAACATGATATGAAATTCAATAAGGTTACATTAGAAAATTTCTTAAACCAAAGTGGGTAAGGAATACATTGATGAAGGTTATAAAAAATGACCATAAGAACATTTTTAGGATTAAGGCCAACTATTTTAAAATTTCATGAGTTAGATACATATTCAATTCAAGACATGAAACTCAAGGACTAGGTTTAGTGTGTAGATTCTAGTGAGAATTTTTATTGGATAAATAGAAAAACAAATCCTATCTTACTATCCAATTTGTCATTAAATTATGAAAAAAGAAAAATATGGAAAATAAACAATTTGTTTTTAGCCTTGGTGAATCGATCGCTTGTTGGAGGGAGTTGGGCGAGACCCAAGATCAAACCCAGTGGCTACCACTATAACACCAAAAGTATATCTAACAACTCCTAAGCCAAATATACTAAGAATCTATGACTTAGCAAAAACCAAGACTCCATGATGGTGCGTGAGTCTCCTCCTTAAACCTCATCATAGTGGGGCAAAGATCCCCCCCCAGTGATTTGAAACTAGGTGGAGGCCATAAAATCCCATTGTGCCAACCATTTGGTCATCCCACAAGGAGACTAGAAAATAAACAGTTTTTTTCTAGCATGGTGATTTGGTAACTCATTGGAATAATCTAGGTGAGACCTAAGATCAAACCTAGTGGCTATCACTATAATACCAAGAGTATATCCAACAGCTCATAAGTAAATATACCAGGAATTTATGACATAGCAAAAGCCAAGACTCCTAGTGACTTCCACTATAACATCAAGAGTATATCCAAGAATATATGACTTATCAAAGAGTCGAGACTCCTAGCAACTACCACTATAAACCAAGAGTATATGTAATAGTCAATAGCCGATAAGCCATATATAGCAAGAATTGATGACTTAGCAAGAGATGAGACTCCTAGTGCCTGTCATTATAACACCAAGAGTATATCGAGCAGCCTGTAAGCCAAATGTACTAGGAATTTATGACTTAGCAAGAGTCAAAAATCCATGAGGGTAGGGGAGCTTACTCCTTGAGCCTTGTCACAATGGGCCAAAGATCTTCCCTTGTGGAATTTGAAACCAGGTAGATGGATAGCACTTAGTTGTGCTAACCACTTGGTTGTCCCATAAGGAGATAATAATAATAATCCATTTATAAGATCACAACTGATCGATATTGAAAATTGTTGTATAAGATCCACTTGTATATGAGACAAGGGATCCACTACTAAAACTTATATAGGTATACATACTTTGCCCCTCAATTTAAACCTATTACCTTTCTAAAAGAAACAAAAACTCTTAATCATTAAACTACTTATTTTATATTTAATAATTTCATTAAAAATTGTATTTAAATTTTTTAATTATAAATATTTTAAAATCTTATATATATAATTTTAAAAAACAAAGCATGTAATTTAATAAAGTTATTAAATATAAAAGAATTTAAAGAATTTAAAATTATAATTATAAACCTCTCTCTAACCGATCTTTACAAAAAAAAATAAAAAATAGCAACCAAATTTTTGGTAATTAAATTAAACTTCAATTAAAACTAAAATATAAATATAATTTATTTTTAATTTATAACTAAACTTGTGAAAACTGAATTGTATAAATTTTCCCCGGATTAAAAAGAGAAAAAAAACTAATTAGGACTCCTACCAAAAACAACTTAAACAACTTAACTAGGACTCTTACCAAAAACAACTTAATTAGGAATCTTATCAAAAACCATCCTACATAACTAGGACTCTTACCAAAAACTCTCTTACTTAATTAGGACTCTTACCAAAATATGTTTTTTTTTTTTTTTTTTTTATACCACATGGTGAATCGGTAACTGTCTGTCCAGGTTTGATCCTGGGTCTCTCCTAGATTAAGCAAAATATGATTACAAACACTAAAGCCAAACATGTTATTACAAAGAACAAATATTTTGTAAAGGTCAAAGATATTCTACCTTATATGGCAGCTTCAATCCCTAGCCAAGGGCAATTTGCAGGTTAACATAATTTTTTCCCATATAATAATGTGGATACGCATTCCTTGCTTCAAACTCCACTTGCAAGTTGACATAATTATTATAATATACATAAAATAATGTGAATTACTCATTGCTCTTTGTTCAACTGTTCCAAGTTGAAAGTCATAATGAATAATGCCTTACATGGCAGTGTCAGATCCAACTCAAGTTGAAAGTCATAGTGAATAATGCCATACATGGCAGTGTCAGATCCAACTCAACTTGTTGATGCAAAACTCATGCTTATCCAAACCCAATCTACCTTTATTCAGTAATTAAATAGAAACTTAAGAACCCCTCCAACTTGCCGAGTTGTTGTGGGGACATCCATGATATTGGTGATGTCAACGAAATGCATGCATAGACAAACCAAATAAGAAAGTGATGTCAATGAAATGTATGCATATACAAAGAAAATAAATATAGCTTAATGATTTTTTTTTTAGTTTAAATGTTTAAATGATTTATTTTTACTTCTTAATTTAATTGCTTCAGGTTTTAATAGTAATATATTCTTTTTATGAGTTTAATTTGAAAACTGATTAAAATTGATTAGTAATTTATTTCTTTTTATAAGTTTAATTTGAAAATTGATTAAAATTTATTAGAATAATAAAATTAAATGCTATATAATTTTTTTTTGGTTTATTTTAAGTTTATTTATATATTCAAAATAATATTTTAGATAATGAAAAATAATAAATTATCAATAATTATATCATTATATTAGAAAAAACTTAAAAATATTTAAATTTCTCTATAAATGGTATAAAAACTAGAAATGAATTTAAGATAATTAAGATGTATGCACATGCGCAATATAAACATATTGTTATATAGTGAAGTGGAGAGTGAGTCCTCACAACTTGCACTTTATATCAAAATTTACAAAGTATTAAAATGCTACATTAAACCACAAGGAATTATTCATTTGCTTTGATTTATGAGTAAGTTGATTAACTATTAAGTACAGGGGGACATAGTCTTGACCCCAAATTAACCACGTAATCAACCTTGGAGTTATTTATAGATATGTATTTCAGATCCATCACATAAATATTTTAAATTCCAACACCTTTCTAACCAGTTAATGTGGTGCATCTTCAAGCCGATTAGATGAAGATGAACCACAATAGTTGGTTCAAAGCACGTAGGAAATTTAAAATATTTATGTCATGGATTTGGAAAAACATATCTCTAAATAACTCTGATCGCATAAGCCTCCATTCAAATAGCCTTGGAGTTTTTTGATGTAAGAACATTGAGACATTTCTTCTTCTGGATATATTGATACAACTAATAAAGTTGCTTGAAAATCCTACTTCACTTTGTGTATAAGGAAAGACCTTGAATATAAATGGTGAATTATATTCAAAAAATCACTAAAAACAATAATTATATCCAAAGAATTCCCTAAAACAATAAACTCCTAAATTCCCATAGTCACAATTTGCCTCAAACCTTGATATAAAACATAAACCTTGATATAAAACATAGATTTCAGCAACATTGTTAGAAATGTTATTTAAACTATTAACATAAATTGTTTTTCTTGATTCTCAATCCCCTTTCTTAAAACTATAAATTTGATAATAAGAATTTTTCAAAATATCGAATCTATTTTCCATAATCAAAAACACAATTTTATTCTTTAAATAATAAAAAAATTTACAATATTTCTTACCATTACAATTACATTTTCAAATTTTGATTAAAAAAGTAGAAACATACGATTTTAGGCAGCTATGCAAGTTGCCAAAATTATTTTTAGTATTTATTTTATTTTAATTCGAGAGTCGACATCTACAACACGGATAGTATCCCGGGGACTTATTATTATTATTAATACAAGATTCGTTTGAATGAGTGTTTTTTATCTTTGAGAGTACGCTAGATAATCTGAGTTGACGGCTTCAACTTATGATAATTTTAAGTCGTATTTAAATCAAAATTGCGATTTTTATTAATGCAGAATTACAATTTTAGGAAAGGCTTGTTTGGACCGGATTTTAATGATGGTAAGCATGCAAAAGCTAAGGACTTTGGGGTAAGTAGTATTTGAGTTAATTTTAAATTAATCAAAGTTTATTAATATCGAGTTTTACGGGAAAAATATTATATAATAAATAGACTTAAAAAAACAAAATTTAAATTTTGAAAAATAATCAAATTATTTATTTAATTATTTTAATATTATATATTATTTTAAGTAATTGAGATTATTAAATAGAGTTGTATTGGATATATGAAAGATAAGAATAATTTATTAATTTTAACAAGGAAATATTTAATAAAAGTCTTTTGTAAAGATTTAAATAATTTTGAATATAAAAAATGTATGACAATATTTGAGGCGTCTTTTTTAGTTGTGCAATTGGATTGACGATTGTTGTGATATGAAAATGTTGTGAAAAATAGAGGCTTGAGGTTTAAATCTTTTGGATTATAGTGTGGGCTATGTGTGGGGTGCATATGGATTCACTTAAAGGTTATAGGGGTAGTGGTCAAAATCAACCTATGTCACACTATACAAGCCCAACTCACTTGCTAGTTCCTCTAGATATAATTAGAAAGAAAAAAAATTGAATGCATTGGTAAGACAAGTCTTCTAAACTGATAATAAGTCACACCAATAACTCCCCCCCCTCCCCACGCACACACCAAAAATAATTGATTAACATATAGCTTCTATTTCATATGAATAGATATACATATATGTAGTCGTATGTAAATACTTTTTAGTTCATGCTTGTCATATATTGTAACCATTCTTCTAAAAATTTAATTCCAAATTCTCTATTTGTAATGAACCAACATAGATCCATCTTAACTCTCGATCTACTAAGGGCCGAGAAGAATCAAATCTCATTTCACTCTAAAAGAGATTTGCATCTCAAGAGATTTGATCCCTCTCGACACTTGAGAGACCAGGAGATAAGATAGAGCTATGTTGGTTTACTTAATAATTATAATTGTAATTATTAAATTTACGTTTTCTATTTTATTTTTATTTTTATGTAAAAAGACCAAGTGAAAATGTTGAGGACAAGACATTACAACATCTTTACTATGCTAAGTTGGAGAGCCCCTCTCGATGCAATTATTTACAAAACCCTCAACCTCAATTCAACATATTCAATCTATAGTGAAAATTAGGGCAAATCGATGACAAGTTCAATCCTCATCGATTTCTCTTACATATTGTCTAGTAAACCATGTGACGTTCATGTATTCAAATGAAAAAAATAAGTGAATTTGTTAGTTCATTATTTGTAATATTATCATGTGTTTACTTGGTATGGTCGCAGGTGCCAAGTACAATTACATATATTGTTTGCAAAGTTTTTATGAAAGTTATAAATTAAATGGACATTGCAACATATTTCTTTCTTGTTGTCATAGTTGCTTCAATCAAATCACAGATCCATTACTAACACTTTGTATATCGAAGTCATAGTGGAAAGTTTTCATACTCGGGTTAAATTTAACACAAAACTAATTAACATAGAGTCTAATGCACCCAATGGCTTTATTGGCTCCCACATTTGGTCGATTAACGAGAATAAGAGCACTCTATGATCTCTGTGTAGTTTCTAACTTATAGCCTACATTGGAAAAAGGAATGGATGCAAATCCTTTAGCAAATTCCTTCACAAAGGCCATGGAAGTTGAACTAATAGATTCAAATATAGTAGGAGGCGCTGGAGTAGGAATATAAAGTTCGTTAGGAGGTTTTGGAGTAGATATAGAAAGTGCCCTATTTTTTAAAGCCAAAACTATAAATTTATTAAAAACAAAATCAAGAAACATTAATCATCATCATACCTAGAAGAAAAAATAAACCACACAAAATAGAAATTCACTAACCAATTGTAGGGACATTAGATATGTTCATGAGGGAGGAGGACTTTGGGGTTGATCCAATGAAACCTTCCCTCTTCCTCATCCTTGACCTGGACCTTGACCTTGGCTTTGGCCTTGGCCTCCTCCATTTCCAGTTCTTCTACTTCTTCTAAAGTTGCCTCCCTAATCCATAGCTATAGAAAAAATTACCCTGATCTAAAATTCCATGAAATCAATCTCAATTTTGGCAACCTCCTAAATATGATCCGCTCTATAATCTTCGACTATGATACAAATGGAAAATTCTATGTTTAATATGTAGTAAAAATGCAATAACTCATAACGCTAGAGGAGTGAATATTTCAACTTCCACTGTAAGTAACATAAAATGCTAATGGAAGATAAGAGTGGTGGTGGGAAGAATCCTCGAAATATGGAAGGGTATTTAAATCAATGCAATTTTGATGAAGGAAGGTCCATGGTGGCACAACAATTTGCATTTTTATTTTTGATATATTGTGCCTTGTCCTATTGTTTTGACCATTATTGAAGACTGGGGATACCTTGGGGTTGTGGGTTGTTATTCTTTACTATAATAGGTAAATGAGAAGCTTCACAACTTTACCAATGTATCCTTGATTTTCCCACGAATATTAAAAATGTTATTAAATTATTTTTATTTTTTATACACCTCCAAGATTTGATCCTTTTCACTTAGTTATGAGTCGTCATTTAAAAAATGTTGAGATAGAATTTTTTTTTGTGAAAGGTTCGACATTTCATTATTCAAATAGAATGTTGAAAGTGAGAGAACTTTGTGCTATTGGCATTTTCCGATGGGAAACCAACCCAGTAGTACAAATTTATAATCTAAGGTTACATATTCCTAGCTTAGGTTTTCAGATAGAAAGAGAGTATTACTAGAATTTACAAAGAGTACCGAGAGGCAGTATGCACAAAGGAGATGATCTACCTAGCCACACAATCTAAAAAAATAGTTTCCACATGCCACTATGAGAAAATAAACTTTCTATAAACAACACTTAGTTTAAAAAGTCTTCACATTGTGACCTATATCGACATAGCCACATTATATATCTCCTTTGATAGGTTGTGAGTCGCTTGGAGCCATGAATCCCGAATACATGCAAACACCAATAAGAATTCTTAATCGTGTTAGTTATTCCAAGAAGCTTCGATGACTGACCACAAATGCTTGAGCCACAAACTACAAATACTCACTTTCCTAAGTCCTTGAACTAGCGCCCAATGAATTGAAACTCTAACTACCAACGAAAGCATGCAACCACTATGGTGTCCATTACTGACATGGACCAAAACATATAACTATTGAGAGAATCATACCTCTGGAAAGAATATTTGAGCGAAGAGAAGGGTTGAATGAAACTCAGAATTTTCACAAACCAATGTTTAGAGGCTGCCATCTATAGGATTTAAAACGCGTCAATTTCTTTGACAATTGAAGTTTGGTTGAATTTAGAGATATGGGAGAGAATCATCTGAGAAATTCCTATGATACAAGCTTGAGCTTGAAGCCTGGATAAATTAATATGCATGGTGATAGAAGGTAGAAAATTCTACAAGAGAGATAAACCATTAAAGTGAATCTTACTAGCCAATTGAAATGGAAAAGAAAGTTTGCAAACATGGGAGGATGAAAAGAACGCATTGATAGATTAAGGGAAACATAAAATATCCAACTCTAAGAGAACCAATAAATTCCAAGAGTCAGACCAACCAAGGGATGCATGCCAGCTATGAGAACTATAGGCATGGAGACGAGAAGAAAGCATATCTAAACATGTCGAGGGGAATACAATAATGGTCACCGGGAACAAATGTGCACCTAAAGAAGGACACCATGATCCCATGATGCCAATCCCTACCATAAATGAAAGGGGTCCTTCGAGGTAATAATTGACTCGAACCATGAGCCAACAAGATGGACAAGGGATAGTGTAAAGCCACCGAGGGCACATAAATGTTCCCCTAATGTGATAATTTAACAAGATTCACCAATGCACAAAAGAGAACGCTCGAAGGGCTCGATGGCCTCTAATTTCAAATGTCCTTGTCATAGCAGTTATAGGCAATGGGATATGACACTTCGTTTGGGGGGTTGACTTACAATATTACATTATTCATACACATATCCCCCATACATAGATGTAGAGAACCTCACAATGTAATGATATCTATTTTAGATAATAATTTTCATTTTATATTAAAAAACTAGAAACAAAAAAATAATATTGCACTAGATTTTAACAACTCTTAAAAGTTCATGTATTTAACATCTAAATTATTTTATTTACTATAATAATTTGTGTTTGCTAGTTTATATGAATCGTAAGATGACTGACACACCTAACCTTTGGCTTAAGTAGTTACGACCCAGGGACATTGAATCTATCAAAATCACATGGGATCACACCAAGCCAAGGCCATAGCAACCCTTATACCATAGAGAACCTTAACATAACACCTTATCACTCTCTACTATATACATCGTGGGAATTTTATTTACTATATATGATAATTTTCATTACTAATAAAAAATCATCAATTTTATCATTGTAAATATTTATACTTATATTTATATTTATATATTCGAATGTAGATAATGGAGTTGAATATGTTCAATTGAACAAGTAGTTAGCTTCTCCTAGTTCCCATTGTTTCTCCCCCTATGTATATCATTTTGTTATAGATTTGGTTTTTATTTGTGGCTAAATGAAAATTTTCTTATTCTCATGATAGATCTAGAGTTTTTGTCTTTGAATCTAGGTGCCTTATTTTTCATCCTGCTCTTTTTGCTTTCTTTGCCATGCATTCCTAGCTCATTGAGGTTTTTCCTAACCTCAAACTATGATCTAATAGTGTTTATCAAGTTCTTGAGTGGTTGAGATCATTACCTATTTTGTAGGTCTCCCAATCAAATTTGTTAAAATGATAGAGTCAATTCCGTCTCTTTTTTTGGCATTTTCCTCCTCTTTGAAGAATAATGTCATTATTTTAAAGGAAAGAGGGTTGATTTGTAAGTTCACTACCTTTAGGGTAGCTATAATTATCTTTATGTATGGATTTTTGTTAGTTTCATAAATCATGAGCCCATTGATATTTTCTATTGTGGAAATGGTTATTATGCTTTTCCTTATGAAAATAAGGAGGATAGGGATCAAATATACATATATGGACCTTATTTCATGGGCGCTAGAGGAATGTTTATCACCCACTAATCTTTGGATTTCAATCCCATGATGGAATTTTTTTTTCCATTGGTGTGAATCAAATAGCCATATATTCCCCTTCTTTGTTGGGGTGAAGGTATTTTCAAATTGCTAAGATATAAGTTAGGTCTATTTATTTCCAGTGATAAGAATAAGGAGAATAACACTTGACAATTGGTCCCATCCTTAGGCCCTAGATTATGAACATGTTCCCTTTAAATGCAATTTTTGTCATGAGTATGCGAACTTTACAAAAAGTTGTCCTAAGGCTCTAGTTTCTTAGCTTTTTTATAATCATATATCATCTTCTCATAGTAATAATGAGTAAGGAACATTCAAACTAGTTACAAGAAAAGATAAGAAGCATTGATTAAGAGATTGTATGCTAGCAAGCCTAAATCTCATCAACAACCTTCCTCCAATAATTACATCAAGAGACGCTCTTCAACCTAGTATGGAATATATGTTGTAATTTCCTACTATATAAACATTATGACTCGGTTACATTACATAAAACAAAAAAATCAAAATAAATAAATAAAATAAGATGGAGGTAAAATAATTAATTTACCGTTGGTAATTTTTGGCCTCCAAGATTTGAGAACCCATGGATTTGTCAATGTTATTCTAATGTATGAAGAAATATATATATATATCTATATATATATCTATATATATCTATCTATATATATATATATATATATATATATATATATATATATATATATATATATAGCTAACTTGGATCCATCTTAACTGTGGATCTATCAAGCATCGATAAGGATCAAATCTCTTTAGTTGCAAAACTCTTTTAGAGTGAAAATAAATTTGATCCCTATTAGTGGTTGGTATATTTAGAGTTAAGATGGAACTAATATGGTATATATGAATTTTTTAAACCCCCAAAGGAAAACATTATGGGTGATAAGGCCTAAGTTGATTAGTGTATCCCACATCGAATGTTTCGAAAGAATATTAATTCTTCCATTGAGGAAAAGTCTTCATCTAAGGGTACTGACAAAATCCATCTAACATAAATGAAAGAAGAATAAGCTAACATAGAGGATGAGGAGGGATCATATGTGCCTCTTCTTCTCCTTCCTATTCAGACATGCTAAAAAATAAATTGCATTCTTCCCCTTCTTTAACAAGAAGTAGGAAACAACAAAGCAAGAAAACCATGAAATATGGAGCCAAGAGTTCTCTTCCCTCCTGCAGGTCTAACAATGCATTGGTTTTTCTCAAATATTAGAAATGTTTTGTTTTTGTTTCATCACGTGTAAGCGATTTGTAAGAATATACTCATGTTCTCAAGAAGTAATAGATGCGAGTTTTAGAAGGGTTAGTATTGGATATTTGATCCCCTCCCATGTTTACATGGAGGATGGTTTTTAGCTCAATTTTTTTAAATTCCCGGAAGAAGTTTTCTTTGAATAATCACTTTGATGTACTTGTTGCTTGTTCTGGATGTAGATTTTTGCATCGAGATGTGCTCTATAACCCAACATGGGGGAGATGTGTAGGCATAATGTAAGATTCTATGTTAATATTTTTTTAAATTTTGCATTCTAAATAAGTGAAAATAATCAAATCTTAGAGGCATATTAAAAAAAAATGTAATTTAATAAAGTCGTTAATATTTACAGGAAAATCAAGGATAATTTGGTAAAGCTGTGGAGCTTCTCATTTACTTTTCACAACGAAGAATAACAACCCTTGGCCCCAAGGGCTCCCTAGTCTTCAGTAATGTCCAAAACAGTAGGACATGGCACAACATATCAAAAATAAAAAAGAAAAACACATCACAACCATGGACATTCCTTCATCCACATTGCATTGATTTAAAGACTCTTTTGTATTCTGAGGATTATTCCCATAGAATTCATGGAAGAGATAGAGATAAATGAGGCATTATATTAATCAATGAATAAAGAGTAGTTAGCGGTTGATATTTAGGGTTGGGCACATGACCCATGCAATAAGCATACCATAGAGATAGGATTTTTAGACTTGCCACATGAAAGCTATGGTGGTGCAAGGAATAGCCCCAATCAAAATTCATCTTTGAAGAAAATTTGAATCCTTTGTTAAGGATATATTCTTATGCACCATAGCATTCTCAGGTCAATAGGTAGTTGGGAACATGATGATGAAGGACATGGAACATTGGTAGTAGGGAGAATGATGAAAATGATGATAAGGGAGAGGGCTCATCAAGTTCGAAAGGATCTCAAGATTACCTTATTCTAATTACTAAGAACTCTATTGAACTTTCCACCAGGCTGGCCGACACACCAACTCGAAAATCCCATATATAATCAAAGAAAAGCTCACTCGCAAGCTTTCCCTAAAGTTCTATCTACCATATAGTGCTTCCTAAATATCTTTTTTTTTGTCTTTTTTTTTTTCTATTTGATTGAGCCATAGAAATCAGATAAAACTTAATCAACCAAGAATCACATTTTAGATATTTGTAATTTTTTAATAACAATTATTAATTGGTTTTTTAAGAAAAACCTCTATAATTTATAATTGCGTGACATTTTGTTTTATTATTATGAATAAGAAATTATATTTAATTTAAAAATAAAATTAAAATATTTAAATAATAACCTAAAAAATACATATGTATTAATTTTTTATACGAATACTATATTTAAACATTTTTGGAAAGTTGGAAAGTGTAATGTTGTATAGTTTAAGTTTTAAGATTTTTTTCTTCTACTTTATTTACATATAAGTTTTAAACTTAAAAGGGCATAAGTTCAACAATATTATCTTATTATAAAAAAATAAAACAAAATCATAAAAATATGCGAAATTTAAACTTTGATAATTTTACTCAAATAAATATAATATCTAAATCATAAGATTAACATCTTGTCCCAAACTATTTTGTATTTTGGTTTTATGCAATTTAACGAAGGAAAAACGAGCTTCAAATTAAAGTTTACTTAATGATTATTTTCTTGTAATTGATTTTGATGGAAATAAATAAAATAAAATAAAATAAAATAAAAATGGGCAATTGTTTGATCACTAATTTGTAATTATTACTATTATGATGTTTTGGTTAACTTTTCTTTATTTTAATAAAAAATGTTGAATTATAAGTTTGAGTTATATGTTTTATATAATTTAAGTATATTAGGGTTTTGTAGAGTGTTGAATTTGTTTATTTAAACAAGAAAAATTGCAATATGATTTAAAAATATATCAATGTTAACAAAAATACAACAAATAATTATATTGCTTCAAAAATAAATATTTTATTATATCTTTGAATTAGGGTTATTTCGGATAGTTGGGTGAAATCACAATAAATTTTCTCAGCCAAAGTCAAGTGCTTGCTAGAGACATGATTAGCTATAATGCATTGATATATATTATTGCAATGATTTTGTGCCTATGAATGTTGTGGTATTGACTTTGAACAATGTGATGTCTTAAGAGAGTATATTTCTGAGCTAGGCTTTAGTAGTCAAACTAAGAGAAAAGCTTTTAAAGAAACATTAAACTATGACTAAAAGAACAAAATTAGTTTTTAATTAAAAAAATATTTTTCATATATATTAAATACAAATGATGTAATATGAGTATGAAGGAAAAAACAACATGAAACATATCTTGTGAAGCTGAAAAAAAAAATTAACTTTCTTTTTAGAGGTTTATTTTTCTTTTTATTTTTTAATTTGAATTTTTTTTTATAACATATAAAAACATTGAACTATTGAAGTTTTGGAATATAACAGCTTAAATTCATTTTAATTCTGGATTCAACTACTTTAAATATTAATTTTTATTAAAAATATTAAATTATGTATATATAAATTTCTCTTTATTTTATTTTATATATATATATATATATATATTATATTAAAAATATTTTAAATCATATATATATATATATATATATTAAAAATATTTTAAATCATTTTTATTGATTTAAAATATGAAACATATTCTCCTATCTGTTAAATTTAAAATAGTAATTTAAATTTTCACATTTTAAAACATTACATAGTAACTTCACTTTCATAATCTGTGAGCTAAAAACACCTCTCACTATAATTATAAAATTTTTAATAATATTTTTAAACAATTTAAATTTCATGTAATTTAATTAATCTTAAAATAAAATACTTTTATCTAAATTCATTTATCGAGTAAAATTTAAAAAAATATTCTCATACCAATTATATTTTTAAGAACAAAATCTTTACTAAAAACTAACATTATAGAACAATATCTTCACTAAAAATTGCCATTATATTGCGAGCAGTTATTTATAAGGTACATTGCCGACTCGAGGCTGTCACAATGGCATGCTCGGCTATTCGGTTTTAAGTTGAGACAGGAGAATAATTACCAAAAACTAATACATTAAATTTGAAAATTCTATGTACAAAAGTTGAAAATATGTTTGCTCATTACGAAGGAAAAAGTTCCTAATTTTTTTTCTACGGAATGATAGTATTGTAAAAATTATTATGCAGTACAAATATTTATTTTGAAATAGGGATTATTAAATTTTATTTTAATTCTCAATAATTAATCGGTACATAGTAAAGATTTATATTTAATAATATGGTTAGGACGGTGCAATAATGCCCTCTTCACCCGGGTTTCATTCGCGCCTACAAGCTGGATGCTGCGCATCATATGTTGACTACGCTGGGTTGCCATAGAGTGACGCAACGATTGTAAGAATTTCTATTGTACAGATATATACAGATATTGTATATAATATAATATGTTGCTTCTTCAGCAAGGATTCCTTCGCCCCCCACTCCTCGAAAAAAAAAGAAAAGAAAAAAGTTTTGAGATTTATCTCAAAAGTAATTATGTTTTTTTTTCTTTTCAATTTAATTAAAAATAAAATTTATAAAATAAAATAACAATAAATTATGTATAAAATGTTTTAACTGTGAAATGAGTTATGTTTTTTGGACATGTGGTAATAATAAATCATGGTATTAGATGACATTATTTTAATAAATCCTATTTATAAACTAAAAATTTCTATGGTAAAGTAAAGATGCATATTTATAACTAAAAATCTTATTACCCATTTTATTTTATTTTCACTGTATATATATTTAATTCATATTCTAATTATTTTTATATTAATAAAATAAAATTATAATGTTTTTTTTTTTTTTTTTAATTTTAGTAATATCTTAACTATTTCAATGCTTATAAATATTTACTAAGAATTTAATTTATATCACTATTTTAATATAAAATGTAATTTCATTTTTTAATAATAATGGTTTAAAAAATTATTAAAATATAAATAATTTGATAATAATTTAATAACACTTACCCATTAGAATGTATCTAAAAGGTTATGTAGTAGCTAACATAAGTGCACATTTTATTGCTCCACATTTACTCATTTGCAAGGCAGTGAATATATTGCATCCACTCTAATATATTGTATCATTTCTTTTACAGTGCCATTATAGCATTCAAAAGTCACAAAACAATAATTGTTATAAGTACAAAACTAAGGTGGGGCTATGTAACTTTTTCCTTTATAGACTTTGTTGTTTGATTAATTACATATCTCATGATGACTAAGTATGAGGGCAAAGATAACATTTGTTAGTGGAAGTATTAATTATATAATAATAGGTGCAGCATTGAATGTCGATGGAAGTTTATTCTGGTTCATTAATGGGGGCATACTGCACTGATTATAGACCTACATAGGTTTTGGATATAGTGAAAGGCTTGTGTTAATTGAACAAATCGTACGTAACTAATGTGGTGCAAGTTAATGTATGCATTTTTATGACATTTGATTGTAATAGAAATATGAAAAATAACATGTTAAAATATGATGTAAAAGAAAAAAATATAAAAAATTGAATACGTTTGTAAAATATATATTTTTTATTTGTAGAATTTTTTTTGAGTGGAAAAGTTTCATTTAAAAAAAAAATGAGATATGATTATATATTTAAATAAAAAATTTATATTCATTTTTAAATGTTAGTTTAATAATTTTTATGGGATAATTTAATTGGCGATCACTGTGATATGAAGTATTGTATAAACAAATATATCAAAGGTTTAAATCTTTCTAGAGTAACCTGGTCTATAGAGAGGAGGATTCTGATATGCCACAAAGTTATAGTAGTAGTGGTCGAAACCATCCCTGTGTCACATGAGTATGAGATCGACCCAGTTGCCATTACTCCTGTACACAGAAACAAATAAATAATAAAATATTAATTTAATAGTAAAATGGTTGAATTTCTTGAAATAAATTTTTAAATTTATATATAATAACCAATTTGTTCACATCATTATTTTGTCACTCTACAACCAAATGTGGTGGAAATGTTTTCATTGCATCTACATGATATAATGTTGCATGTATGGTGGAAATATTGTCATGCCATGTACATGATATAATACATTAACAAATGATAAAGAATACTTACATTAAAAATTAAAATTAAAATACAAATTGGATTTAAAGTAAACTATCATAAACTAAATTTAGATTTTTCTTTCATTAAATAATTATATTTTTTGTAAGTTTATGTTGTTTCATTATATTAGCTAAAAGATATTACATTATCGGCCCAGACAAACCAGAAGATCTCAACCTTCCTAGTGGGAAACCGGTTCTGTTGGCCATCTAGTTGTTGAGTAAGCAATCCAAAATTTGTATGTTTGCAAAAGCTTTGAATTGACAAAAAGAAAAACATTATCATCAAACAAACTAGCAATGCTCAACCTCCTAAAAGATACTTCCAGTGAAAAAAGAAACAAACTACTCATAACATGAATAGATAGGAGCCAGATCTCTTACACTAGAACCCTAAGGAGTTGAAGGAGGGATACATGGTATGTGTTGTTCATTTCTGGTCATCTTATTGTCTAAACAGGTCATATGAAATCGCAGATGTTGTTGATAATTCCTAATACCTATCACAATGTCCAAAATTCATAATTCTTTTTGTAGTCCTCCCTGAAGAGCTCTTGTCAAAAAGGTCTTCATCTGCAAGTATAAAGACAAAGTTTCCATGTACATGGTGTGCTTCTCTATCGTGTGTTCAAGTTTTGGGATGAGATCCTAAAATTCATTTATAAGTTCCACATATGATATAGGTCCTTTAGTGCTTACCATGGGCACTTCCCATTCCTCTATCCTGTTGAGGTCCATGACACAGGTTGATTCTTTGTTTCTCGTGGTTGTATATTAACCCTAAATAAGACCCCAACCTCTTTCACATCCATGAATACCACGAAGTCTACAACCTATGTTGTCAACACATCTCTCATGCGAGGGTGGTATCACCATCTCCTCAAGTGGGGAGCCCCTAAAACCATTGCTAAAGAATAAAACTCACCACTTGGTGGAATGATATTTGAGGGCACTTCACCTTATGGACTCAAAACTTGAATATAAGTATTTGGTGGGAAAGAGTTTTGTACTAGTAAATCATCCAAGCCATGTTTAATCTAAATAAAGACCGAATACATCAAATCTAGAAGCCTTAAATAGTAAATTCACCTTTAATGGAAGATGCTTCCAACCACCAATATCGCTACATCATATCATTCCATTAATATAGAGATACCAAAGTTTAAATTGATCAATAATAGAATGTAAAACCATGCCATCCACCGTGAAAATTGGAACCCTTACCCAGGACTTAAGGCTTGTTGCAGGCTAGTTACTTGTATATATAATAATTTTTCTCCCTAGCAAGAGAAATGGCTAAATTGTATGATTGGAATTATTTTTCCCAACATTATGATGGAGGAAACCTAGAGTCAAATTGTCTAGGGAAACTACACGCTTAACATTTTCCATTCTAGAATAGAGATGAAGGGTCTCTAAACCCCCGTAACTAGAGCATGTTTCGAATTTATAAAAAAATGTGATTTTCTCTACCTTTACCTCCCACCCATACCCAAATTTCCATAGAGAAAAAAAAACACACAAGAAATGAAATTTAAACTGATTCGGGAAATTTTCCAAATAAAAATTCCTTTTGATAGACACATCTTCTCATTCAAAGCATTTTCCATAATTTGAATTTCTTCAAAATGAAAATTCTTGAGAGAGAATACAAAGAAGTGAGGAGGAACATACCCAAAAAAGCTAAAGTAGGCACCAGAACTCAGTTTTGTCACTCCTTCCACAATATATATTCTCAACACTGACTTGTGAAACTAGTGAAACTGTCTCAAAGGCACCTTCCTTTTCAGGATTACCATCCTGTAAATACTCCACACCAAATTCCATGTTAGGTATAGTCTTGAAATGAACACCCTTTTCTTTTATAGGCTTTTCTGCATGTAATTTCATGTGTGGGGGTGTCCATGCCACACCCTCCATTCATTACTTTCTTTTAATTCCATCCTGAAAATTTCTCAGATCCAAATAGATCCTTTTGGATACCTATCATCCCCATCATGGATTTGCATCAAATAGTTATATGCAAAAAAATAAAATCAGAATTTATATTTAGATTTAGATTTGTATTAATTGATTGAATTTACAAGAATATTAAATTAGGTTAATGAATAAACCAATATATTTTAAATCACATTAATATAATCACCTCAATTATGCTAATCCAATACTTTATAATTCAAGAAAGAAATGTTTAAATAGGGTAATTTAAAATAAAGTAACTTAGAAAATCATACTAACTTTCAATAAATGGGTGAATTGAGTTTCTTCCATGGTTCTACTTACAAACAAACATAAAGTAGTGAGATTTAGTTGAAGCTCGAATTTCATCTACATATAATTTTTTATAAATATATAAAGTTTCATCAATAATGATTATGTGGATCATATTTAAAATCATGGTTTAAAATGGAGATAAGAACAACAAGGTGGGGAATGGATGAGTTCTTTTATGTATCTTGAATCACTTGGTTTTTCATTTTGATGAGGAATATGCTAACATTAAGGAGAAATTTCAAAATCAAATTCTCAATTTGAGGAAGGAAATGATTTTTTAATTAACAAAGTGGATTTGGTGATTAATAGAGACAAAATCTATATACCCAAGGAATAAAAAATAAGAATATCTATCTTTGATGAATTAGATAAAAATCATATAGGTAGACATCCTAGGTATTGAAGACCAATAACCATGCTAAGGAAGGACTTTTGTTGGCTTAATATGAAGTCAAAAACAACAAACTATGTATCAAAATGTTTAAAATTTCAATAGTTTAAAGTTTCCCATAAACATTGATATGGATTAGTACATCCTTTACCCATTCCACAGTGGAAATGGGAGGTATATATATATATATATATATATATATATATATATATATATATATATATATATATATATATATATATATATATATATATATATGGATTTCATTACTGGTTTTGCAAAAATAAGAAAAAACGTGACTCTCAAATGATTGTGGTAGAAAAAATTAATAAGGTAACACATTTCATACCTGTAAATTCTACTTTCAAGACCATTAATATAGAAAAAAAATCATGAGGGATGTTTTTAAATTACATGGTTTGCCTAAGACCATATTTTTATACTGTGATGTGAAATTTACTTGCAAGTTTTTTAAAGGTTTATTTGAATTCATGGCTATGAAATTGAGCTTTAGCACAACTTATCATCCCCATAGTGATTGTAAAATAGAAAGGACCAATCAAATCCTAGAAGACATGTTGTGAAGGTATGTTATGGATAGGCACACTAAGTGGGAAGATTATTCGCATTTAGATAAATTTTCCTACAATAATGGCCATTAGAATTCCTTAAATATGAGCCCTTTTGAAGTAATGTATAGATGCCATTTTAACATAAATTCAAGTTGGGATCATCCTAAATACAAGATCATTTTACGACCATATTTGCTAAGAGATATGGAGGAAACAATCAAACAAGTGAAACAAAATATGAAAACAACTCAGGACCAACAAAAGAGTTACATGAACCTAAAAAGAGTTCAAAGCAATTTTAAAGTTGGTGACCATATTTGTTTGAAAGTGAAACCTAAGAAAAATATTCTTAGACTTGGTAGTTGTGCCAAGTTGTCACCTGAATTTTTTTGACCCTTTGAAGTGTTAGCAAGAATAGGTACATTTACCTATCAACTTGCTTTACTAGCAACCATAAAAGTTCATCTTGTGCTTAACGTGTCTTTATTAAAAAAATATAAACATGCTCCAACTCACATAATTGATTGGAATGCATACATGTAGAATTGAAGGGAGAGTTTGTGGCAGAATATTTATGCATACTACCAGAGGAAATTCATGCTTCAGAATATAGTCATAACCCAAGTCAAAGTACAATGGAAATATTTCAGCCCAATGGAGGAAACTTGTGTATTGGAAGATGATTTTAAAGAAGCATATCCACATTTATTCTTAAACTAGGCCGGAGCCAAGAGTAGACACCTAGATGGTGTCAAGCTCAAGTGGGGGAGGGTGTAATATCCCCTGATTTAGTTTTATTTGTGAATATAATATATGTCAAGTGTGTTGATGTTGTGACTTTAAGCCTTATATGGAACTGGTTTATCAATATTTTGTTACTAATACTTACTTTATGTAAATATGTTTTATTAAGTTATTAGTGAAATATGGAAAACAATACTAAGGTTGCAAATGACTAAAGAGAAGTTATGCACTGAAAGGTAGTGGGTGGATTTATTTACCCTTGTATAATGTAAGACCTAGGAATCAAATCTAAAGATTATATTATTATTGTGAAAAAATTATTGATTAATAACTCTCCCAAAAAGTCATGACATTATCTTAGGAAGCTAGGGAGAGTGGGGCTCATTAATGAGAAAAGTAACTACCTATCACCCCATTGATAATGGAGAAGGCAGTTAATAATTACAAAACAAATCATGGAAAAGGGTATTTTTGTCCTATACTACAATTAGACTCACATAGTGCAGAGTTAGAATGAGGAGGTATAGTTGACATAAAGGGAAAAAGAGAACAAGAAAGTTTCATTGGCTTGCAATCCATTTAAGCTCTGGGGGACTCATCGAGGAGGAAGAGTCAAAGGTTGGAGGACCATTGCAGCTCCAGTATTATTTTCCAAAGATACTGACAAGTCAGTCTACCAAACAAGTTATGTTTTAGTAATTGTATTATGTTAAGTATTTTGCTGAGAATATACACAACAATAGAGTTAGTACAGTTTGCAATATTTATGAATATTTTATATGAAAATGAAAAATTGACAGTTAGAAATATAATCTTGAAATAAATTTTTAATTGTTGAACTATTCTATGTTTATTTAGAGAATAATACATATGTATAAAAGAATATGATTTTCCTATTTAATGATTAAGGAATATTTGAAATAGTGATGTATTATTTACTTTCTCAAAGAATTGACTATATGTGTAGAATTAAAAACCTTAGTTTGCATGTAAATATGGGAATGCAAGTCAAGGAAGGTTGTAGTTGGGTTAAAGTTTAACACGGCCTATATAGTGTTCACTAGTAGCATCCCTTCTTGGTATTAAAACCTATAATAAACAAGTTCATAGCCATGAATCTCATAAACATAGATGGTGAGGTCAAACTAGCCTAATACATGAAAAGGATATGTACAAATATATGATTTTAAATAAAATATTTAGAGAATGATAGGCTATCTTTAGGTAACTTAAGAAAAAAATCCTCTAATGAAGCAAGCAAATAAAGTAGGGTCATAAGTCCACTTCTGAAGATATAAATGATAGAGCAGAGAACCTATCAACATCTACTAGTGGAAAATAATTAGTGACAATAATTATCCTAGAAGCTGTATTATTGTATAAACATAATGAAAAATCATTGAGTGCATGGACTGGTAACTGTCCAATATAGCAGAAGAAAAATAAAGAAAATGTGATCCAGATAAATTAAAGGAGAAACTCATTTGAAATCTCAAACAAATTTTCCAGTATATAATGTTAATGAAAATGGTCAATTGGGACCTATATTCTAGGACTAAAGGTATTATAGCCTTGGTTATTTATGCATAAATTTCCATTATCACTAAATTTCCCAACATAGAAGAAATTATGAACAACTTCCATGATATCCAAATCAAAGCAAAAACTTTGATATTTAATTTCCCAAATAAGAAATAACCAGGAAGTGCAAGTGCATCGTATCTATAAGGGAGGATGTCAAATTCCTTAAGAAAACAAATGGTTCCAAAGTAAATAAAAAGATTTGCAAGTGATTCACCTACATTTAGTATACCTACAAATTATTAACCATACAAAATGTGAGTCAAAAATTTACGAAGAAGCATTACTGTTAAAGAAAATTAATATGAGAATATATTTTTTAAAATTATACTTGAGAAAAAGATGCTCAAAATACCCATAATATTTACTTGTAACAAGTGTTAAATCCATTAAAAATATTGTAATGGACTACACAAATTAATAGAACATGAATAGGGTAAAAAACCTAAGAATAAGTTAAGAAACTTCCACATAAAGAAATGTGGCCACTACAGAGTATTTGTAAATGAGGCTATAACAAAGGGATTATGCCCAGAATGAAAAGTGGCTATATAAAATCCCTGGAATGTTAGGGTTTCAACCTTGGAAACTCAAATTAAAAAAAATTACCACATTATAAGAAATAATTGTGAGAGATGCATTGAGGGTTTTTCTTTTGAAAGGAACAATTGAATTTTCTTATCTTTCGAGAGAAAGAATCCTCCCGAGAAATGAAACCGCAGTGAGAGTAAAAACCTTACTAAGAATGAAACCTTGTCAAGATAAGGTCGAAATAGGCTTCATATCTCTCTATCGAAAATTCATACAAAAGGAAATAAAAGAGGGTCAAACCATTGAATGTAACAAACAAAAAGACAATGAATCTAAGAAAAATGAATGGATGATAATTAGTTGGAGAAGAAAGGGATGGATCAATTAAAATTGCAATCAGTTTAAACACATCGTAAGCTAACCAACATAGTACCCTTACCGAACACCGAGGCCAAGGAACGACTTAATGTCAATATGAAAAAATTCTTGCGAAACTTGTAACCTAGAAGAAACAAGGGAAGCTGCGAGGCAGCAAGTCCCTGCATTAAGTTCAGCCTGAGAATGCACCTGCACCTGCATGAAGAAGGCTATGGAGGACAGCAGAGAAAATTCATCTACAGGTTTGCCAGTGTGCCGACACTGCTTCGAGGCCATCTGTTGAGAGGGATTTACAAGTGAACACATTTGGTTCTATATATTTTAGTAGCAGATCCAGTCGTAGATTCTGGTGTTTAAGTTGTTGATTATGCTGTTGGGTGAATAAGTCAATATAGATGAAGCAGTCGTTTATGTGGTTGTTGATCCAGCTTATCCACCACCTGGTTAACTACCACCACCTATTTCTCCAGCACTAGCTTATCCACCAGCACCAGCACCAGTAGCAGTAGCAGTAGAAAAGCTAGCAATAGAACCGCAGGACCAGCATCAGTAGAACCAGCAGCAGCGGGAAAGGCAATACCTAGAGCAAAGTAACCTAAAGTGAAGACTAGAGAGGCAGTTTCAGCTCTCCGAAGCTTCTTTAACATTCTGGCAGGTTTCTGTGCAATTTTAATCCTGTTGTAAAATTGCAGAAAACAAAAAGTACATTAATATTTCTTTACATATGAAGCTCTGATGCTCTCAGAAATCCTGAAGTTATCGCAACATTATTTGCATTTGCGGTGAAATTTAAAGCCTCGAATTTTGTGAAGTATCGGACGAGTTGGCCAGATAATTTTGCTTGAAGGTAAGAATTGTAATCAACTTCTGTTTGTGTGTTACAGATGAAAGACTGATTTTTTTCTTTTCGAAAATTTGGAACAAGAAATTTATTTAGTGAAATTTGTTAAGTAGGCAAGCCTTTACAATCTGTGACAAGCTGTGCGGCTCGGCTAAATTCAATTTCAGTGCCGGCCACTAAGATTTCGATGAAGAAGAGTTCAAGTAAACAACACAAAATTTTCGCTCAGCAATTGGATAGTCATTCGTTACAGCCTCAATCACGCCCTGGTGATTCATGTGCTTGTTTGGCCACAACAATTACAGCTCCTGGTACGGTTTTCCCCAGACTGCAATTTTTCTGGAAGGACATTTCTTATGACATCATGCCGTTATAATTTACAGAATTTCTGGAAAGATATTTGCATTTACAGAGCATTTCGTTATAATTTAATGCCTTTGTGCTATACTCCAGATGCAACAAGCGATAATTTAAGATTTTGTTCGAGAAGAAAATTTCTTGAAAGATATTTTGAGTTTAATTTAATGCCTTTGCTTTGATAATATTCCAGATGCAACATAAATAGAAGCGAGTTTAAACATGAAAATCTTGTAAGTTTAGAGTCGGATGTAAAACTTATTTATGTTTCTTGAATAGACCTTCGAATTCATTTATAAAGCCCCGAATATCTAATATCTTACGACAAACATTTAAATTTCCAGAATACGCTGCGAGAAAAAACCCAAGGCATTTAGTTGGTTATTAGCGGTGCTCATTCATTTCTTCTTCCACGTCAAGCAAACATTTCTGTATACACTGCAGAATAAGAGGATGGGACATGTGTCATACATGCAGGTGGGTCACACAAATGGCACTATGCATGGTGATCATGGCGACAAGTAAAATGGGGCCCGCAACAAGTGGAATGGTAAACTAATGATCATGGCGACAAGTAAGGTTTCACCACCACACTGCACTTCGCATATTCACCACCACAGGGAGCCGTTTCTATCCTGCGGCCATGGCAGATGACCAAATGAAAGTAAAGGTGTCCAGGGTTTCCACAGTTGCACTCGCCATCGCTGCTGCCAAGCATAGCATGTTCCTCTCCGCCCTCGATATCTTTTTAGAGCCGAGAGTTACCTACCAGTACTTTTTTCCATAAAACACCAGACGTTACAGCCGAGAAGGATTTTCCTGCAATCGTCGTTAGTTCTGGTGGATTTCTATCCATTTGTAGGTCGGTTGGATATGAAGGGTGGAGAAAGTGCCTTTTTTATAGAGAGGCGGTCAGGGTAGAAGAATTCTAGATATAGTAGGAAGTGTTCAAGTAGTTTCATAGGAAAGCTTAGAAGCGGATCTGTACTTCTAGTTGAGTACCTCAAACCTCATCTAGTAGATAGGGGAGTTCACTCTTTAGAGAAGAATCAGTAGAAAGCATCATAAAGTATTGGTTCCAGGAGTGATGTTGCTTTTGAGGATGCGGAAGTAGATGATTTTCAGCACAAAAACTTCTTCAAGGAAGTTGTCTGGACCCGCCATGGAAATGACGATGACTTATTTCTTTACATATCAAGCTCTGATGCTCTCAGAAATCCTGAAGTTATCGCAGCATAATTTGCATTTGCGGTGAAATTTAAAGCCTCGATTTTTGTGAAGTATCAGACGAGTTGGCCAAATAATTTTGCTTGAAGGTAAGAATTGTAATCAACTTCTGTTTGTGCATTTCTGTGACAAGCTTTTTTAAGCTGAAAAACATGAAATAGATATATCTATGCTTTTATTAACCCTTTCCTAGATAAATGCTTCAATCTTTGAAGCTCATCGTTCCATTAAAATATGTGTTTCTCTTTAATTAAGCTGTGTCCTTTGATACAAATATATTTTTCCCAGCAGAAATTCAAATATTTGATATTCAAAGAGTTTGAAAATGTGTAAGAACCTGATACAAATGGATTGCCAGCTGGAGTACATATAGTCATACAGTCATCACAGCATACATATTGCCGTCTGCCCTTTTTCTTGATCTTGTCTGCTTTATCCTTGCCCGATGCGGACAAGCGACTACGTTCCTTTTTGAGTTGATTTTCTGCTTTATATTGTTTCATTTTGTTACCTGCTCTACTTGAAAAAAGGATATGTTTATACGATGACTCAAAAGATAGGACTGCATCAATCATAGGATCGCATCATATTGATCAAATAGAAGACTGCACCATACATAAGACTGCATAATAAGATTTTTCTGAAAATTGAATTCTATGTAAATCCATTAATTCTTGATATTGATCTCTGTGACAGGGCTCTTTGCACAACAGTAGAAGAATTGCGGCAGCAATTTGTTGTTTCAAAATGCTTTCATCTTCAAGTCTCTATATCAATCAGTTAAGCGATAGGTGGTTTACCTGTTTAACTTTCGACATGTATGCTTTCATAATGCAGGTCAGTAGACGCGCTGGTGGCCTCAATTGCTCCAACAGCCCACAGGAGTACAGCCAGAGTACAGCCAAACGGTGGAGCACTTCATCAGAGTATTAGCAAGAGACTGGACTCCATTATTATGCAGAAGACTCAGGGACTCCGAAGACTCAAGGACTTTGGCTTATAGAAAACGCTCCTATGCAATCCGGCGAAAGGGAGAACTGTTCCAGTTTATGGAATGGCACCTAGATTGAAGCGGTGGTACGTGGCAGGCGACAGGCGCACTAGACAGAAGCCTTCGCAGATGGACATGCCAAGTCTCTGACCTTGCCGACCTTGCCGTGAAGCTTATGAGCTTAGAATTAATTCAATTCAGTTTCAGTATAACACTTAATGTTTTAAACTAATGCGTAGCATTAGTTTACTCTGCTACGCAAAAATTCCAAATGCCAACGGAAAAAAGAATATAACCTATGTTTTAGCCCCTCCCGCCTCGGGAAGAGGCTAAATAAGACTATCAAATTAATTTTTCAATAAAAGTTTGGTTATTCATAATAGTCGCTTGTCATTTGTAATGGTAAGCAGGTGAAATTAATGTTAAATACCATCTTTTCGATTCCTATAGTCCCTGGCCATTGCCAGATGGTAGGGACTAAAAATGAATGGTTAAATAAATTATTTAATAAAAAGAGAGCAAAGGTTTAGAAACATATAAACATAAATTCATCTAAAGGCTCTATTACTTACTCATTCGAACAAACATAAATGCACAAATTTCTCATCTAAGAAAAAAGAATGAAGCCCGGTAAGAGAAATAGTCTCAGTTGTTGGGTAAACAATAGTGTGAGGAAGGTCACAAACTAGTCGTAGAGTAGAGTGTGATCTATATAAAAACCTAATGAAGCAATGACCAAGTGAATCAGTAGGAGGGATGGTTATTATGTACAAAACAAAAACCCTAAAAATGAACACTATTGATTAGACCAAGATCAACATCGTATGTTGATTCTAAGTTCGCATATTTCTAGGTGGGGGTCCACGTTATAAGTTTCTTGTTATGCCACCTCAAGTGAAAAGTAAGGATAATTAGATAGCTAACCCTAAATCATAACCAATGTCATAATACCCACAATTTTCTTCTTATATATATTGTTTAACATATGAATGTTGGAACAAAATTGGATATATATATCATTGCCTTATAAAATTAATATAATACCATACATATATATAATATATGTATACATAATGTTATAGTCTTATATTAATTTTATAAGAAATATCTAAGCCTACTAAGATATACTTATGGCTACAATAACCATATAGGGTATGCTAGGTTAAAGGACTCCATAGTTGTCTTAAGAGAAATAACATTTTATTTTGTGACTAATCCAATCATCAATTAAAGAGTATATTGGGAATGTTTATGGGTAAATTTAAATGTAAGTGAAACAGAGTGAAGAAATGATGACTCACCCAATCTAGCTGAGTTGGACGCTGCGTGGCAGCTGACCCACATGATCTTCCCACGCGATAGCTGTGGGATTTTAGTGAGGGTTTAATAGGGTTTTAATGCCACAACAGTTCCCGAGGCTTCGAACCTTGAGTTGGCTCTAAGGCTCCGTTGGAAGTCTACTCTCGACCATTTGTTTGTTCCGCTAGGTTGCTCCATCGCTCCGTTCACTGTATGATTCTCTTCCAGGGTAATGGTAATGGTGCTCAGCCCTCTTCCACCTGCTAGCTCCGTCTGCAACTTTCCACTGTAGGTAGACTCTGAATGTGTCTATGTCAATGAAGTTTTGTTTTCACTGTTTGTTGGTTTTTTTGGAGCTCTGATATTCACCTAGTTTGGTGGTTTCACTGTCAGGTCCTCGGCCTGACCTCTCCGGTGTCAAACCTACTCCTTTCAAAGGTAATTTCTCTCCTCTAGTTTTATTCCGCTTCTCTAAAATTTATCCGCTAACAACCCCGCTCCTTGTGAGCAGTTAGGGTTTTGTGGCCTTATGGCCATGGCTCGGATTCCTCTGGTCTTGTTGGGGTTTGCGGTCTCGATCTCCCCTCGGCTCTGCTGCTGGTTTGGGGTTTGATCAAACCCTCTCATCCGCTCAGGTAACCTCTGGTAACTCCTTACTCTCCTCTTGTTCTTTTCATTTTTCTGTTTGCAAAATGGTTATACTGCCTTTGACTGTCTTCTACTGCTTGTGTTGTGTAGGTGGCTCATATGCTGGTGGCGAGGGTTTGGTTTCGGTGGCTCGCCGTATTTCCCCTCCTCTGTCTCAGCCTTCACTTGAACCGGGTAGGGTCATTCTTTTTAGATTGTATAGCTGCTTATCTAGGGCTCTGTCTGTTGAGTCAATGTATGGCTATTTTATCCGTGAGCTCTGTAGGAGCATTGTGGCTTCAGGTCTTCATGACCGTGGCTCTGTAGTTGGTTTTGAGATTGTCATGGTCCGTAGTTGTTATGTGATTCAGTCCCTACTTTGTTTATGTCTGTAGGGAGTCACTGGTTCCCTCCATTGTATGTGATGTTGCACTCATGGACTATTGGAACTGTAGATTTGTATATGAAGTATATGTATGGGAACTGTATGGTATTTTGGAATGCTAATTTGACAGTTATTTATGCAACTATTTTATACATGTATACGTATTTATAGAAGAAAGACTCAAACTATTAATTTGTGAGATGGTCAGTGAATGTTTTGCGAGTACCTTGGCTTTATTATGAGAATGTCTTGTTACTCAGTGTATGCACAGTCTTTATACTTGTCCTCCATTCATAGATTTCATTCTTTCACAGTCTTCACGCTTGTTCTCCATTCATAGATTTCACTTATGCACAATACAGAAAATAAATCATAAATCATAGTCTCTGGTTACCTGAAAAAGTTTCACTGTCTTTTCTTCCTAATTATATTTTCAGAAAGTTTTACAGTCTCTGCTATATTTCTCTTTATCTGGGTATCAACCCTCGTTCATTCTATGAAATTTATTTTTATGTTGTTGGTAGCCTCATTCAGTTGAGGAACTACCTGCAGTTACACTTTACAGTTGCATTTCCCATTATGGTTGTTAAACTAATCTAAAATTACATTCATAACTTAAAAATAAAAATAAAAAATAAAAATTTGGCATTGGCTGTGATAGCCTTCTTGGAAAGAAAACAACAATAAGATAAACCAAAGTAAACTTTTTAAAATGTGCCTTAGACAGCATGTTTGCCTGTCGCCTTACCATTGGATGCTCCTACATCAGGCTCCTGGGATGAATGAAACTCATGGCTCCTATCCATGAGCTCTTCAATCGAATATCCGGCGTGCTGAATGTATCCGGCATCCATCTAGGTTCTGTCCTCTATTGGACAGTCCTTCCACTTAACCAAGTACTGCAAGTACTCCTTCTGGCGTTTCCACCTAGCTACCCGAGTGTCTAGTATTTGGTAAATCTCTAAGGGCTTGGATATGGGTAGCTGCCTGATTCATGTCCCTGTCTCTTCATCTCCCTAGGTGTCCCGTGTGTGTCCTGCTAAATCGTCCTCCATGTCTTCCGAAATATAGGGGTATAGGTCTGCGACATTGAAAATGGGCGAGATCCCAATACCCGGGGGTAATTGCAGTTCATAGGAATTTGCAGAATTTGGCAAGGCCCTATCTTTTTGAATTTTAGCTTATTGTACTCTCCTCTAAGGAACCTTTCCTTTCGTAGGTGTGCCAGTACCAAATCTCTTATATCAAACTGCACTTCTCGTTGCTTTGAATATGCCTTTTGCTTATACCTTTGACTACTGTTCTGCAACTTAGCTTTCACCTATTCGTGAAGTTCATTAATCATCTTGGTGAATTCTTCTCCGTCAGCACTCCTTCGTTCCAACCGACCCAAATCTCATAATTCATGCACTCCTCGGGGGTGGATGCCATACAGGATTTGGAAAGGGCTTCTACCTCTGCTCCTATTTGGAGAGTCATTATAAGCGAACTCTGCCTGGGTGAGTACACGATCCCATTGTCGTGAATTCTCTCCAACTAGGCTACGTAGCAGATTCCCCAGACTTTGGTTTACTACTTCAGTTTGCTCGTCAGTTTGTGGATGATAAGCTGAATTTAAGCTCAGTTTGATGTCCAATTTCTTCCACAAACTTCACCATAAATGGCCTGTAAACTTCACTTCCCTATTTGAAAGAATAGACTTCGGCAAGCCATGCAACCTGAAAATTTCTGTAAATAATAGATGGGTTACATGCGTGGCATCATTGGTCTTCTTGCGAGGGATAAAATGTGCCAATTTTGTAAAACGATCCACCACTACCATAATTGAATCGTACCCTTTCTGTGTTCTTGGCAAACACAAAACAAAATCTAAGCTAACTGAATCCCAAGGCATGTCTGGAATAGGCAATGGTGTATACAACCCCGTATTTTGACTATGTCCCTTCACCAATTGACACATCTTACATCTAGCCACATACCTTTGCACATTTCGTCACATCCATGGCCAATAATAAAAATGACTTACCTAGTCCAATGTCTTGTCTATGCCAAAATGTCTCGCTAGACCTCCATTGTGCTTCTCTTGGATTAGATTTTTCCTCATTGAGCACTCTGGGGTGCACAATTGTCCACCTTTGAACAGTAATCCTTCCTACAAGTTATAATCTAACCACAAGCTGTTGTCCCTCAACAACAGATTCTGGCAAGCTTCGTATGCTTCGTGAAAATCTGCATCTATTTCGTACAGATCTTTAAGATGTTCAAAACCCAACACTTGTACTCTTCTTTCTTGCATAATCAAACTCCTTCGAATTAACGCATCTACCACTTTATTGGCTTGTCCACTATGTGCTTTAACACAAACATGAAACTTTGGAGATATTCCACCCACTTTGCATGTTTGTGGTTTAACTTGTTCTGCTACATAACATATTGCAGAGCAGAATTGTCTGAAAACAAGATGAATTCATCTCCCAATAAATAGTGTCTCTAGTGTTTCAGTGCTTGTACTACTGCATAGAATTCCTTATCATAGGACGAATATTTTTGTCTACTCTTGTTTAATTTTTCACTGAAATAGGCCACCGGTGTATCCTCTTGACTCAGCACTGCTCCAATGGTTGTCCCACTGGCATCACAACAAACTAGAAATAGTTTGTTAAAATCTAGCAATCGTAAAACAGGTCATTTAGTAATCTTCTTTTTCAATGCTAAAAACTCCTTTTAGCTGAATTAGTCCAATGAAATGGCTGATTGGCCTTCTTGATAGTTTCCACCATGGGCGCACAGATACCGCTAAAATCCCTTATAAACTTCCTATAAAAGCTTGCTAGCACATGAAAACTTCATACTTCAAATAAACTCTTTGGGGACGGCCAGCTAACTATGGCTGCAACCTTTTCCAGATCCATCTTCAACTCATTCTTTGAGATCACGAACCCCAAATAAATCAATTCCTTCTTAAAAAACATGCATTTCTTCAAATTTAACAGCAATTTATTTTGCTGTAATTTTTTCAAGACACACCTGACGTGTCTGAAATGTTCCTCCCTGGTCTTACTGAAAATAAGAATATCATCCAAGTACATGATAACAAACTTCCTGATGTACTCTTCTAGCATCTCGTTCATCAAGTGCATGAACCTGATAGGTGCATTACTCAATACGAATGGCAAGACCAGCCACTCATACAAGCCCTCATTGGTCTTAAAAGTAGTCTTCCACTCATCACCTTCCCGAATCTGTATCTGATGATAGACGCTCTTCAAATCAATCTTGGAAAAGTATGCTACTCCACTTAAGTAGTCCATCATATCATCCGTGCATGGTAAAGGAAACCTATATCTAATAGTAATCTTATTGATTGCTCGGGAGTCGGTACACATTCGCCACTCTCCGCCTTTCTTGGGAGCCAAAACTGTTGGTACTGCACACAGACTTAGGCTTTCCTAGATCAGTCCCTTGTCCAACAATTCTTGTACCTATTTTCTAATCTCTTCATTGTCTTTCAAGCTCATTCAATAAGCAGCTTTGTTGGGTAAGCTGGCTCCTGGTATAAAGTCGATATGGTGGCTGATACTCCATTTTGGAGGTAACTTATCTAGCAAATTGTCCACCACTATATTGTTGAATTCATGCAACATATCTTGGATTTCCTCCAGTAGATCCTTAATTTCAATATGAACTAACACTGACCTTGGCCTTCGTACGATTGCAAATTTAATTTCGTCATCTCCCATCTGCTGTAGCAACTCTTTTCCCCCTAACAACGAGGCTTTCGGTCCACTACTTTCTGTTGTATCTTCTTCCTTCATGGGTACTAGTGTATGTTTGACCCCATCTTTCACAAACTTATAACATTTTGTTTTTCCATCGTGTACCACCTTCCTGTCATACTTCCAAGGCCTTCCTAGCAATATATGGCACACATCCATCGTCATAATGTCACATGTGACTTTGTCCTTATATCTGCCAATATGAAATTCCACCTCACACTGCTCATCAACAAGTAGTTGGTGCCCTTTCTATAGCCAAGACACCTGATATGGTTTTGGGTTTTTCAATCACTTTAGGCCCAGCTTCTCCACCATCTCCATGGCTACTAAATTATCCGTACTTCCACTATCAATAATCAATTTACAACACTTCCCCTACGACTTACACGCAGTCCAGAATAGGGCTTTCTGCTATGTCGGATCAGCTGAATCTTTAGCTGGCTTCAAAAAAACTTTATTTAGTACCAAGGCTTCACCTGTTTCAAGCATGTTCTCCACTTCTTGAGGTGGGACCTCAGTTTCCTCAGGCTAAGCAACATATGCTCCTCTTTTTCCTACTTGATCACTTTCAGGACATTCAAATGATCTGTGCCCCCATTTGTGGCACTTATAACACTGGTAGGCAGCTCCTCTGCCTCTGCCATTACCGCTACCTTGATGGTAAGGCCTTCCTCCCCTAGTGTTACCCTCTTTATCTGTTACTCTTTCATCTTCTATAATGCTACCTTCATCATTCGTACTGGAAGTTCTGCCCCTCCCATAGGACTATCCTTTTCCTCGACTGGATCCACGTCCCCTCCTACCATTCTATCTTATGTTAATTTTCTCCTCTGCTTTTAAATCACTTTGATATGCTTCTTCTATAGATCTGGGGTAGAGAATACTGATCTCGTCCAGTATCTCCATCTGTAACCCATTCATGAACCTTGTGGTCTTTTCTGGGTTATCCTTGACATAACTTGCTCACAGATTCACTCTATAAAATTCCTCTGTGTACTCATTTACAGTCATTTACCTCCGCTTCAGGTTTTGTACCTGTCTATGCAATGCAATCTGATAGTATTTAGGTAAAAAAATTCCCTTCAATTTGGCCACCATCTTGTCCCACTTCTTAATCGATGGTTTGTTGGATCTTCTTCGTTCCACTTGCACACTGTCCCACCATAGTGCTGCATGCCCCTTCAACTTCGTAGCTACAAACCTAATCCTTTTTTCATCACTAATCTCTTCACATTCAAAGTACTTATCTAACTCACTAATCCAATCCAAAAGTAATTCAGTAGATAAGCTACCATCATAATTTGACAGTTCAAGTTTCGGTTTGTTGTTTGCTAACAAGACAGATTTCAACAATCTTATCTCTGGTCCTTCCTCATTGGACCCGTCTGTTGTAGCTATAGTCTCTGCATCACTGTCATCGCCATCCTCTAGATCCCTGTGCCTCCCTGCTTCCACTGCTACTAGTCTAGCACTTAGGACCCTAATTTCTTCACACAGTCCATCTTCGACTGCTCTCTGAATACCTCTTCCTCTTCCTCTTCTTCCTACCTCCATAATTAAACTTTCTTCCCTAAGGAAAGAACTGCTCTAATACCAAAATGATGACTCACCCGATCTGGTTGAGTTGGACGCTGCGTGGCAGCTGACCCATGTGATCTTCCCACATGGTAGCTGTGGGATTTTAGTGAGGGTTTAATGGGGCTTTAATGCCACCACAGTTCCTGAGGCTTCGAACCTCATGTTGGCTCTAAGGCTCTGTTGGAAGTATACTCTCAACCATTTAGTTGTTCCGCTGCATTGCGCCACTGCTCCATTCGTTGTATGATTCTCTTCCAGGGTAATGGTAATCGCGCTTAGCCCTCTTCCGCTTGCTAGCTCCGCCTGCAACTTTTCACTATAGGTAGACTCTGAATGTGTCTATGTCAATGATGTTTTGTTTTCACTATTTGTTTGCTTTTTTTGGAGCTCTGCTATTCACCTAGTTTGGTGGTTTCATTGTCAGGTCCTCAGCCTGACCTATGCGGCATCAAACCTATTCCTTTCAAAGGTAATTTCTCTCCTCTGGTTTTATTCCTCTTCTCTGCAATTTATCCGCTGACAACCCCGCTCCTTGTGAGCAGTTAGGGTTTTGTGGCCCTTTGGTCGTGGCTTGGATTCCTCTGGTCTTGTTGGGGTTTGCGGTCTTGATTTCCCCTCGGCTCTGCTGCTGGTTTGGGGTTTGATCAAACCCTCTCGTTCGCTCAGGTAACCTATGGTAACTCCTTACTCTCCTCTTGTTCTTTTTTTTTTATATATGCAAAATGGTTATACTACCTTTGACTGTCTTCTACTGCTTGTGCTGTGCAGGTGGCTTGTATGCTGGTGGCGAGGGTTTGGTTTTGGTGGCTTGCCATCTTTCCCTTCCTCTATCTTAGCCTTCGCTTGAACCAGGTAGGGTCATTCTTTTTAGGCTGTATAGTTGCTTATCTAGGGCTCTACCTATTGAGTCAATGTATGGCTATTTTATCCGTGAGCTCTATAGGAGTGTTGTGGCTTCAGGTCTTCATGACTATGGCTCTGTAGTTGGTTTTGAGATTGTCATGGCCCACAATTGTTATGTTATTCATTCCCTGCTTTGTTTATGTCTGTCAGGAATCACTAGTTCCCTCTTTTGTATGTGATGTTGGACTCGTGGACTATTGGAACTGTAGATTTGTATATGAAGTATATGTATGGGAACCATATGGTATTTTGGAATGCTAATTTTGCAGTTATTTATGCAACTATTTTATACATGTATACGTATTTATAGAAGAAAGACTCAAACTATTAATTTGTGAGATGGTCAGTGAATGTTCTATGAGTACCTTGGCTTTATTCTGAGAATGTCATGTTACTCGATATATGCACAGTCTTTATACTTGTCCTCCATTCATAGATTTCATTCTTGCACAATCTTCATGCTTGTTCTCCATTCATAGATTTCATTTATGCACAGTACAAAAAATAAATCATAAATCATAGTCTCTGGTTACCTGAAAAAGTTTCACTGTCTTTTCTTCTTGATTATATTGTCAGAAAGTTTTACAGTCTTTGCTATATTTCTCTTTATCTGGGCAGCAACCCTCGTTCATTCTATGAAATGTATTTTTATGTTGCTGGTAGCCTCATTCAGTTGAGGAACTACCTGCAGTTACACTTTACAGTTGCATTTCCTATTATGGTTGTTAAACTAATCTAAAATTACATTCATAACTTAAAAATAAAAATAAAAAACAAAAATTTGGCATTGGCTGTGACAACGTTCTTGGAGAGAAAAAAACAGTAAGATAAACCAAAGTAAACTTTTTAAAATGTGCCTTAGACAACATGTCCACCTGTCACCTCGCCATTAGATGCTCTTGCATCAACAAACTTTCGGTTAAAACTTAATATTTAAATTGTATCCAAGTATTGTAAAATAAATATTGATCAATGATTGAGACCGTGTCAAGGTATGAAAACATAAATATGTGGGATACTGTGTGAGTGTTGTATCTCAATTAATGATATAGATATATATATATATATATATATATATATATATATATATATATATATATATATATATATAGATATATATATATATATATATATATATATATATATATATATATATATATATCTATATATATATATATATATATATATATATATATATATATATATATATATATATAAATGAGTGTGTTTGGATAGGTATGTTACAACCTTATTCTCTCAATCTACTAGACCCTTACTAAAATTCCTTTGCTATCAAATTTGTTATAACTCCCCAATAATGTTGCGTCCTGCAAACAATCACATAAAGTCCTTCTCATAACTATCACTTATGCAATATTTGATGCAATTTCTCTTCAGATACCAAGCTTTGATACCATGTAATATTTTGGGCATGTGGTAACTATGCTCATTGACACACACAGTAGATTTGAATAGAAACTTCCTATTAACTTTACATATCTATTGAACTGAAACATTTATGTGTTTAACCAGAAAAAAAATATTGTAAAATGGAACCTATAAAGCCAACAATTAGAGCATGCATAGTACCACAAAATTTCATCCCCAAAACACAATTCTTATTAGTCCTTCAACAAGCATTTAGGGTCCCCAAACTAGGGAAAATTTCCCTTTTACAATACTTTGTAAAATGTCAAATATAAGGAAAAACATATAGAAAAACCCTTGTCATTACTATTGATACCCTCCTTGATTTCAGTGCCTTGTCTACTCCTGGGCTAAGTCTATGTCCTTCCAATCCTCCACTATCCTTACAACATCGTAATTGGTTTCTGTAGTTGCCATTATCACATAGTTTTCCCATTGTATAGTTGTCTTTGGCACCTATAGTTGGGCTCCCACAATTTTTGGTATTTATTCTTCCCTGTAGCTAAGTGGTTAGGGCATCCGCAACCCACATTTCTCACCTTCCTACATTAAGGCTAGTGTTTTACCTCTTTCAGTTGGTGCTAAGGCTTTCATGATCCTCCTCACCTCGTGACCTTCCTATAATATGTTTTGACTACCCACTACAGACATTGTTCTATCCTTTATAAGGCTTAACCCTCTCTATTAGCCCTTTCATAGGGCTTGGCCTATCCTTTCTTGGTCTGCATCTATACTAATAGGGCTACAACCTCCTTCTTGACTTGTTGTCATAGAAAAATAGACCTTCCAACCATCTAACAATTCTACTCATCCTTGTTTAACAAGTCTATCACCTGCTCATCCTCTCTCCTCCATAACGCGTCCTCTTTTCAGCGTGCTACAATAATGAATCTTTGAAACTTGTATGTCAGCCTCTCCATTGTTGTTGTACTTATACTTTTTCCTAAAAGACCTTGGAGCCTCAATTTTGTGCCCTTAATCAACTCAACATTAAATTAGAATATTTAATGGGTCCAAAAACCCATCACTTAGCCCATTTTCCCCACACACCATCCACATTGGATTTGAAAGTAAAAATCACAATATGAGTATTTCAAATTCATTCTCACATGTTCAACACCAATGGTGTGTCTCAGAATACCTCCCAATGCTACAAAAAGCAAATGTTAAGTCCATTATGACTCCCTTGACCTTGTTTTTTTTCTAAATTCTTGTTTGAGTACTAATTTAGGATCCCTAGAAGTTTGACTAAGATTCTTAGACATTATTTTTCAGTATTTGATAATGGTAAAGGCGATATAAACCATTGACATTCTAATGTGGTGGTATTAGGACATTTTCCTTGTGATTCAACAAAATAATCTATCCTTGGGTCTTGAGAATGTTGTTTCATTTTCCCACTTAATGATAATGAAATTATGTTATTTCTTCCTTATAATGACCATGATTAAGGCCTCTTGACCCATCCACTATGCACAAAACATATGAGCACCTATATTTGACTCTTACGACAAGGACTCCCTAGTGAGTCCTCCTGTCATTATGTTTAGGGTTTTTTCATCATGGTTGAGGTTGATAAGGTTAAATTATGACTTAATGCCTTTGTTTATCGCCTTTCACATGTGACATAGTCTAGATTCATTTCTAGTGGAGAAAACCTACCCATGTCAGCTATATCCCACCTCAAGGCCTATAAAGAACCCCCATAAATGATTATCCAAAGGAACTCATTTTCCCTTTCTAACCATTTTTAAATACCTGTGACCCATGCTTACTGTACAAATATCCTAGTTACATCCACATCCAACCTTAATTCCAAACATGCTCTGAAGACCATTTCTATTGTGGTTTTGTGGGAGTTATGCATGGTGACTGACCCTCACAATTGGTTTTTAAAACCTAAGGCTCAAGTGTTTTCCTTGACTATCCATAATTCTAGAGTTATATAATACCCTAATTTATGGACTTAGCCCATTATTTCTATTCCTAATCATGTTTATAACTTTAAGAACATTTACACTACACAAATCCTACTCATGGCTTTCGTATCCCACTCAAATGTTGAAGAATCTTGGTCATGGCCTAGAGTATGATTCATTGTGTGGAACTAGGATAGGTTCTCATTCAAGGAGCATGATTTTCTTTAATATTGGTACCCATGTTCCATAGGTAAGCTAGATATGTCTGTAGAATTTCTTGTATATTCACAAACTCGTGTAATGTACTAAAACGTAAGACAAGAATCTACTCTACTCTTTAAACAATGGAAACCAAGAATTAATGAAAACAATAATTGACAAGAGGAAGATAATCAAATAGACATAACAAAATTGTTTCTTTGGGGAAATCCATTGCTCAAAACCTCGACTATATATTGCATTAATCAGAAATTTGAGTGATAATACAAATTTTGCTCTCACAAGAAAAATTCTGCACGAGTATGTCAAAACTTTGCCTCACAAGCTTGGACTGACCAAAACTTACCCAATTTCTAATGCCTGATGAGCCCCTATTTCCTTGTGAAATTCCTGTGAAAAATAACCCATATTTAATTGGGAATTCCTTCTTCCATAACTGTGCAATCCAAATCTAGGTCTTCTTCTGATTACATGCATGATTTGTACAACTTAGATCATTCTACAATTGATAGTACACTGTCCCTACACTCTAGTCTCAACTGGGTCATTCTCTAAATCGACATGCATGAGTTTCTCATGAGGGAATCTTCAGTTAGTTAGAGTAGCACTGAGGATGCACCTATGCACCAACTCACTACTAGACCTCTACTAGTTCCACCAACGGTTAGAACTAGTTTAAGTGACTATAACTGAGTCAAACTAAGTTATCTAATTACAACTCAAATAAACTCATCTTGGACCCATAAAATTTAGGGAGAACATATACATGACTACAGAAATACTTCCAACTCGAAATTCCTAAGCTAATTAAGTCAATTAAACTTAATTAACTATTTAGAAGTTGCTATGAGAATACAATTCAATTTTAATTCACAGTTTAATTCAAGGACAGATTAAACTAGAATTTCTTGTTTCCATTTCTCAACACTCCCTCTCGATAAGAAAGGAATTATCATCTACTTCGATCCTATCTCTATGAAAATCGAATTTACATATTGCCAATGCCTTTGTCAAAATGTTAGCATCTTTATCCTCCATGAGAATGTACTCCAACAACATAATCTGTCTCAATACAAAATCTGTGAGATGATGATATTAGATATCGATATGCTTGGACCGATCATGAAAAACTGGATTTTCAAAGAGTTTGATATAACTATGATTGTCACAGTAAATCACAGTTGGATCCATCTGCTGACCAAACAAACCAACCATGATCTTCCTCATCCAAATGGCCTCACATGTTGCCTAAATTGCAACCATGTACCCTGCCTCTGCTGAACTGAGTCCAACCGATCTATGTTTCTTGTTGTACCAAAAAACTGTCGCTGACCCAATATTGAAGATCCCTCTTGATGCGCTCTTCCTATCAAATCGACTCCCTATCCAATCTGCATCAGTGAAGCCTTGAAGCTTCACTCCCTCTTTTAGTATGTACCACAATCCATACTAAGTAGTACTGTCGTGGCGGAAAAAGTCGTTTGTGCGGGCACAACTGACCTCCCTAGGAGTCTAAACTCTCTAGCGACAAACAAGACAAAATGGAGTGATCTTTCTCTAAATATACCTTTTAAAACATGAAAACTACAAGTGTTTAGGCTTACCTTATTCCAAAACGCTGTTGTTGTAGTCCGTCCTTGCCGATCCGGATGAGCTCCTCCTTCACATCAATTCCTGCAACCACAAACAATCAAACAATTACCAAGCACTTGCATTTCATATAATAAAACATATATTCAACATGCAGACCAAGGAACACATGAAATAACTCATTAACACAAGCTATTGAGAAAAATAAACCAGTTTGTATTAATAACGAAACAAAGAAACTCTTACAACCTGGCCTTGGTGTTGTGCAAGTTCCTCCCAGGGTCCATCAAGGGTTTTCCTCTACTTTGACAAAGCTCACCCACTTCCAAGTAGAATCAAGCAAAGACAATCTCTCCTCACAAGGTTCTAAATGGGAGTCCTAATTCCTGCAGCATTTACCCAAAGAAAATGTATAGCTTCAACCTCCCCTCCTTCTGGCTCAATGCCTTTATTTATAGTGCTGTAAAGAGGTTATTCAGGTCCACCATCAATGGGATAATCCCCCTCTTTGGGTGGGATAGCTCCCTTATTGATGGGATAAGTTCCCCCTTAATAGAGATGCATGAACCAACTGGAGGCGCATCCATTTCACCAAACCGACCTCTAGAAAGTTCTAGAAGTAACCACAAGTAACTTTTTTAAGATGAAACTTGCGCATTTTGCCTTTTACAGAAGGACGCACCTGTCCTTTGACATACAGAGCGTCCAAAGACGCAGACTTTGTGAACATGATCAGCGTCCCCGCAGGTAAGGCTCGAGAGAACCTGCGACCCCAGAGATAAACACATTTTTTACAAGACTTTCTCTCTTCTTTGAGTTTGAGATGGATAGCAGAGGCATAAGACTTGCCTAAAAAGGGTAGTATGACTGTTGATTTGAGCCATACTAACTGTAAGTAGTCATGGTGAAATTTTTTAGTGTAACAGATTGCCCCCTAAAGTGCGAAGCCTGGAATAGATTTAGGGTTTTGTAATATCTAGGAAGGGTGAAGCGCTTTATCATTTCAAGGATTGTCTTGTGGATGACCTGGTTGGAACCTGCAATTTTCCACACAAAATACATGTATAAGATTATATCATCACTGAGGTAGGCATTCCCATACTCAGATTCAAAACTCTAACTAAGGGACTAACTATTCTGATACAGGAATGATCTTGCAGTACATCATTTTTATAGACTTTTGTAGACACAGTATGGACGCAGCCATCTGTTTATGATTAGTCTACATAGATAATGAATACAAAACTCCTCGCAGCCTGGATGGTGGAAACTAGATCCAGGGTCTTCACTTCTACTTCCCGAATTGGTACGATTCTAGCCATGTGATTTAAATGATTTGATGTCGAACATGTTAGAAACCACTTGATTACCAGTCGATGATGTAAACTGTTAACAAGCTTGAGAGAGACCACCAGTAATGTCAATGGTTCTCAAAGTACCAAGCACAACCCGTGAAATGTGAATAGATGTTTTGATGTCAAACACTTCACGGAATCCTTTGATCGAAAGTCAATGATGTAAACTGACGTCAAAGGCGAGAAACCTGCCATTGATGCATGCAGACTTCAAGGTACTGTCGATTCCTAAGTCATCTTTCTAGATAATGTGTCGATGTCGATAGAAAGCGACCCGTTGCAGGCAAGCCCGCAACACGAAATCATTGTTCAAGTTGAAGAAATGTTGCTGTAAGGACTGACTCAGGGATGGTCAAATGGATGACAAATATTTTGCAGATGAAAGTTTTTGCTTGCAGACCTCTTGAACACATAACGACACAACAGATGGCTTGGTGACGAATAACTCAAAGTTAATCCCCGAACCCGGTTAAAGACTTTCAAAGTGGTTTGATCAACTTGTGAGGTAAAAGATTTCCCAACCCAGGTGAACGAGACAGTGTCGTGTTCAAGAGCGGTGATAAAGTTTCTTTCGAGACAAAAGGTAACAAACAGGTTCATTTTCCTCTCTTTTCCCCCACCATTTCTGGCAAGTACCTCTTTATTTTTAACAAGCTTGAGGAGGATAACATATGCTTGTTTATAAGCTCATCCTTCGGACGAGTCCAACCTAGTTTAAATTTGAACCCTAGGAAGGAGTGGTTCGTTCCTGTTTGTAATTGAACAGGTCCTCTACTGTAAAAGTTTAACGAGCCCAGTATAGGAGAAACTCGGCGTTTTTCAATTTTAGAGAGTCTGAAAAAACTAAAGGAGACTCCACGTTGAACTTTTTCGTATATTTGTGTCCCTCAAGCCCGAAAAAGTATAAAATAATACCTGGGGGAACCGCTTGATCTTGCGACCAAGGAGTACTTTCATAATAGTGTCGTTGACCTGAAAAGTAAAAAGCGATCAAGGACACGTCGTTTTATTTCCTTATCGAGTTTGAAACGACAAAAACCCGGCAATCTTTTCTTGATTTTACGGTCAGAAAAGAGCTAAAAGAGCACCGTCTTTTAATTCCGTTTTAACGAGTGTAAAAGAAACGCTCGGCGATCTTTTCATGTTTTAGGAGTCAGAAAAGGGCTTAAAGATGACTCTGATATTTTATTTGTGAAAAAATTACAATTTCCCTTGAAATCCCTTTGTCCTGCACAAAAGCGACACATTACTCATACCTGTTTAAAATAGGCAAAAATACATCGAAAAACATCTTTTCATGGTAAAAAATGAACTAATTCATCCAAAAAACCTATAAAAAGACCTTTTACCATATCATTTTTACCGTTTGACTTTGGAGGTTGAAAAAGGAGCTTTTGACAAGAAACTTCCCGTGGTTGCTGCGGAAAATCTGACCGTCGGAATCGAACGCCGTCTCATCCAGGTATTTTACACATCCTACTCTGCATTTCTATCCGTTTAGAATTAATTTTTAGGTCTTAGTTTCATTTTTTGGGGGGGTTTTGGTTTTGGAATGCGCCTCTCGGCGGACGCGGGTGCCCTTCGGATGACCCGCGTCCCCCGACTTTTTCTCATACGGGAAAATGGTCGGGAGACGCGGCCCACCTTCAGGCCAGCCGCGTCCGGGCGCCCTGTGCTACAAAGCCGGGGTGCGTCTTCCGAGAAGTGCGCATTTCAAAACCCCAACTCTCTCAAAAAACTACCAAAAATTCCCAAATCAATTTCTAATTGCTATTTTTGATGTGCAGGGTTTTAACCATGTTAGATTGGAGAGAACGAGAGCATGTAGAGGATGATGAAGTTGCAATAAATCATCAACCTTCCCTGGATGCCCTAAGAGCATGCGGGTTATACAAATACTGGACCATACCGGGCATGAGGGGCCAGGTAAGATTCTTGGAATGGCTGGTTGAGCAATGGAACGTCCAAGAACAATTCTTTTACATAGGAGGGCACCAGCTCGAGATAGAGCCCTCAGATGTATACTTTCTCACTGGCTTGCCAAACAGAGGTGAGCAACTTAGTCTTGCGGGGACTAGGCCAGGTGGCCAATCCCTTGATAGTCTCCGCGACGAGTGGTGCACACCTGGGGCTCACCATTCGAAAGGCATAGAGATAAAACACATCACTCTGCGTGAACTCAAAGTCATAGCGTTCACGGTTACCAGAATTTGCGGCGCGACCGCTTTACACATTGCTTCCGGATCCCAAATGCGGATGGCAATTGACTGTTACCAAGGCACCATTTTCAACTGGTGTGAAGCTGTGTCGGCTCATATGAAGAGCCAACTGACCAAGGCAAAGAACGGACGACTAAAAACTTTTGGATATGGGCCTCTAGTCGTGAGCTTTGCCTTGGAGAGAGTTCCAATGCTGATCCCTCAGCAACTCACTGTTGATATCTTGGGTCCTCGGGAGCCAAAGCTGATACGATGGGTTGCGGTGATGGCCCGGCATCCTGACGAGGGCGCGGCGGTGGTTCGATTCTCAGATAGTTACTTTCACTGGTTAGAGGACCAGGTTTTTTCGATACAGGACTTTCCGTATGCCGGAATGGATTTCAGAGGTGATCCGGACATGGTTCTTCCACAGGGAGAACAATGGGACGACAGAGGTATTTTTATTTTCACAAGTTTTCTAATTATGTATTTTTTTTATTTTTCATATATATCGTCTCAAACTAACAGTAAAAATTTTCAAAATGCAGATGTTGGTCCACAGCGTCCAGCCAACCTCCGGCCTTTTGATAGACTACATCCAGCTGCACCGGTACCGGCCCCACAGGACGCGGCTGCAGACGTACTAGCTGAGTTGGAGCATGATCTAGAGCGTCTCACGGTAGACATACCTGAGACTACTATGGACGACATTCCTATCAGACTTCAGCGTTTTGTAGTCGCGGTCCCTGGACCGTTTAGGAGATTTTTGCGTAAGGTAGCCCGTGCAGTGGTGTCATACAGAGAGCACCACCAGTGATTGACTAGTCACTTTTGTAGTCACATGTGACATTTTGACTTTTTGTACTTATCATTTTGCCGACCATAAGGTGTTTTTCAACCTATGATCGAAGACGATGTATATATTTTTTGACACACTTCTATCTATATATATCACTATTACCGGCTTATCTCGTTTAACATATGTGATGAAATGTTTTTAAATTTACTTGGATGATTATCGCAAATGTCTGTCCAACATTCAAGAAGCAATTGCATCTGCTAATGTATTTAAAGACCTTGGAATATGTTGATATTCAATGTAATCAAATTCACGTTCCAAGAGACGCACTCTCAAAAACAACCTTAATAATACAGGATTTCTGATGGCATAAACTCTATTAAGCTGTAATACAACAAGTTCAGAATCTAACCTCACTATCAAACGTCGAATTCCAAATGAAATAGATTCGGATAATAATTCAACCACTGCACTGTATTCTGCAATGTTATTCGTTGTTTGACCGAGGCTTACCCCATACATAGAAACTAACTCGTCAGAGGGCGAATAGATAACCCAAGCTGCGGAAGAGATATTTCGTGTACTACGACAAGCACCATCAGCAAATCCAATGTATGTTTGGAGAGGCGTCGACATCTGCAATATCAAGAGTAAAACCAAGATAAGCCAGAATAATGACGAAAAAACACACTCTTTAAGCTAAGCACACTGGCTAAACTAACAAATACGCTAGCTAGAAAGAAAATCTAACCTATCTAAAGATTTCTCCATCCACCATTTAAGCATAATACCTCTTTAAGTAAAGTCCATTTCTGGGTTTACCCAAAGAGTCCCCATCAAAATCAACCAGCTCATAAGCCCCTTTTGCTAATTTTCGCTTTACAATGTAGGGTCCATGCCACATGGGAACGAATTTTCCAGCACCTAGCTTATCGTTAGCTTGATCATATAATAGCACTAGGTCTCCTTCCGAAAAACTTCGAGGGGTTACATTTCTATCATACTGAGCTTTCATTCGTTTCGCGTGAGTCTCGATTGCCAATGTAGCGTCACGTCGAGTCTCATCTAATTTAGCCAAGTATAATAAACGTTTCTCCTCTTCGGAAGTAGCTGGAAGTAATTCGACAGCCATTTGAAGTGATGGGATTTCGCATTCAATGGGTAACACAGCTTCCAAGCCATAAACTAGCTGGAAAGGAGTGAACCCTGTTGAATTTTTCACTGAGGTCCGGTATGCCCATAGCGCTGAAAATAACATGTTGTGCCAATTCGACCGATGAACACCAATGGTTCGTCGGATCATGATAACCAGAACTTTGTTGATAGACTCAACCAAACCGTTGGCTTGCGGATAATAAGGAGTAGAGCTATCATGGCGCAAACCAAGCTGGCTTGTAAGCTCAGTCATCATGACATTTCGAAAATGGCTCCCATGGTCAGTAATGATTGCTTGTGGGACACCAAACCTAGTTATGATATGATTGAATACGAAAACTGCAGCTGTTTTGCCGCTTGTGTCGAATGTAGGCATCGCCTCGGCCCACTTAGTAAAATAATCAACCGCAAGGATGATATACGCATGCCCCCCGGCCGAGTGAGGGTTACAAGTAATAAAGTCGATACCCCATTTGGCGAATGGACCAACGGCAATTATAGGGTGGAGAGGAGCAGGTGGAGCGCGCATCTTGCGATCAAACACTTGACAGTTGTGGCACTTCCTGACTGCAATGATACAATCTTTAAACATAGACGGCCAGAAATAACCAGCGCGCAACACCTTCTGAGCTGTGGCATACCCAGACATATGACCGCCACATGCTCCAGAGTGACAATCATTTAAAACTCTCTCAGCCTCTTCGTGAGTTAAACAACGTCGAAAAACTAAGTCTGCCCCCCGGCGATAAAGTGTATCTCCAATAATTTTGTATGGCTGGGATTGAAACCGAATTTTTCGACGTTCCGCTTTGGAAGCTTCAGGCCGAAAGGTTTGGGTTTGGAGATAGATGATTATATCCCCGTACCATGGATCTACAGTACTGATAAGAAACAAAGATTCGTCCGCAATGGACTCTTCTGCCACAGTCTCTGTGTCAGCACTAGGGAAATCACACATCAATTCCGCGAAAACTAAGGATTTCTTAGACTTGGACTTCTCGAATTCCAAGTCGAACTCTTGCAGGATAACTATCCATTTAGAGTACTTGCCCCCTAGCAATTGTTTTTTCAAGATATAAATCATAGGGTTGCAATCTGAAATAACTATAGTTTTACGGAGAAGAATGTAGTGACGAAAACGCTGGACAGCTTGAACGGCTGCCAGGGCCAATTTCTCCACATGCGAATATTTTAGCTCAGTGGGATTCAAGGTCCTACTAAGATAATATATCACATGCTCCGCTCCGAATTCATCTTCTTGAACTAACACCATTCCAATGGTGGAATGCGAAGCCGCGAGGTATAAGAAGTAGTCTTGGTTGTAGTTGGGAGGATGCAACAACGGTGCATGGGTCAACGCGTGTTTAAGTGCATCAAAAGATTGTTGGGCAATCTCGTCCCAAAAGAATTGTGCGTTCTGTTTCAACAACCGTGTAAAACCTTTAGTGACCTCGGCGTAGTTTGGGATGAATCGGCGTAAAAAGTTCGCTTTCCCTTGCAAACTTTGGAGTTGGCGCAAACTCGAAGGAGGAGGCAATTTGATGATAGCCTCGACTTTCGAGGGATCGACGCGAATGCCGGCTTTTGAAACAACAAATCCCAGCAATCGACCTGTTTCTATACAGAAAACACACTTGTGGGGATTCAACCGAATTCGATAATGCCTACACCTCAAAAAGATTGCTCGTAGATGGACAAGGTGATTAGCTCGATGTAAAGAATGAGCAGGCAAATCATCGAGATAGGGTTGCACAATGTGCTTGATGTCGTGAAATGCATAAGACATCGCCTGTTGAAAAGTAGCCCCGGCATTCTTAAGCCCGAAAGGTAATTTGCAATAAGCAAATGTCCCCCATGGACAAATGAATGCCGTTTTTGGTTGGTCGGCAGGTAGAATATTGATTTGATTATAGCCCGAAAAACCATCCATAAAGGAAAACATTTCACTTCCGGCACAATCATCAATAATTTGATCGATATAAGGCGTAGGATAGTTGTCTTTTGGACAAGCTCGATTTATATCCCTATAGTCGATACAGATTCTTATTGTTCCTTGTTTCTTGTTAACCGGAACAATATTCGATACCCAATCCGTTAACGGGATCGGATAAATGAAACCTGCTTTCAACAGCTTTTCGACTTCTGCTTTAATCGCAGCCGCTTTTCGAAGGTGAATCTGACGCAACCATTGCCGGACGGGTTTAGCATCCGGGTAGGTCTTTATTTCATGAACAACAATAGCTGGATCGATTCCCGGCATTTCCTCGTAAGACCAGGCAAACACATCGCGGAATTCATGGAATAGGGCCTTGTAAATTTGGATTTCTTCTTCAGTACATGCGGCACCTATATGAATGTTCTCCTCGATTCCGGGTTTCACTGAAATATCAATGGGAATAGTACGAGAAATATTCCCTAAATTCAGCTCTGAATCAGAATGTTTCGTTGGATCCTGAGCGTCTTTGACATATTCAGCGGTAAAGATAGATGAAAAATCATTTTCAAATGCATCATCCTTAGGTAAAAACGAAGATCTGTGATGGAGATCCTCCCATGGTAGATCATCTACACTTAGGATTTCGCGAAGCTGTTCGTCAGAATAGGTCTGTTTTTGACTATCACTGGAATTTGGAAAGCCATTTGATGGGGGAGACGTGGTGTACTATTTTCTAGATCAAAGATCATTAGGTTCGGGTCCTGAACATCGACAGCTCCGATAGCCGACAAAAGCAATTTTCGTTGTGCTGGGCATGATTGCAGCACTTCTAACGCCGACATTGCGGAGGGTGAAACAGCTAAGTCCTCAACAATGTTGTAATTCTGGGCTGCTCTCGCATGTGGATTGAAAGCAGACCTTCGAAGTACACCCTTGGCGGGCGGCTTAATCACTAAGTCTGGGTTAGGTTTTTCGATCTGTAGTGGATCGGAACCAGGAGCTGAGGTTGATGGGTTAGAGTGAGAATATTCTGCTTCTTTGCCATCAACAGGAGCCTTACTACTGTAATCTTGCGATCGAGTCGCAATCCTCACATGAGACATCATCAAAATGGGTTCTTCACTGGCATTCGAAGAAGAACCTATCATCTTATTCTCCTGCTCCGGAAATGGATTTTTTAACACAGCAGGAGTGGGAGCACCTTTGACTATTTTCACAACCTCGGCCCGATGAGGGCAATCTCTCGTAAAATGATCCTCTTCACAAATAAGACAAGGATATCGAGGTTTGCGCTTTTCGTCATTGGTTTCCGACTTTTCTGTTTTCTCCTTCGGAGCCTTGTCTGCTTTAGCCTTCTTCTTTCCTTTCTTTTTCCCACCGTTTTTTGATTTGGCCGTAGATGACTCTACAGCGTGAATATCGGCGGTAAGTTCAGGAGGAGAAGACTCTCCTGTCGGAGAATCAGGCAAAGTGATAATTGGAGTATTCGAAGCCTTGGAAGACTTCTTCTTGCTCTTCGTAGTCACGATACCAATCATACCATCAGCGGCATGAGATCCCGAAGGAGCGGCAGCGATTTGATTCGACTTTGGAAGATCCAGAATATTCTCGTGTAATGTACCCGACTGAGTGTAAACTAAGTCAAGGTATTGTGCCTGAGCAATGACTTGCTCCTCAGTAACTACTCCGGCCTTAGCTACATCTTCAGTAATCTTCGGTAATAATGATTTGACAAACCATTCAGCTAAGATTTGGTCCGGGATAAAAACTTTCACTAACCTCCTACGACGTCTCCACTCATGAATGTGATCAGAAATATACGTGGACGTCGATTGTTTTAGTGAAGTTAATAACTCCGTGCCGTTATCGTATCTGACCGGCAACTGAAAGTGAGTTAAGAACGACGTAGCTAACTGACTAAAGTTGTAAAAAGAGGCCCGTGGTAACTCAATGTACCACTTGGCCGCGAGACCAATGAGTGTACGTTGAAAAAGACGTAAGCGGATGGAATCATCTGAGATAGAATTCGAAGCACACCAGAGGTGGTAAGTCATCACGTGATTGGACGGATCCTCTCCAGATTTACCTTCAAACTTGGGTATATCACTGGGCAACTTGCTTGGCATTGGCGGCCAGAACGGAAGATATTGAATTGGATCGTTCGTTAGGCGCGTCAAGTCTGGTAAATCTAAAGTTGCAATAAATGGTAATTGCCGGTTAGGATCTCTAAAACTCTGGGTCACAATACCAGCCCCAGGAGGAGGATATCCAGGATAACTAGGAACAGGAGTTGCATTTGGGATATTATATCCTCCTGGAAAACCAGGATTAACTGGACCGTACTGGGGTTGTTGAGGTTGTTGATAAGTGTACCCAGGATACGGTTGATACTGGTAAACCGGTTGTTGGACAGCTTGCCCAGGTTGGTACTGTCCCTGGTACGGAGGTTGAACAAATTGAGGTTGAGTAGTCACAACCGTACTTATACCAGGCTGACCTATAGGCATCTGGACCGTGGTTTGAATCGTAGATCCAGACAACGGTAAAGATGTCTGAGGTGTGGTAACAGGGACAGTAGAAACTGGAGCCGTCGATACTCCAGAAGTAAGTATGGTAGATGTAGCGGTAGCTGCGGCAGCCGTTTGAGATGGAGTACTAGGTGCAATTGGCGGCTGAGTAACTACCGAAGCTACAGAAGCTTGAACATTGGGCTGGACAGGTTGCGGTTGCTGGGTTGGACCAGAAACTACGGGTTGTCCAGCTTGAGGAAGCATCTGTACACTTGGCTGCAACACCTGTTGACCCTGTGAGGGATCCCACACTAACATTCCAGGGTACTGACCCGTAACAGGTTGAGGGTACTGAGATCCATAACCAGATTGAGGGTAGGATTGATAATTGTAAGGTGCAGTGCCCATACTTGGAACATATGACTGACCTTGAGGCGGTTGATAACCTTGACTCGAGTATTGACCTTGAGGTTGATAACCTTGACGTAAATACTGATACTGGGGTTGACCTTGACCTTGAGGTTGGTACCCTTGAGGTTGATAACTTTGGGGTTGATACCCTTGAGGTTGCCATCCTTGAGGTTGCCATCCTTGAGGTTGATATTGATACTGAGGTTGACCCTGGGGTACATATTGGGGCTGGGGTTGACCTTGAGGCGCGTATTGCACCATAGGTGCATACTGACTTTGAGGTTGCCCCCCAGACACGATTTGTGTACCTTGAGGTTGTCCCCCAGGCGGTAATTGGCCACCTTGAGGTTGAGAAACGGGAACTGAACCTGACATCATGTAAATGTCTCCTACACTCAATGGTACATTACCACTGTTTCCAATTAATAACCCACGATCAACAGGTTGAGGAGATGCCCCCGCAAAGGTACCAGAAAGAGATTGATACCCAGTGGGAACAGAAGGACCGCCGTGTAAAAAAGATTCAGAACTTTGAGTAAACACGGACGACTGACCAGTCATATTTACAGGAGTGTAAATACCTCTAGGCGGAAAGGGAGTACGAGGTGGAGAATAACCTACCCCTGAGTTGTCCAAATAATTGGTTAACGAAAGGTACCAGGTAGTACTTCTAGGATGACTGTAAAATATGGATTCACGCTCCCTTAGATCAATAGTAAGTTGACCTTCAAGGTTAGAGACACCTATATCCTCCTCTGGAGCAAGTTCTTCTATAGCAATCAAACCAGTAGGAAGATTTTCGGTGATAATTCTTTCTATTCTTGGTGAATCAGGGACACTAGAAGTTGGAGTAACAGGTTCGGAAATTTCAGGTTCTTCGCCTGTTTCACTGGCAGATGAAAAACTACCAGCAAGCTCGGAAACTGTAACAGCTTCGGGATTATAACCTGTCTCTAAACTTTGGTAATCTGGATGGACTACCAAGGAAGATTCTCCTTCTTCAGGTGAACCTACTCTACTGTCACTAGGAGGAGTTACAAGGACCTTTAAACCTTCTAAATTACCCGGAATGTCTTCAGGAGATTCACCCCGCGATTTACGGATTTTCTTAACAAATCTATTCCGGTAACAATCTCAGGAGACTTGCCCCGAAGTCTACGGGACTGTCTCGGTAATTCCGCCACAATTAAAGATTTTTAACTACAACACACGAAAACAAAGTAAAAAATTTCAAATCAAACCACCTAAAGTCTTCTAAAGAAGCAAACAAATTTGAAGCACACGCCTAAATAATCTAGAGCGTCAAACCACACACAAATAGTAGTCTTCCGGACCAAAAGCGCTAGTTAGTGATGAAATCCAACCTTGCTGGATTCAGTACAGAAATGGCGGGTGGAACAGTTACCCCGGCAACCTGCTTAATGAATAGACCGGCACAAGTTCCTCCACTTTAACCGTCTCGAAGTGAAGTGAACCCCCCAGAAAATCCAAGTGAGTATAACCGACGTCTGCTCCAGGTACAGTGGGACCTTCCCTCCACCGTCACCTCGGTAGAACCCTAAAGATTATGGTCACTAAAGTTACCAATCACAACAATTACACCTGGGGGAACAGTCTAAACTCCGACAGCACGCAAGGGCAGAGTAACAAGCTCCAATCCCCTTACCGGTTCCTTGACAACAATCCAAGGTTTACCGATAAGTGACCCCTGGCTCCTCGACAATGGTTAATCTGAGGTTTACCGTTTGTAATACGTACTGTCTGGCGTCGTTCCCAACGAGGGGGGAATGATCCCCTCACTAGTTCGGACACGAGCTCGTGCTTCTCCTTTAAGAGGAGCTTTCCCAGAGTATAACTGAAACAATTGGATTTAATCTACTCAAGATAAACTATCTGTTTGGTTTTGTAGTCTTGGAGAGTTAAGTACTCACCTATTCCAAGACCCTAGCCTAAGCTATGTTGGTGTTTCAGAGCCCTAGAAAAATAAAAATTACTAGATTGATTTTAATTTAAGCGTTACTTTTAAGGTTGTTTCTTAAGTCAAAAGGTGATGGAAGTGAAACCAGTGGTGTGTTGACTCGACTCGAAACCACTACAAAATGCACCTAGGATGATTTACCCACTACTTTACTTTTTCGATGAATTGTTTAACTAAAAAGTTGAGAGAATGCACTTTTTATAAAAGCAACTTCTTAATTAAGGACAATCAAAGAAACAATTCGTTTGTCTTTTCCAAGCATAAAAACATGACCACTCTTTACTTGCACGAAAAAAACTCTTTCTCTTTCAAAAACAAAAAGCTACTTGAAACAAGACTTTTAAAGAAGATGTTTTTGTATTTTCCTATTTAACGAAAAACATAAATCGATTTTAATAAAAATCAATTGCAAACTATGAAATCTATGAAAATTCACTCATAAGCAAACTAAAAGGTAAATTTACTCTAATTAATCCTAACGAGGTCAAAACCAACAATGATTATTCTAAGGTGTTTTACTTGATCACAATCAAATCAAGGACTAGCTTATTGCAGAACCAAAAACTAGTCAAAACAAAACTCTAATCTTTTTGTTCTTTTGTAAAATGGAAATCAACACTTTATAAACAAGTAATTCGAAATTTGACCCAAAAGACAACTTAAATGGCAAGCTGCTCACACAAGGAGACTTTACGACAGGCCCGACTTCTAAGAAGGCTGACAAACCAGAGAGATCTAAGGTTGGACAACTTTCTACCGTCAAAGTCACTACAGGACCTATTCAAAAATCAAACCCTAGGCCTAAACTTCGTTGAAATCCACTAAAACACTCAAAGCTCACAAAACAAGTTCAGGTGAAAATTTTTGACAGGGTACTAAAGGATCTGGGCAGAAAACACTAAGAAAAATCAAAATCTAAAAGCAATTAAAGCAAAAAATGGAATTTTCCTAAATTCTACAGGAAGACGCAGGCAACCCGTTACAACAGGCGCGGGCCCGCTCTGTGCAAACGGCAACAGCGCGTCCAAAGACGCACTGTGCAGAACTCAGAGGGTGCGTCTCTCTGGAAAAGTTAAGAAAAACCAAATCTAACTAAATCTAAAGCTAAGCCACCCAAATACTAATTCTCACAATCAAAAACCAGAAAATAAAAATGATTTTCTCAGAGCAAAGTTCACACAAAGGAAAAGACTTTCTCATTAATGGCTCCCCAGCAGAGTCGCCAATTTGTCGTGGCGGAAAAAGTCGTTTGTGCGGGCACAACTGACCTCCCTAGGAGTCTAAACTCTCTAGCGACAAACAAGACAAAATGGAGTGATCTTTCTCTAAATATACCTTTTAAAACATGCAAACTACAAGTGTTTAGGCTTACCTTATTCCAAAACGCTATTGTTGTAGTTCGTCCTTGCCGATCCGGATGAGCTCCTCCTTCACATCAATTCCTGCAACCACAAACAATCAAACAATTACCAAGCACTTGCATTTCATATAATAAAACATATATTCAACATGCAGACCAAGGAACACATGAAATAACTCATTAACACAAGCTATTGAGAAAAATAAACCAGTTTGTATTAATAACGAAACAAAGAAACTCTTACAACCTGGCCTTGGTGTTGTGCAAGTTCCTCCCAGGGTCCATCAAGAGTTTTCCTCTACTTTGACAAAGCTCACCCACTTCCAAGTAGAATCAAGCAAAGACAATCTCTCCTCACAAGGTTCTAAATGGGAGTCCTAATTCCTGCAGCATTTACCCAAAGAAAATGTATAGCTTCAACCTCCCCTCCTTCTGGCTCAATGCCTTTATTTATAGTGCTGTAAAGAGGTTATTCAGGTCCACCATCAATGGGATAATCCCCCTCTTTGGGTGGGATAGCTCCCTTATTGATGGGATAAGTTCCCCCTTAATAGAGATGCATGAACCAACTGGAGGCGCATCCATTTCACCAAACCGACCTCTAGAAAGTTCTAGAAGTAACCACAAGTAACTTTTTTAAGATGAAACTTGCGCATTTTGCCTTTTACAGAAGGACGCACCTGTCCTTTGACATACAGAGCGTCCAAAGACGCAGACTTTGTGAACATGATTAGCGTCCCCGCAGGTAAGGCTCGAGAGAACCTGCGACCCCAGAGATAAACACATTTTTTACAAGACTTTCTCTCTTCTTTGAGTTTGAGATGGATAGCAGAGGCATAAGACTTGCCTAAAAAGGGTAGTATGACTGTTGATTTGAGCCATACTAACTGTAAGTAGTCATGGTGACATTTTTTAGTGTAACAAGTACCCTTGAGAAATCTCAACACATACTTTGATGCCTTCCAATATAGCTTGGTAGGCCTAACCATCGCTTCACTAAGCTGGTTAACTACATAACACATATATGTTCATGTGTTCACCGAATACATGAGTTAACCTATAATATTCCCATAAACAATAGCTTCCACTACTTCCCTTAAAGTAGCATCCTCCATCCCCCAATTACCTACCAGAGGAGTCTCCATGAGTTTGTTGCTCTCCATGTGGAACCTCCTCAGTATCTTGTTGGCATACTTGCCCTGAGACACAAATAGTTCCCCATAACCCTGCCATACTTCCATGCCCATAAATTAATGCATGAGCCCCATGTCATTAATCTCAAACTCTCTTGCAAGATCCTCCTTGTAATAGTTGATCAGCTGATCATCACCTGTCAAAATAAAATCCTTGAAATATAGCATAATGATCAACAATTTACCTTCCACCACTATGTGATACATGTTCACATCTTCTTCACTCTTGGGGAAGCCTAACCCGGTGAAGTAGCTATCAATCCTAGTGTACCAAGCACGGGGTGCTTTCTTTAGCCCATACAACACCCTCTTGAGCCGGCACACATGTGACTCACGGTTGAAGGTCTCAAAACCTTCAGGCTACTCTATGTACACCTCTTTCGCAATCATACCATTAAGGAATGTTGTCTTTACATCCATCTGATGTACCTTCCAACCCATCTATCCTGATAGTGAAAATATATATCTTATTGTTGAGTACCTTGCAATAGGAGCAAATGTCTCATTAAAATCAATCCCCTCTAACTCTGAAAATCCATAGGCCACAAACCAAGCCTTATGCTCCTCCACACTACCATATGTAGCTTGTTTTAGCTTGTAAGGCCATCAAGAGCTCACCACTGACTTTTCCTCTGGTCTCGGGACCACATCCCAAACACTATTACGAACTATGGAGTGATACTACTCCACCATGGCATCAACCCAAACCGGTTGTTTCACTGCCTCCTCAAAGGAGGATGGCCTTGTCTAAACACATCCACTCATAAGATCCATGTATCAAGTGTAACTCTTAGGTGATCCCCTCTGCTTGCGTTGAGATGTGGGTTCTCCCACATTATTTCATGCATCATGCAATAACCTGTCAACCTCACTAGTGTGTTTACTCCCATCTCTGGAAGACTCTACCTGAGTGGATGTCTCCACTCTCGTATCCTCTACATATGGATGTTCCACAGCAATCTGAGCCTCCTCAACTACATGCAGCTCAAGCTCCCTCTCATGGGAAACTTGCATGGCCTTCTCATCATCGAAGCTGACATCGCTGTGAACCACTGTCATCCTATTGGTCAAAAAGTACACTCGATAGTTGTGAGGTGTATCAGTGTGCCCCAAAAATATCCCCAACTTTGTTGTCAGCTCAAGCTTCTTCCGTGCATCTTTGCTAACATGGAAATATACCTATGACCAAAAATTCTTGAAGTCACTATCATCTGGTCTCTTACTGGAATAAGCCTCCTCTGTTGTGTTCATCCCAAGAATCCAATGTGGGCTACGGTTATGCGAATAAACCATTGTGTTGCATGCCTCAACCCACAAGTGTAGTGGTAGGCCCTGATCATACAAAATTGCCCGTGTTTCCCATATAATGCTTGTGTTCTGCCTCTCAGCCACCCCATTTTATTGTGGGGGTTATGGGGTACTGTCAACTCCCATTTAATCCCTTCTGCTACACAGAAGTTATTAAACTCATTTGGGACATAATCACCACCATTATCACTCCTCAGAGCTTTAACCTTCTTACGAGACTCTTTCTCAACCAATGCTTTAAATTCACAAAACTTTGTGAAAGTTTGATTTTTCTTTTACATGAAAAATATCCAGCATTTACAAGAAAAATCGTCAACAAATATAACATAATACATGTGTTTGGTCATGGATGTTGTCAAGAATGGTTCACACAGATCTGAGTGGAATCACTCTAGAATTGCCTCTACTTGACTGTCTCTGTAGTGAAAGGAAGCCTTGGTGTATTTTCTCAAAGTACACCCCTTGCATGTATCAACTTGCTCTAGCGTACCTTTGGGAAGACCAATAGAGATCTGATGCATCATTTTCAAAGCCCCATGATGCAAGTGATGCAATCACCTATGCCACAACTCGCCAATGTCTTAGCTATGGACCTTCTCTGCTTTCTTGCTCAAAGAAGCAAAATCCTTTACCTACAACTTATAGAGATTCTTAACTCGAATCCCTATCTTCTTTACTTGACCCATGGCTATGTGTCAAAGGAATGCCTTTCCTTTTGAGAAGATCACATCATAGCCTCTATCCTCAAGAATGGCAATAAATACCAAGTTCTTCTTCATATTGGGCACATAAATAACGTTCTTCCAGGTGAGTGGAGCCCCATGCTCCCTCTAGAAAGTAATCGTGCCCAATCTAGTAACACTATACTTCCCATCATCACCCATCTCTATATGCATCCAGAGATATCTCTCCTCTAGGTCATTAAATATCTCTTTATCGCCAGTCATGTGGAATGAAGCTCCACTGTCTAGGTACCATACACTTCCCATCATTGATGACACCATGCATGAAATGAGGGAAAAGTCCAATTTGAATTGAGAGGCTAAAGCCTCACCAGCCACTCCTCCTAAGGACTTCTTCTTGGACTTCTTGAGTGGACAATTTGTAGCAAAATGGCCCAACTCATGACAATGAAATCAATTAACTTTCATCATGTCTTACTTCTTACCTCCATGATAAGAATCCGATTTGGAATGGGAAGATTTCAGTTTCTTCACCTTAATCGCTAAGAACAAATTCTCTTCATCAGTATTTGATGAAGAGCCATCCCTGATGTTCCTCCTAATCTCCTCCTTATTCAAATCCGACCACAATAGTTCCCAATCTGGAAGCTTCTTCCGACCATTGATAGAGTCCTGATAACTATGCCAACTCTTTGGGAGTCCTAGAAGAACAAGACTCACCATATCATCCTTGGGAACCATGATTCCAACACTTCCAAGTTCATCACGACATTGAGTGAACTTGGTCAAGTATTTTAGAATAGTATCACCTTTCTCCATTTTGTTTTTTCAAAGTTTTTCCTTTAGTGCCAATTTCCTTTGATCATTGTTGTTCTGATACAAGTTTGTCAATGTTTTCCACATAACACACATAGTTTCCTTTCCATGGAGACTTCATACAATGTGGTCTCGAACTCCCTCAAGTATTATCTACCTCGCCTTCGCCACACACTTCTTCCATTCAGCTAAATTTTATGCATCTGATGTTGCTAGCTTAGGAATTTCTTGATCAATGAATTCCTTCAACCCATTATCCTTGAGCACAACCTCCATTCTATCCCTACAGGCTATAAAATTTGAGTTGCCTTCCAAGACATACTTGATCCGCAAACCGTAGAATGCCATCTGTCGAGCCTGAAGTATGTATTGCAAATTGGAATTTCACCTATAACTCAAAACTCAAAACTTCAAAATCCCCTTTAATATATTGTCTTCAACTCTGATACCATGTAGAAAATCATGTAGATTCATAGCTCATGTAATCTACTAAAACACAATACAAGAATCTACTCTACTCTTTAAACAAGAAAAACTAAGAATCGATGAAAACAATAATCAACAAGAGGAATATAATCAAAGGCACATAAAACAATTTCTTCTCTCATGAAATCCATTGCTCAAAACCCCAACTATATATTGCATTAATCAAAAATCTGAGTGATAATACAAAGCTTGTTCTCACAAGAACAATTCCGCACAAGTATGATCAACCCTCTGCCTCACAAGCTCGCACTGACCAATACTTCACCGATTTATGCTGCTTGTTAAGCCCCTATTTCCTTGCGCAATTCCTATGAGGAATAACCCGTATTTATTTGGGAATTAATTCTTCCATAACCGCGCAATCCAAATCTAGATCCTCTTTTGATTACGTGCATGATCTGTACAACTCATATCATTCTACAACTAATAGCACACTATCCCTGCACTCTAGTCTCATCTAGGTATTTCTCTGAATCGACATGCATGATTTTCTCATGAGGGAATATTCAGTTAGCTGGAGTAAAACTGAGGATGCACTAGTGCACTAACTCAATACTAGACCTCTACTAGTTTCACCAACAGTTAGAACTAGTTTAACTGACTATAACTCAGCCAAACTTGGTTATCTAATTACAACTCAAATAAAATCATCCTGGACCCCTTATACATGAATAGATAAAGGCTTCCAACTCAAAATTCCTAAGCTAATTAATTCAATTAAACTTAATTATCTATTTACAAGTTGCTATGAGAATATAATTCGATTTTAATTCACAGTCTAATTCAATGACAAATTAAACTGGAATTTCTTGTTGCCATTTTCCAACAATGTCGTATAAGATTCTTGTGTGTTCATTCAAGGATGTGATCAACACTTTAGCTATATAATATTTGTGTCTAGCGGTTGTTGTTAATGGATATTTAGTGAGCAATAAGAATCATTTTGGGTACATGTCCCATTATTATCCTCTTGTGACCTTGAAGAGACCTCTATACACATACTTTATACACAATGGGTCTAATGTTGTTGCTCATAGCACCCTTGGGGGTGAATTTTAACTAAGAGAGGTTATATGCAAAGGTTTGAGGACCAATTTGTGTCACTTGATCCTAAGAAGCAAGGTTTTAACCTAGATTCTCCTACTTCCATCATTTAATTGTTCTAATCATCCTAACACCCATCGATGATGCCCAAAACCTAATAATGCTACCCAAATTCAACTTGAATTCCAAGGATTCATAGAGTGGGTGTCTGTTATAGATTTTAGGTGTTGCTCATGGTTTCTGGTCCTGAGAATGTTTAATAGAGCTTAAGATCATTATATACCCTTTGACCCTTTATTCTTTGACACTTTTTCAAGTACTTGTCAAGTCCCTTGATATTGAGAAGCTCCAATAATATCTTATGACACTATTTTTAAGTCTTTGATGACAGTCAAAGCCTCATAAACATGTCATACTCTTGTGTGGTGTTCTAAGGATATATTCATTTCAATTGAGCTAGAGAATACATGTTTAGGGATTTAGGATGCTTTGTTTCTCTCCCAACCATAAGTGAGGCCTAATGATGTTATTTCACTACCATAACTATTGTCAAGGCTTTGAGATCAATCCATTATTGTTTTCCTTGTTTATCAACGTAACTATGCATACAAATTTATATTGATTTCCACAATGTTTAGGTTTAGTTTGGAAGTCTCCCCATTAGTACTCATAACTAACTGACATTATAATGGTAAGTTTATCAATGATTGTAATAGTAACACTTGTTATTAACATGCCTTCATTATTAACATGTGGACACTAATTATGTATGCACATTTTTACATGTATAAGAAAAAAAACATAAAGCCAAAAATTGTTTTCTTTGAAAAGATCATTTTATCTACCAATTATCCATTAATAAGGGATGCATATCCCACTAAATTCACTAACATGAAGCTTCTCTATAACTTAACTCTAGCCCTTATTCTTAGCTCTGCATAGATATTTATATCCTCAGCATATAACAACTAGCTACTAATGTCTATAGCAAACAAGACTTTGACTTGTTTCTTTATTGTTTGTTTCCATGATCTTGACTTCAAAATGGATCTTAAAGATTCTATTCTCAATTTAAAATTCAAAAATAATTACCACCTCTCCATGCATTAAATGGAAACATGAAGCCTTTACGTAAGAATGATTACTACACACTAATATATCGATAATAGGAACCACTTATCTTGTAGATCCACCAATCTCCAATGTAATCAACAATAACCAATATGTCTAATGTAATCAACAATAACCAATATGTCAATGGCCACCAAGAGCTACACGTATATTACTACATAGTATTTGGACAAAATTATCCATGGAAAACTATACTATCAAACCTATAGGATTATGGTCTTCATTTAAGCACCAGTTTCCAACCACAACACTTTCCATGTTTGTGTATAACCTACTCTTCGAGTGTGCAAGACTCAACCTATTGAAAATAAAACTACTAAGTGTGTGCTCCAACGTGTGTGTGTATATATATATATATATATATATATTTATTTATTTATTTATTTTACACAACAACTTAGTATACAAAGTAATACCAAACATTAACCATACCAACTGATTATCAACATTTTAATCTTTTCAAGTTCATCATTCACGGAAATGATAAGACGTCACCGTTCCAATTTAAAAATCCAATAAGAAAATAATAATATTCATGTATGTGTGGTTCCATAAGTCATATCACTTCCAATGTTATAAATTCTAAGATTTCACTAGATAAAAACAACTCAAGCAAATATATTTACTTATGAAACCTAGATTTTAATGACAAATACTTCTATACCAAAATATAAATTTAGAAGAACCATAGAGGCACTTAACTTAACTTTGCACACAAAGGAGTATCAAATTGTCTTATCTGAATTAGCTAAGTTTCACATGGTAAGGGTGATGGTTTAATATCCTTATAAATTGTATTTAGGTTGATATTCACAATGGCAAATATTATTTTTACCATGTTTAATGAAATAGTTGAAAATGAGAACCATTCTTATTTAGTTGGCAACTAATTTGAATCGAATAAATAAAATTATAATTCATTGGGATAAAGAATGTTTTATAGGTTATTTATTTGGTAAACTGGAAAACTAAATTTCATTTTCATCTACTAGATTTTTCATCTTGTGAAGTGTCAAGGCATTGATCATCACAACTTTGGTGAGGAATTTTGTGGCTCCAACGAAAGGTATTCATGAACATGAGGTGTGCACATAGGACATCATGGTTATTGTGCACAAAAGATAAGTAACCATGACTTTTTTGGAAAGAAATTGCATGTGTTTTGTGGAAGGAATTATAGGTTATTTTATTAATTGGAAATATTGCTCTAGACTCTTGAAAGTTGTAGGGATTTTTTTGTAGAAGAATTAATTATTTCGTTGGAAGGTTCTGCATGGTTTCTATGCAACATTTTTCTAAAAACATGCATGAGAAATTTACATATTAAAAATAAAAAACCATGTTGTTTTGAGTGGGCCTAATGGTTAGGAGAGCATGTGTTTTCTCCTAAGAGGTCACAGGTTCACAACCAAAGGGGGGTAGGCTATGTATTCCTTTATAGACTTAGCAGTGAAATCGTTGCGCCAAGGTGGGTCCCTTGTCCCAAAAACAAGGCGGTCGCATACACCAATTTGGTGTCTGGATTGGACGTGACCTTAAAATTGGATAACAATAATAATAATTAAAAATAAAAATAAAAAGCTATATTGTTTCATTAAAAAAATATATTGGAAGGAAGTTTTTGTAGAGGAATTAATTATTTCATTGGAAGGTTCTGCATGGTTTATATGCAATAATTTTCTAAAAATATCCATGAGAACTTTACATATTAAAAATAAAAAACCATGTTCTTTTGAGTGGGCCTAATGGTTAAGTGGATGTGTTTCCTCCTAAGAGGTCACAGCTTCACAACCAAAGGGGGCTAGGCTATGTATGCCTTTGTAGACTTAGCAATGAAATCGTTACGTGAAGGTTGGTCCCTTGTCCCACAAACAAGGGGGTCGCCTACTCCAATTTGGTGTTTGGATTGGTCGTGACCTTAAAATTGGATAACAATAATAATAACTAAATTTATATCATTAGTAACTTTCGTTATGAAAAGAGAAAAAAATAAGTTATCTCATTAAAGAAAAGGTTGGTAGGAAATTATGGGAGAAAATTATATTATTAATTTCCTTGGAGATATTAGCACTCTTAATAGGAATACGTGCACAATAATAATATCCATTATATTGGAATTCTTGAAATAATTTTCTATGTTAATTCTTGAAAATAAAATATTAATTGCATACACATTGTATTAGATTTTGGAAGTGAAATGCCTTTGCATACATTATCACATTCTTGGAAAAGAGAAAAAGTAATTAGATTGATTTTCTTGGAAAAGTTTTCAGGAATATGTATGCATATATTACCCATGTTGTTTATTTAAAGTATGCTAGGATTTGAGCACACAAAGACTTGCATAGGCTTTTTGCACATGAATTGATGAAAAAAAAATATTGTTTTCTTAAAAGATGTATATGAACCTTGTTCATACAAGAACAAGAATGCATGCTTGTCTCCTAAAAAGATTATGTGCATTGAAGTAAGGGTCATTGTGTTAGAAAAAAAAATCACATGTTCGATGCACAAAAGGGTATTCATTGCGATATAGAAAATATGTTTTTGTGTGTAAATACTGAAAGTTGTCATGTTAATTTTCTTGATTAGAATAATCTCTTGAAAAGATGGTCTGGCTAGATGAACTGTGTTGATTTCTTGATTTAGGTGCATAAAAGGTTAAGTTAACCTTGTTATTGTTGCCTTGTTTTTATGCATAAAAGATGGTTATCTATGGTAATTTCTTGAAAAGGGAAGCATGAGAAACTTCAATGTAGAAATATAGAAAAACGAAGTTATATTAACTTACTTTTGAAAAATAAGTATATATTTGTTTAGATGAAAATAATAGCTAATGATGGTAGAATTATAGAGAAGGATATATGTGTTGGGTACATTTAAGAAGGGTTATTATGATAAGCTCTTGCATGCAAAAAGAATAGTCATTGAGTTATAGAGATATGTTCTTCACATGGATAGAAGAACTATTGAGCTATATTTCTTTAGAAAATATTGTATGTGATTAATTTTATGCTATCATAACTATTATGCTAGTTTCTTTAGGAATAAGATCATGTATATGCATGGAATATTTGTATTAGCTTTCACTGGAAAGAATATATATTTGTATGTGGGATATTATAGCATGTTCTATTAGCCTACATTGGAAAATATTTCTTGGGAAAGAAGATGAATTACATGCAAAAAAAACCATAGTAATGTAATGGTTTCCTTGGAATATATATATGGGTAATATTTGTATAATATTTGGAAAATAAGACATATATTTGTATTCTTTATTGCATTACTATAATGGAAAAGAAAACATGTTTTTGCATGCCCTATTATGCCATATTTCCTGGAAACATGTGTTTGCACGCTGTATTGTTTTAAGCATTATTTTGTAAAGTATATGCATTCACATGCATAGGAACAACATTCATTGTGTTAGCTTTCTTTATGTATTTCCATAAACCAAAAGTAATAGTTGAAGCACTAGTTCTTTTGATAAAGTTTATGTAATTCGCATGCACGAAGATCATAACTGATGTGTTAGTTTCCTTTAAAGGAATATCTGGATAGTTGTAGTGATTTGTCTTGCAGGAATGTGTGCTTGTGCGAAGGGAATATTAGTTAATGTGGTATTTGTTTATAGAAATGCATTGATCCTTATACGCTTATAACTAATGCATATATAGTGTTGTTAAAGGAAGCATGTCATGATTTTTTTTTTTCATTTCGTGAATGTACATGAATGGATGTGAAACACAACTAGTATATATTTATGAATTAGTTTGATTAATACTTGATTTAATCATGATATCAAAGGTTTTTGACAATAGAAATTGCACGAAAGGGTTGCAACTTATAAAGATCGATTAAGTTACTGTAATGGTAGACATTAAGTTAGTGGTCTATGTAGATTGAAGGAATGACGGTTGTAGGATAATCCGTTGATGGCAAGAACTAGAGCCTAAAGACACAATGGTTAAGGATTTGCGGGTAAATGATGTCATGATGATTGTAATAGCTTATTTCTTTGTAATATTTTATGACAATGGTCAAGGGATGGACTGCCTTATAGCCATTGAATGAGAAGTGAACATCCTCATGATTGTTTAATAATAAAATTAAACTTTTGTTGGTTCTCACCCTATGGGGTTTCCAGGTATATTGGTGTCTACTGATGTGGTTTCCTGTTGTCATTTTTATGATATTGATTCCTTGCATGATGCCCCATTTATAGTATTAAGAATAAAATTAACTAACAAAGTTAAAAGAATCATAGAATTGATGCAATTTTACATCAAAAAGTTTATGTTAATATCCTACAACAATGGTTGTTAATAATTATGTAATTTACTATTCCCTTACTAAAATTACTCTATGTAAAGTAATTCTATCTAATGATTAATGAGAAATATAGAATAGTAATTTAGATAGTTACTTATAGATAAATTGTGTAAAAAATTTCTAACTCCATACTACAACAATGGTTGTTAATAATTATGTAATTTACTATTCCCTTACTAAAATTACTCTATGTAAAGTAATTCTATCTAATGATTAATGAGAAATATAGAATAGTAATTTAGATAATTACTTATAGATAAATTTTGTAAAAAAATTCTAACTCCATACATTTTCATACAAAACCACCAAAACATATTATAGATATTATTTCATTAAATACCAAACCAACTTAAAATTAAAAACCACCACTATTCACAATTATGACATAAAAAAATGTCATCTATTAAGTTGTTTATAACTATTTGACCGCCCTCAAGCGTTCTTGAAGCTAACCATATATCTCACAACCTTTATTAAAAAAAATAAATAATCAGGTATTTTGTACCTATGCGAAAAGATTACTATCTTAACAAATTATAATGTATACAACTTTACATGAATAAGTATAATATAAGTATATAATTACCTAACCTTTATAACTAGGATAATGCCAAGTGATTAAAAATAACAAAATGAATGACAACTTCCTTATCTGAAATGAAAAGCAGACAAGGCTATTACATCACCGCCTACCTTTTAGGAAATGTAAACCTTTTGATCGAGACATCATTCTTATTTTATTTTTGAATAAAACTTTATATAACACTATTTCCAATTTGAGATTTTTATATGGGGGGTTTTTCCAAACGGCCTTTCGTTATTTGTTGTTGCATACCGCAACTTGCGTTTTGACTCTACGAGGTTGGAAATAGTTATTCATCATATTTGTTTATAACGCAAAGACAAATTACAAAAACATATTTATTATATATTTCCTTCATATAGATATTGATGTATGTTTAGTTTATGCTGTCATACCATTCATAATCTGATACTTTTCTTTTTGACAGTAAGGTGAAAACACCGAACTAATTGTTATTAGTAGAATGGCATTTTTATAGTAATTGCTAAACTCATTTTATCGGGAATCAAATTTAGTTCGATATAAGAAATACTTGTTTATTCAAAATAATAATAATAATCTGAAGGTTTATTAATACATACAATTTTTTGCGTAGTAAAAAACAAATCAATCTAAAAACCAATAAACCTTAACGTATAGCATTGCTATTTTGAAGTTTAAAAAAAACCATCAAATTATTGAATTGCAATGACTAACATTGAAATGATACACATGATCAGATATCAATATTGAGGACTATGAAAGTTTAGGTTAATTTTTAATGGAGATGCATATGTAGACAATGTTAAATTGTATGTTTAACAAAAAAAATAACTAAAAATTAATTGGTTTATATGAGGTTTAGTTTTTACCAGTTACAAATTTGAATCTCATAAAAAGATTGAGATTGAGAATAAAAGTTAATTTTGGAAAATTAAACTATCTTGAAAGTGTCTAAGTTCTATAAAACTTTGCACAATTTTAGTACAAAATTTCTTACAATTTTAAAGATAACATCCTTTCTTACAATTTTAAAGATAACATCCTATTAATGAAAAATTCGTTCTTCCATCTAACATTAAAGCTAATCTAAAAAATAACCCTATTAAGATCTATTAGAGCTATTAGTACACATTAGAGCTATTAGTACACATGAGGCGGTTAGAGACTTGAGCCAAGGACTGTAGATTTGTTTTAACGAAGGTATCCACGAATAAACGCGTCTCCTCTGTTGTATTCCCTTGTGGCACATCCACCTCGTAGGATTCGATCACAATGGTACCGGGTTTCCCATTGATAAGCCTCTCGTGCAGAGTGGTGATGGATCGATAATTGTTGAGCCTGTGAATGCCTCCCACGATGCTGATGCTCAGAATATGCCGCTCGTCGTCCAAAATGTCCAGTCGCTCCGTACTAGTGGCCGCCGGCAGACCAGAGACGACTTGATACTCCCTGAAGCAGCCAACCTTGACCTTCGAATCGCCCTCACCCCGAATGCAACAGGTGCGGATGAATGGTTTGTAGATTTGGGGCTCTTCGAAGCGTCGCACCAGAGACCAGACAACGCTCACAGGCGCCTCCACTCGCTGCACAAAAAACGATGAACACTTGCAGTCTTTTCCCCGATCATGTGTATGAGAATGGTATCGCCCTACCACATCCTGCAACCATTCCGCATATCCTTCGTCCCCCTGCAAGCACAGCACTTCGCTGCTCATGTTAATTTGTATGGACGCGCCCAACGATCTAGAGGTGGGCTTCTCTTTCTCAGTACTCGCCAAGGTCAAATTCCGTGATGATCTCAACACATGCTGAGGCAACGAGCCATAGAGAGCAGTACTGAGAAACAACCCTATTCCAGTTAGCCCGCCCAGAGAATACACTCCAACAACATACTTTTATGGATTAGGCTTTTCACGCTTATATAACCTACCGTCTAGCGAGTTCCTTAAAAGTCTCACGGCAAAAGTTTGTGGAGTCGGCGGCCTTCGAGGATTTGCTTTGGTTGTAGACAGATGGAGTGAAATCCAAAACAACCACGTGATGCTCACTCGCTAACATACCTATACCCATACGCATGTATGAGCAGCCATGGATCTTGCACGCGGTGATGGAATTTGATTGATTGGTAAATTGTTTCTTCGAGGGATATTTGTGGGACCAGGGAGGGATATTTGTGGGACCAGGGTGTTTTAGATTGAAATTCCTATTCTGCTGCTATATGTGAAAATATTTGAAAAAGAAATGTGGGAACAATGAATTTTTGGAAATTAGAGCAGTTAGATTTCTAGTCAATTTTTAGTGTACACTAGTTTGAAATTAGAGCAATTAGACTTCTAGTCACATTTTAGTTTGGACACCGAAAATAAGGATAGTGCATCAATTGGGTAATAAGTACATATGCATGATTTTATTTTAAATTTTGATACTTGTTTTCAAACTTTATTTTGGATTTTGGTATTCCAATTTTAAAGATGTAGAGATGTTAGTTATAATATTATGAGAGTGATAAAAATGTCACTAATTTAGAAAGACAAAATGTCATATATATTAAGCAAATGCTATAGGGTTCAGTGAGGCCTCAGGGTGTGCGAGGACCCACTCTCATATGATTGGTAATGAGTGCTCAACCAAGGATCTTGGTGTTAGAGCATCACACAACTAGATAGACGAGATGAGTTGTGGTGAGGGTAGGAATTTCAAATCTGAAACACTCGTCAAATTAGATGGTTTTGCAACTCTAGTGTCCATTTTAATCATTTTAAGAATGTTGACATGCAGGGAGTGTTTATGGCTATATTTAACACGAAAATCACCTCGTGATGTGCAATTTTCCCATCAAATTCTATCCCCAGTTGTGGTGCCTCGTCTTACATTGGGTAAGAGAGCGCTCATGCACGAGTATGCCAAGTTATGGCACGAGAGATGTGAGATGTGTGGCCAAAGGCATACATGAGCCTGAGCCAAGCAAGCTAGAGTTGGGCATGGAAGTTGGGCACACACCCCATGCCATAGAAAATTGATGATGGGTGAGCCAATGCGCACAGTGGGTGAGTCGACATGGAGACAAACTACTTATGGCGAGATGTGGAGGATATGATGGGAAAAGTGTCACGTGAGTGGGACGTACCAAGCATACGAAGAGTCACAACCCTTGGTGCTCTACCTCCCCATGATATATATATATATATATATATATATACACGAGTGAACGAGTTATGGAGGATACACAAACTTAGAACAAGAATTGTAGGGTTAAAAGATGAGCAAGCGAAGCCAAGACTCAAATTTTCTTGTGCTCTAGACAATGCGCTACATGGAGTGTTAGATGCCCGAGTTAGCATGGTTTGAGTTGTTCACCATAGGTGGAATTACTCGAGTGATACGACAAGAGAGGAGGTTTTAGGGCAAGGTAGGTTGAGATAGGCTACATAAGCCATGACAAATTTGTATTGTTGACTGTTGTGTTGGTTTAGGTTGCAAGTTGGGTGTGTGGCTAGCATGACTCACAAGGCTTGACATTGTATATGGTCCCATTTTTAGGTTAACCTAAGCCTGATTGTACACATATTCATTTGGTTTATGATTACATCGATGGAGTATTAATCCAAGGGTTGCTCCAACCATATTCATGGTGTTGCAAATTTTGGTGTATGTAATGTTTATGACATAATTGTTATATGTGATAATTGATGCAACAAATATACACTTGGCTTTGGATTAAGTATGAAATTCTTTTATATAACTTAGTTAATGCATAACACAAGTGTTGATTTGTGAGGCATAGTTTGGGTGTAGTTTCAATAAAGTGATTTAGTTATTGGCGAGAAACACACTAGTGCAACATGACTAGAGATCATAGAGTGCCTCAAATCATATGAAGGATCTAGGGGAATGATAGGAGGTATTGAAGCATAATGAAGATGTGCAAGAATTGAGGTATGTCATTCCCTGTTCACATGATGATTTGTATATGAGGATTGGTTTGCCAGGGAACGTTCAAGACAACCATAGGTGTAGGATGTGTTTTGTGGACACATTGATCAACATGAAGACAATATAAGCACTTGTAGATATGGGTGCATTTCACAACTTCATGAAAGCATAATTTGCAAGGGAACATAGATATTGGGTAGCTACCAATAGGTCAATAGTGAATGTGATGAAATATAAGACTAGGGAAACCAAAGATTTGGATTTAGGTTTTCCAGTTTAGATTGATGGGTGAAGTGCTTTGGTTAGCTTCATGGTGATGTTGATGGATGATTTTCATTTCTACTCGGACATAATTTTCTCAGGGAGAATAGGGTGATCCCTATGCCTTGGTTGGATCCTTATGATGGGTTATGAGGAGATGTGGGATGTGTGAAAAACCACACAAAATTCAAGAGAGGTGCATTTTGTGTCTACATTGAGCATGAAGAGGGAAACACAGTAACTAGATGCCTTATTGTATGCCACGATGATGAGGGAATGGGGATGATTATTTTATTGAATCTTTATGTTTTATTGGAGGCATAGGAAGACTAGATGTTGGATGAATTTCTAGAAGTGATCTCATGTAGTCGAGCAGTTGACCATCACAATGAGCTTGAGTTGGGACTGTAGTCACCAACACAAGCTCCTTATGGGCTATTAAGCCATGTGTTGGATGAGCTTAGACATTAGTTGTTAGATCTAGTTGATGCAAGTTTCATTCATCCTTCCTCATCCACATATGGTTATGTACTTCTCTAGTGCTCTTGGAAAAGAAGGATACTAATGAGTTGAGGATATGTCTTCACTGCAAGGAATTGAATGAGAAGACAATGAAGAATAGATACCCACTTCTGCTTGTAGCAAATTGCTTCAACAAATTTTCTAAGCTCAAAATGTTCATGAAGCTTGACCTAAGACAACATTACTATTAAATGCAGATAATAGAGGGTGATGAGGCAAATACGAGCATGGTTATGAGGTGTGGGAGCTTTTATTTCCTAGTGATGCATATTGGATTCTGTAATGCCCCAACCACTTTCTCCACCTTAATGAATAATGTTTTGTGTCCCTTCCTTGATAGGTTTTTTGCAGTATATTTTGATGATACCATAGTATTTAGTAGGGCATGTACGAGCATAAGAATCACTTGGAATAATTTTTTGAGGCACTAAGGCATAACGAGTTGTACTTGAAGAAGTCAAAGTGTATGCTTTCTTAGACAGAGATATCATTTATGGGTCATTGGTTTGAAAAGGGATGTATTCACATGTACCTTGAAAGGTTTAACATGATAAAGGATTGGGAGGAGCCTTGTAGTGTGCACAAGGTTAGGCTCTTCATCAAATGATTAGTAGGATTTCCCCTCACTATGATCCATGTTTTAGCTTTTGGAACTTCCTAAAAGAAAAAATATAGCAAAAATTGCAATATGTCCTATTTGATGCATGATTTTAGGAGCATCTAGGAAGCTTGACTTCCTATAATCATATATCCTAAAATTTCATGACCCAAGATCTTAAAGATCGATAAGAGGATTAGCAATATTTCCCCTCACTATCATCCAAGTTTTAGCTTCTATAACTTCCTATAAGAAAAGTTATAACAAAAATTCCAACATCGCCTATTTAATGCATGATTTTAGGAGCATCTAGGAATCTCGAATTCCTCTAATCATAACTCTTAAAATATCACAACCTAAGAGCTAAAATTTTGACCAAATTATTATCAATATTTAGCCTCACTATAGTTTAAGTTTTTGCTTCTGGAACATCTCAGAAGAAAATCTATAGCATAAATGCCAACATGGCCTATTTATATATGCATTTAGGAATCCAAACTTCCTATGGGCATATTTCCTAAAGTTTCATGAACCAAGATTTGAAAATTGGACCTAATGATAAACAACATTTGTCTTCACTGCAATCCAAGTTTCAGCTTTTGGAACCTCCCAGAAGAAAAGTTATGGTAGAAATTCCAACATGGCTTGTTTAAAGAAGAATTTAGGAAGTCTATCTTCCTCAACCATTTTTGTTACAAAATTTGATACTTATAAAAAAAATACAACCAAATATTATAAGAGCTATAGTCATGATAATTTTTCTAAAGGGTAAATGAATGTACATATAAACTTTTTGAAAAGAGAAATTAAATAATCATGCATAAGATATACTTATCATGACTCAAATCCTTTGCAATCTAGAACTGAAGAAAGGTGAACCACACTGCACCCAACCATAGGTTCAGTTATGCTACAACCTTTCACATAGTTGGCCACCCCTGAGCCAGATCTTGATTCCTTTGTGGAAAAACTAAACTTAGGGATTTATCACATAGTTTTCATACCATATTTAACTCAAAAAGTGAAAGCCACTCTCCTTTACACATAGGAATGAATTTCAGTGTCCAGTCTCTCCATTCCTTTGCGAGGCCCGTAAACATTTGCAAATGGAAATATAGGTTTGTATAGTACAAGGGAGTCCTTCTTTTATTTTTTCAGTCCATGATCCCTCCCTTTCCTTGTGTTCTATATGCCACACAAAAATAGGAAAACTCGCAAAACCATCTAATCCAACAAGAGAGTACTACAACTCATTCAATTCTTGTTACTCAAGTTGTTACCAAATCTCACGCCAATTCAAATTTCTATGTGAGGGAGAGAGAGATCTATGAGAGAGTAGTAGAAGTGAAAAAAATTATAATCTTAAGAAAAATAAGAAACCCTTGCTTACTCCTCTCTCTTATTTTTATAATCACACCCTGGCCATTCATCTTCCCAACATTTCAACTTTTTGGGAAGACTAACCATCACATCAAATGGTAATATTCATCGAAGGAATATTTTTCCTCTTAAGTCAAATTTTCCCCTCCCCAAGGAATCATAACTTTTTTGTTGTCCCCTTTCTTCAAGCCTAACATTTTTATTAATAAAATTAAACATTAACTCATATTATAGAGTTTTACATCATAGCATCAATGTTTAAACCCCAACATTATATCTTCTTCAGTGCATTACAAATTTGGCATAATGAAAGGGGTGTCACGAGATATGAGAGTGTAGTAAAGTCTATTAGATCCAAGATAAACCATGGGTGAGTGTTCCAATGGATTTAATATCACAACTTCTTTTGGTGTAGGAGTATAATGGGATTGTGATTATTGTCTACCTTTTTTCTAGTATGTCGTCTTTGTCTTGAAAAAGGTGTCGTGTAAGGTGGAAGAGATGGAGGAGAATTCTTCAAACATTTATTTAAGTACGTGGGTCTTACATTGAGCATTGTATGAGTTAAAGATATGAGATTTATAGGGTGGTTTTGGACTTCATTGTTCAAGCTTTTGGGGACACAATTTTTAGATAGTTCTAGGTTTCATTCATAGATATATGGACAAACAAAGCTTATGAAATATATGTTGGAGTACTCTTTGAGACAATTTGTCAAATTTGATTTGGAGAATTGGATAGATTTGTTGGATGCAACATTACACAATTATAATTTGTAGAAGAGTGCATCCACATTATACATTCCATTTTGAGCTAACCAATGGGTATATGCTTGTGATGCCACATACAATCATGTATGGGTTATTAAGAGAGTAGCCCCTTAGCTTTTGGATTCATGAATAGATGGAAATAGAGATTGGACATGGCTCATGTGAACTTGACAAAGGTAGTAGATAGATTTAAGAAGTTGGAAGAATGAGATTGGAGAGATACATAGTTTAGGGCGACTCTTTTGGTCTTGATTGGGATGGCTAAGGAGTATTTCCCATCACCCATTTGGATTTCTAGATAATTGGTATAACAACTCGAGGTACTGCTCAAAGTTACTTAGAGGATTGCTAATATCACCTTTATATTGGAGCTTCCTTTCCATTTGCAAGCACACCATCAAATATTTCATATTAGCTAGCTAAACTCATGTTGGGTTGACAAAGGAAATCTAAGTAGAGTGGATCCAACATGTGTCATTTCCCTAGATTGTTGATCATCTAGAGTTGGAGCTTGAGGAGATCTTGGCTTACAGAACCTTGAGTATTGACAAAAATCTAAGAATAATTCCTTCATTCAATGGAAGGATACTTTGAAAGAGGAGAATAGATGGGGGACTCATGAGTCACTATGGAAATCGGAGAAGAATACTATGAGTTGAAAAGGAAGAACTAGTTGCTAGCATTATGATTACCAAGAATGACAACTGATCACATGATCACACGATCAGTAATGAGTTCCCAACTGAGTGCCTTAGACACTTTGGAATCACATGAATATATCTATGAGATGAGTTGTGATGCCTCATCTCACATTAGGTGCGAGAGCATGTGCATGTCGACATGCTGATATATGGAATGAGATATGTGAGATGTGTGAGAAATATCATGCATGAGAAAAGCAATCTAGAGGTGGGTGTGATGGTTGGTTATGTGTCGCAAGAAATTGAAGATACATGGGTGAAGTGTTGTGTAAGTGGGTATTCCCAAGCATATGAAGGGTCATGACCCATGGTGATCTGCCTCCCTATGGAAAATATATATACATGACTAGACAAGTTGTAGAGGAAACATTAACTTATAAATAAGAAATAGAGGGTTAAAGGACTAGTAATTCAATCCAATACTTGGGGTTTCTTATATATTGGGCGATGTGATACATGGAGAGCTAGTTACCCGAGTTAGCATGAGTTGATAAATTCATCACAAATGGAACAAATTGAGTGAGATAGAAAGATAGGAGGTTCAAGTGAGTTGAGTTTTGATAGGCAGTACAAGCTGCGACATATTTGTATTTCTTAGTGTTGTGGTGGTTATACCATGTGTAGAGCGTGCGGGTGCCATAACCCACAAACCTTGACATTGTATACTGTCTTGGTTGTAGGTGAACCAAAACCTAATTGTTCACATATTCCTTTGGTTTATGAATATTTTGGTGGAGAACCAAGCCAAGGGCCACTTAAACCACATTCATGTTATTTCATGTTTTGGTGCATGTAATGTTTATGACATAACAATTATATTTGATAAACGATGTGACAAAGCTACACTTGGTTTTGGATAAAGTTATATATTATGTTATATAGCTTAACTAACACATGTAATACAATTATTGGATTGTGAGGCATAGTCTAGGTTCAGTATGTTTAAGTTGTTAATTCATCGGTGAGAAACACGCTAGTGCCACATGATGGAGATCACGGTGTGCCGAAAATCACGCAAAGTCTATGGGTGCATGACAGGTTCATATTGGGGTAGTAATTTCAAATTGATAAAGTATGTTAAATTTAATTTGATAGTATTGATGAATCTATAACTAGTTTTTACAACTTCAATAAAGAAATCCATAAGCCATTTTAATAATTTCAATGAAGGAAATTAATAGTAACATGGAACTTCTAAAAATATTTAAGAAAAATATCCATCCTTTAAATTTCATCTATGGTTGGCATTGATAGGTTAGAGAGGAAATGAATTCAAATATGAATGGGAATGGAGGTCGGTGGGGACATTGAAAGAAAGCTATTGTATGGGATTTTTGGACAATGGTGTAGTTAGATGGAGCTAAAAGGAAAAAAGGAGATGAGATATTTAGTAGTTCAAAAATGGTTGAATGGAAATTTGGAGTGTATATTGATTAGAATCGAGATAGATACAAATTCGTAATAAAAAATTCAAATGAAAGTTGGAGGTGTCCTTATTTGCAACCAAGATACATGTCATGGTAGTATAAAAGAGCATTTTAACATTGAGTAATGTCTAAAAGGAGAAACAAAAACTTGCGAATGCTATATGGTTGTTTAATAAGCTATGTTTATAGTTGAGGATGAGGATGAAGAAGATGAACTAGTAATTCCACTTATAATTCAAATAATTTTTATCCCCTTGAATATCATTCATATAAGAATTATAATAAAGAGAATCTAACATTATTTCCTGTTTATAGGTATGTTGTAAAATATTTAGTAATATAACAGATAATTGAAAGTGATTTAATAGGTAAAGAAGAATTGGATGCATTGGGTTAATATGGAATTTTGATGTTCTTGTTAATGGAAATGGAAATTTGAAAGAGGTCGATGAGTTTGATTGATAATTTAGGTACTTGAATAATGAATTTGAGTACGATGTAAAATATGAATCTAAATAAAGTAGAACAAGGATCATAAGAAATTGAGTTAGCTTTTAGAATATGTAATTTTTGCTCATGGGAATTTCATTTAACCATATGAAATTTGATATTTTCTACAAGTTATAATATATAATATGTTTATTATTACTTTATAACCCAAGCATTTAAGCTTGTAGGAAAAAATGTATATATGTAGAGGACACTCATTTCTAGTGTTTTTTTGCTTGATGGGTTAGACCATGTGATTGAATTATTTATGCTTCATGCACCCACAAATTATTCTACATAATTCTTCCTTATGTAACAAATTAATACAAAGTAATTCATATTTGACTCCCTTTGTGGATTCTCTTACTTTATGGTATAATAACATATCGCTCATAATCCCTAGAAACATATATTACAACCAAACAAGTTGTTTTATATTTTTGGGACCATAAGTAGGGCCTTGAGATCCATACCTAGTGTGAAAATCCTAATAATGATGTGCATATTCGCCTAGAAGATACATAGTCCTTTTACGTACCTTATATGGTGATTAATTTTATCATTCATGGTTTTCTAACTTTATAAACTTAATTTAATTCCTATAAACCTGACTTTAGTTCTCAAATCATGGTTCAAGTGCAAAGACCCATATTTTCTGCACAAAACCTTGCAATCGCTACCATAATTGACTTGTGGGATGAACATTATAACTATGGAACATAAAAGGTGATCTGGGATCTTATACAATGTTCATTTGTCACATAGGTTTATCTTTTGGGGCCTGTAATGCTAGATTTCATTCCTAAACCATAATAGGTCTTCCAAAACCTGGATGTTGTGTGTAACACATCATAATAGTGCTCCTATTACACTTTTGGAATCATGATCTCCTTTTCTTAGCCCTGTGGTTATTTAATACCTTCAATATGGCCCATGGGCCAAAAACATATATTTAGTTTCAAACATGCTCATTTTCATCCCAATCATGCTACATAAAACATTATAATGGCACACATAGATTAGCTCATAGGGTCAAGGCATATGTCATGGTTATGGACCCTATGCTTACTCCATGAGCCTCAAAACTATATTTTATGTGTTAATATGCTCACTCTCATTCTTGATTGATTTTCATTTCTTATGAGAGCCATTTGTGGTCTATAAGACCTCAAAATGGCACTCATATACACTCATTGGTTGAATATTCTCTTTATAGGGTTTCTTTGTTGGTCTAGAAGACCTATGCATGGTCCATGAGTTGTAAATGAATATTTTAGTCCCTAATATGATGACGATCCTCGTGGCTTATTTCGTTAAGAGAAAGTGATAGCGAGAAATGTCTTGTAATGATTCCTATTTAGCACTTATGAGTCAAAAATTCCCTTTACATGGCTAATTTGGTGGGTTTGGACCTTCTACATCATTAATGAACTTTAAAAGCATATTTTGTAGGGCTAATGTGGTTTCTTAACACCATCTACATGAACCATGAACTCTAAAGGCATATTTAGGACCTAAGATTTAGGTCTTCCTCTATGTGGCATGGAAAAGACCTCAAGATACATAATGATTTGAAACATCCTATGTCATAATCCATATTACATCCATTGGTTTGAGACTCACTTTACAAGGAATGTGTGCTAGTTCGAGATCTTGTGCATGATCCAAGGGATCTATAAAAATTCGTTAAAGCATGTCTAGGGAGAATAACCATCTCCAATCAATAATCAAATATAAGGCTATAAACATGTAATTAACTTTCCAATCTCTACATTTATTTATTTAATATTAAATTTCTGTTCTTGTTGGATTTCATGGAGCAAAATATAATACTTTAGGGGACACTTAAATCTACACCATATTGTCTTCTATAGTGTTTTAAATTACACATGGAAATATACTATAAATTATGCTACAGTCACGTCAATTTTTGTATCATAGTGTCACTTTTGTGACACATTTTATTTGGGCATTTTGCATTTTTTTACATTAGAACATTCACTTTTCTGTCAAATTTTCATTGAACTTTTCATTCGTGCGATGTTTGTAATACACTTTTCAATTTTCATCATATTTGTACTGTTACAAGTTCCTTTATCTCATATTTTCATCAATAAATGTTTTTCATGTCAAATACTATGTCATTAATAGTCCTTTCATATCATATTTTTCATTTCTATTATTGACACATATGAATTGATATTTAATTATTGAATCAACTTACATCATGTGTATTTAGATAACATTGTATTTACATTGCACAAATGCACTTTGCATCATTTTCTACTCACCATGGTAATGTACAAAAATATGCATCACTTTAGCTACATATTAACGTCATGGGTGGGATAATAACATCATATTAGCATAATGTCACATAAACTATATCTATATCTATATATATATTCTTCAATAAAGGTATAAAAGTTGTAGGTTTATGATGACAAAAAAATGGTACGAGTTAACATTAATGATCAAACTCAAGTTAACAATTTAAGCCTTCTACCCTTGGCTCAATTGGTGAAAGAGGTAGTTTTCCATTTGTAAGAAATACTCATCTCTCATATCTTTCAAGATGATATATCCTAATCAAATGAACTCTCAAATATTGGGGTTAGTCTTAAACATAAAGCTTTCATCATAGAAAATATTAAGTACAACCAATTGGTTCTCGGAACTAAAAGTCCAATCACTATTTCTTCTAATCTTTTTCTCAAAAATATCACATACAAGTCGTAGGGACATTGTTGTAGCTGTTTTTTTTACCTCCTGTCTTTTACTTTTATGTATTTTTTTTTTGAACACTTCTTGGTCTTACTAGAAGATGAAGTGATTTTTGTTTTATAATGTAATGATGGTGAAGATTCCGGACTAACATAAGGATACATGTGTAGTATGAAATATACTTTTAATTTTAAGCTAAAATGGAAAGGCTCCCTATTAAAATCCTTCAAGTTTTGTGTTTATGAAAGGTATTTAATTATAAATTATCATCATCTACTGTGTGTTATTCACTGTTATTCACAAACATTATAGTAGGACATAAAACAATAAAAACCATAAAATTGTAGTATATTGAAAAAAACTAATACTATAGCCTACTCTCTAAAATGAATTAAAAATGCATGATAAAAAATAACATTAAGATGCTTCGACGGATTCTAACTTAGATTGGTTGCTTTCTATCTTGTTTCAATAATGTGATTATCCCTTTTATAAATTTTCTCTTATTTTCTTATGGCTTCAAAAATTCACCTTTTCTTCTCAAAAATTTATTTTGAAAAAAAATGAATATTGTTTGTATCATTAGAATCGTAAATTAATCTTTTCATCAAACAAAACAGGTATTTTAATATTATATAAGTTCATTTGTAAACTATGTAATTAAATCTCACCTAGCTACCACCTTCAATAATTTTATGTTTTTTTCTTGTTCTTCACAAGAAGCCCTCCTCTCTTCTACTCTCGACACCGTCTTCTAATCCCTTTGTGTTGGAAAATATATAATCATTAAATGTATTACAACAGTAGGATAATAATTACATGAAATTAATTTAGCATCATAATAAAAAATACATGTGCGTAGCATTACCGTATGCAAAGATGCTTTGGTCATGAATTATGATAGGATGAGGTGTTTCTATGGCAACTAGTGGGATACTTATGGAACATGGGTTTATAGGAGTTATGATTAATAAATTTGGATATCAAACCATGATCAACAGTATCACACCATAGTCTCATTCCAACCTATTTTCTTGATTGCATATAGAGTATCCATATAGAGTAGGAGGTTGTAATTCAATGAACAAAGGGGTTAAAAATGTTATTTTGTCCCCAAAAAAAAGTTAGTCTTTATTGATATGTACCTAAGTGTCATTAAATTAATTATTAAAAAATAATAATAATAATAAATATTTTTAATAATAATTATTAATATTGATTTATTTATCTAATCAATTAAGGTTGAGATTAATTTTAGATGTTTAAGTTTTCTATTTGAAATAAATATCCTTGGTAAGGGAAAAAGAAAGAGAAATAGAATGAGGAGAAGGAAGAGGAAATAGGAAGAGAAAATGGGGAGGAATGGAAGAAGGATGGTGAAGAAAAATGTGGTTGTGCTCTACGATGGAGAAGAAAGGTAAGAGAAAAGGAATGGGAAAAATAATGTAGGAGAGGAAGAGGGAGAAGAAGAAGAGTGAGGAGGAGAGGGAGAAGAAAAATAAGAAGAAGAAAAGGAAGAGTAAAAGCAAGAGGAGGAAGAGTGAATTAAATATAAATCCTTAACACTTTTTTAAATTTTTATTTCTTAATTTATGGTCACATTTCCTAAATCATTTGGTAAAATTAACATTACACGATTCTAACATTTAAACACTCACATCCATTTTAAATCTTGTCCATTCATATTCCAAATCTTAACTATCCAATGTAATTTGCATTTTTTTTTTAAATGGAGGAAATTGAAAATAACCTCACGTATTATATGTTGGGAATCAAATCTAGCGAAAGGTCTTCAAATTTCCATTGGATACTCCTAATAAATGTCCTACAAACATCTCCCAACATGTTTTTTCCCGTAATAAAATTGTGTTCTAAAGATAGCCTTTATAATGCCCTTATGTAGGAACCATCACCCATAAATTCGCCATCGAGGTTCTATATCATTAGTGCCCCTTCCCAAACCATGTCAAAGGAACTAAGCCCTAACTATGGTGTAGAAAACATTGCAATGGAATAAATACTATGCTTGTAGGCCAAATATTACCATTGCATGGTGTACAAAATGCTTATAGATGCTATGCATACCCTAAAAGCATATTTTAGGCATTGACCCACATTTTATTCTTGGAAAATGTGCATATGGCACTGAGAAGAATAAATAGTTTTCGAAACATCACGTAATTGTATATTACTTTTAGGATACACATTATTAGGAATTTGTGGTGGTTTTTGACCTTGAGGATGGCCCTTGAATCTTGAAAGAGTATGTTTAGGCCCTTTGACATTCATTTTCCATGATTATATCTTAGTTGATACCTTGATACTCATCCCCATTTCATATAAATCTATAATGAAATATGTATTACACTTGTGTCCCATAGTACACATTGATGGTGTGTAATGTCTCCTAATGGCACCCATATCCCATTCGTAGGCCAACATATTCCCTTTATAGGTCTTATATTCTAGTATATAGTTTTATTATTTGACATTATATTTTAAATCTATATTTAGTACCCAAGGCCTCAAATCTCCTCTGTAAAGCATATAAAGTAATTGAGACCTATCTTTGGTGCTCAAAACATCATAATTGTTCCCATGTTGCACTCATGGGATATGTTCTTTAAAATTTTTGTGTGGTGGTTTAAAACTATATTTACGTCGCATGAACCCAAGAATGTTCTTTTCAAGAATAATGATGTTGTGTTCCTCCATAGATCATGCTTAAGGACATAAGAGCAATAATATATGCACAACACCCTCTAATGGAATCCATATCTCACTTTTAGGCCAAGATTCCCATATAAATGGCCAATGTTATGTCTTAATCCATTTTTCACGACCCATAAGATGCCAAATATTAATATATAATCTAAGTCCCGAAATTTCCTCCTTGAAACATAATCGACACCCTAGGATCCATATATAGTGAAAAAAGCACCTAATTAAACCTATATTTTGCTTACAACCCAAAAAATTCCTTAAGAAGGCCTATGTGGTAACTAGAAGCAATAGCTCCTAATGACACCCATATTTTACTCATAGGCCACTAACCTCTTTAGAAGCTTTGTATTGTTATTTTAGATATTTGAGGTATATTAGAGTCTTGTTATGGCCCATTTGTAATAGAGAAACACAATTTATAGCTCATAAATATTATATTATAAGAATCATTATTAACCACCATTCTTTATCATCTAGATAATGCACAGTTTTTATGGAGAAGTTGCACATTTTCAAAACATATGTTTCACTTGTGTGTGTATTACGATATGTTTACATGTATCTTATATGGTAAGTTTAGAGGCTCCAAGGAAATTTAAACATGAATTTCTAAAAAGACAATTTGTAAATATTTCTACAAAGTCTCATTGCCTCTTTCGAGGCTATCAATTTTGTGTGAATTCCCTATTATAATGTAAAACCAAAAAGATTGAATTTATCGAAAATAAAAACCAATGCTCATGTAACATCCACTTTTAGAATCCTGAGTTTTATAATTGCAATTAAGGTTATAATGTTGGGGAAGTATCACTTGGATATCTTGATAGACTTAATTTGATTTAAATATGGATTTTTATTTAATATATTTCTAAATATTAAGCAGAGAGTCACCAACATAGATCCAAATGCTTGAGGGTAAGTTGTGAGGGGGACTTGGGAAGTTTCCAATCTTTCCTAAATTAATGTTTTTGGTTTCTAATTTGGTATTTGAGCAATCCAATTTCCAACCATTATGGGAAGGAATGGGAGTGGTACTAAATTTATTGAGGGGAATGGCCTATGTACTCATTTTGGAGACCTGTTATTTTACCACACACCCCAAGTTTTACCAAACACCCCAATGAGTGGCCCCAAAATGTAATGTTGGGAAGGATGAATATGGTTAGAGGATAGTGAATAAAGTGTGTGTGGGTTACGATTGTGTGTATAGGTCAGTATGGCACATTTTTGTTGGTGAGAAAACCAAAGAAGAACATGAAAGTAAACCAAAGAATCTTGTGAGTTAAAAACTGAACCACAAGTGGGGTTGAGAATGTGACCCTAATTAGGACAATGTAAAAAACCTTCTAGGTGAAAATATAACTATGTGGAACATGAGATCTTACTTAAATTAGATAAGGAAGCCAGTGTGGAAGCCTAAAAATTGAGCTAAAGGGACATAAGAGACTCATGAATAATGGGTCTTACCTAAGTTGTATGGAACTAAGAAAAAGGAAGAACCAAGAAATTATTGGAATAGTGATGAACTCTAATTGTGTTCTGTAGGCCCATTGTGGCCATACAATGAGTGTTAATAGGGCCTTGATTAGAAGTTGTAAGGTAGACTATTAATTCCTAGCTTATTATCTACGTTATTCTTTCTTAGTCCAACGTTTCATTTACAATGGATGGATCAAGTATATATGAAGAAGAGAGGCCTTCACATTCTCTAAATTGAGTATTATTATCAACCTTGAGTGAAACTTCTTGTTAGAGCATGAAATGTGGCTAGTTATACAAATACTCTAGTGTACTTGAGCTAGGTGGATAGTGGCTCTCCCTTATTTACTTTCCAAAAATATTATGTGAATAAGATAAGTGCATATATAAAAAATTCTATAAATGAAATGATGTTGTTATTCAATGTTTTATGACTATTGTTAAGTTGGGGTTCTAAATATGTTTGTAATGATAAGCTAAATATTATGTTGAATTATTCTAGGTTGTTATCTGCAATTTTATCCTATTAAGGAATGTTGTAGGAAGAAGTAATACTTAAAATATGTTACTTGTGTTACCTATGAGATTTTTGGTTTGCGAAGTAAAATACATAGGATGTGCTAAGCCTATAGTTGTTCCTACAATTATATTAGTGTACATAGCCATTGATAGGCCAGCAGTGGGATTAGATAGCTATGTTGCATCTCAAAATTAAAGCAAGAAATTAGGAAGGTATTTCATTCAACTAGAATCCTTGGAACAAATGGAAAAAGATTTGCTTGTAATAAGTTTGGATGATAGTCTATATATCTGATATGCATGTGTTATGTTCTTACATGAAACTGAATTATTATGTTGCTAAGAAGTTCCGAGGTGCTTGATTTCCTCGTGTGATAACCAAACTGCTAGATTTTCTTTCTGTAAGTTTTGGAATTGATGAATTCAATTTTGGAGGCCTAAATACTTGTGAAAATATTATTTTTTTTGAGGTAAGTTTGTGGAGTTGGCCTTTGGCCATATTTTATTCTTTTTGCGAAGATGATTTAGTAAGGATAATATTTTTGGACTCCCTTATCGTCTAGTGAAGGATTCTATATTATCAAAATTTTATGGAAGAGTCACTACCATATCAAGATTCATCATTAGTTGTGTAAAAGATCTTAGAAACATAATGGAAATTTTTAATTTTAAGGATTTTCCTCTTGGTTTATCGTTTGATTGGAATTTTGAGGATTAGGGGTCTTTAACATGAGCCCCTTGGCATGATAGGAGACTCGATCGTGGGCTTATCCATGTATGGGGATTATGCATAGGGCTTGTTCACTAGATTGACTTTAAGTCTCTCTAAAGTATTTCTTAGTTCTCTTAGTGGCTTGGTGTTCAAGGATCAGGGACTAGATTTATTTGAAGAGATGTTAAGGTTGAATGAACAAACTAGTGGCCTGATGGATTGTTAAAAATCCATTAGTTGTTGGAGTCTTCGACTTTTCTATCAGTCCATTAATTGGATTGACCTAGGATGTTTGATGCCTTTCTTAGTCTTCATAGTGGCTTAATCATTCATCAAATGTACCAGGAAGGAGTGGAATTGATATTATGGTAAGAGCTATAGATTGTTCTAGTAGGTATATCAAGTGATAGGATTGAGGATTTGAAGTCTTTCAAGATCCATATATTCATACATATGGAATTTCTTACGAAGATATTTTGTTGAAATTCTTGGATCTAGATGCTACGATAGTAGGCCATGTGGAATTTACATGGAGTTCACATGAGGACTGCCAAACTCAATTGGCAGGTAGGTGCTAATAAGAAACAATGATGTGCACATTGATGTGGAGTTAGAGTCATGTTTTAGGATGATGTGGCATGTGTATGTGTTGATTTGGCATGTTGATGTGGAGAGTTTACATGGTATTTGATGTGTGGCCTCTCTTTGTAGGTAATGTAGAATCTATGATTTTAGAAATTCAAAATTCTATAAAATGAGTTTCTTTAATGTTTCTTTGGCTCCAATCAAGAAATTCAATGGTGCTTAGGTGGAGGCCATGTGTTAACCAAGGTAAGCGTGATATGAATGGTATAAAGATCTTACTAGTGGAGATCTATAGTTTTGAAAATTTCTTAAATGGGGGCTTTTGAACTTCCCTAGGTGAATATTACCTAGAAGGTCAACTTGTTAAACATAGTGTGAAAAATAATAAACTGAATTTAGATGGATTCAAAAGCTTTGAAAATATCAACTTAACTAGGAAGTCTAGAGATCTAGTAAATCACTAAAGCAAGGATGTTTGGAAATCCTAGATATAGATATGATCCTCAACCTAGTGTTCCCTTTTGAAGACATGGCCAAGTATGGTGCCAATGCATGGGAAAGGAGTGCCACATGTCAACCATGTATATGATGTGGCATTGTATAATGGGGACATGGGGGAAAAGGGATTAACATGCTTCTACCGTGTGGCAATGGTACACATGTTAATGTGACACTTAGGAGGGAAAATATTGAAACGAACATAACTATGTATCTAGAGCTCATATTTTATTGAAACTTTTATTGCTGGAAAGATCTCGAAGAACAAAATAAAATGATTATCTCATAAAAGAGTTTTAGGTGGTTGAAGGATCATGATTTTTTGATGATTCTGTTTCCATGAAGTAACCTTGAGGTCAGATCTAGACACTCCCTTACCTTAAGAAGGCCTTGAGGGTGCTAGTGTCATTAGAGTTCATGTCATGATAGATTATTTAATAAGATTTCTCCTTATTATAGAACAAGACATATAAAAGATGGAAAACAATAATTTACCTATGAAGTTGTTTGGACATTGCAGAAGACCACTTAGATATGCTACTAAGACAACTAAATTTGAAGCTAACTTGCTCTAATGAGTGTTATGGCCATGCATGAAGTGCAAGCTTAATAGCTTACCTAGCTACATGATTACATTAGTAAACTTCTTAAACTAGAATAAGGAAGAATTACATAAATGAAAGTTATAAAATGTTCGTAAAAATATTTTTGGGATTAAGACCAACTATCTGGAGATTTCTTGAGTTACTTAAATATTTGATTCAAGAAATACAACTAAAAAACTAAGTTTAGTACATAGGTTTTAGAACTCAAAAACTAGATTTAATACATAAATTTTAGTTTGAGTTTTTATTAGATTAAAATATACCATTTTATTATCAAAATGGTCATACTTATCATATATATGAAAATATAAAATTTAGAAAATAAAATATTTTAATAACAACTCAAATAACATATATTTTTAAAATATTACCGTACTAAAGAAGTAAACATAAACTTTAATTAAATATAAAATAATAAAAAATTCTAAAAATAATTATAAACCACTATTACTACAATATATCTTTAAAAAAATAATCACTTAATAAATAATTAAATTAAGGTAATCTTGTTCTTATTTAATTTGAAATCTATCAAAATGTAACATACTTGAATCTTATTTTATATTTTATATAAATAAACACTTGAATTTTATTTTATATTTTATATAAATAAACACTTAAATTTTATTTTGTATGGAACGAAATAAAAACTAAATCTAAATACATTATTACAAAGACTATATATTTTGTAAATTTCAAAGATATTCTAACTTATATGACATCTGAATTCCCTACTCTTAAGATAAATTTTCCAATATATAATAATGTGAATAAGCATATCTTCTTTTAAGGTCAAGTTGCAAGTTTGACATAATTTTTATATTAGATATCATTTAAGTATGGGGGATTTACGCAGTGCATTATTCATTTTTGGGATTCAACTGCGTTAAGTAAGTCATTCAAACGTATGACCATTTCCATGAGAGGTAGTCGTAACTGACTAATTTCTCATGATTTTTGAATAGTTCACTTAGCACTCATTGCATCGGGTGATGCTCACAGGGGTGAAGAAGTGGGATTGAAACTAGTGAAATGTGGAGAACGAATCACATAGCATCAATCATCACTTCCGGGGCTTGCACCCGGTAACCAGGACTTCCCAGGAGGTCACCCATCCCAGAACTCCTCTGGCTCAAGCGCGCTTAACTGTGGAGTTTTTCCCCACAATCAAGCCCACTTAGCTTGCTACCCCATTTGCAAAACCTTAGCAAGTATTGTGCCTCATGAACCATTCAAGTAGAGATCCCTTGACTCTTTTTGAATTTAAGTATGGGGGATTTACGCAGTGCATTATATTCAACTGCGTTAAGTAAGTCATTCAAACGTATGACCATTTCCATGAGAGGTAGTCGTAACTGACTAATTTCTCATGATTTTTGAATAGTTCACTTAGCACTCATTGCATCGGGTGATGCTCACAGGGGTGAAGAAGTGGGATTGAAACTAGTGAAATGTGGAATCACATAGCATCAATCATCACTTCCGGGGCTTGCACCCGGTAACCAGGACTTCCCAGGAGGTCACCCATCCCAGAACTCCTCTGGCTCAAGCGCGCTTAACTGTGGAGTTTTTCCCCACAATCAAGCCCACTTAGCTTGCTACCCCATTTGCAAAACCTTAGCAAGTATTGTGCCTCATGAACCATTCAAGTAGAGATCCCTTGACTCTTTTTGAATTTAAGTATGGGGGATTTACACAGTGCATTATATTCAACTGCGTTAAGTAAGAATTATCTTTTGTTCTTGCAAGGAAAGTTGTTCAACTGTTCCGCGTTGAAAGAGAGAGTGAATAATGCCTAACATAGTAATGGTGTAGAGTGAATAATGCCTAACATAGTAATGGTGTAGTACTGGTGGTATCATGGTTGGAATTTTAAAATAAATTTATTTATTAAATTTGATAGTTTTTATAGTTTTTTAATTAATAATTTAATTTTTTTTTTCAGATTTAATAAATAATTCACTTAATAATAAATAATTTATTCATCAAATTCCATCTCTAACTACAACTCTTTAACTTTTTCATACAAAACTCATGCTGCCTCCATTTAGAACTAACCCAATTTAGTTTTTGGTATTTTGTAATTTTGGTAACTAAATACAAATTTCATAATGAACTCCATGTTAACAGGGTGGATGAATAGGATAAACGTATTATGGAATAGAAGAAAGGACTTTCTTATCAACCATGTGGACAGAACTTATAACCATTGCGCTGATATCCTATCAAAGAAAGGGCTATCAATCCAGCCTGGTATATGGAAAATGGAGATTCAAATGAGATCAACCACATATCAAATAGAAGATTTTTCCTTGCCGGGTACTTAATCCATTTTGTTTTTTTGTCTCCCACGAATTATATTTCTTTTGCTCATGCCTCTACCTTTTCAAAAAAGGTATGTTTTCTCTATTACCTTTTTGATCTTCTCAATCTGGTGGGGTTGTTTACTATCTATATGGACCTAGACGGAGATAGTCTGATTTGCTTACATATTTGCTTACATATTTCAACCAGCATCTCTCCATGCAAAGTTTTTTCAGTCAGCACAGTGTTTTTTATCATTTTGCTTCTAACCATATCTCTGGTTCTCTATGTAAATATGCTTAATATTAATATAAATGCTGCTTTTTTTTCATACTGGAAAAAAAATCCGTCCAACTTGCAGAGCTCTTTTGGGCAACACACTTGCAGTATGGGCATGTCAAAGAAATCCATACACATATAAAAAAAATAAGCGGGTAATGTCAAAAGAATGTATGTACATTGAGTGTAAATATGTGTTGGTTAAAATTTTAAATTTCTGTTGAAGGTTATATGTTTTACAGTATTGTTGTAATATTTTTTTATAAATTTTATTTGAAATTTGATTAAAAAATGTGAAAATATGAGTTATTTAATTTTTAAAATTTTTGTACATATTTATATATTTTAAACCATAAAAATTAGTAATTACCAAAAACAAAGTTGTACAACAGTTCAAACTTCCCAAACTCCCCATAAAACATATAGAAATGTACAATAAATATATATGGTGTATTGGGTGAGATGCATATACATATATATGGCGAATGTGGGCATAATGACATGGATGCACAGGGAAAGGTTGCAGTAATTTAGGTAGTAATTTCAAATCTGAAATATTAGCTAGTTTTTATAATTTTAATAATTGTTTTAATTATTTTAACATAGACTATTAATCCGCGAAAATTTTATTTTTATTTTTATTATATATGATGTTTGTGGAGAAAATTATCTTGTAATTAATAATTGGGTGAACAATTTACTAGTCAAATTTTATCTCAATGATAATGTGATGATTCTTGCCGAAATAAAAGATAATTAATTTGGCGAATAATGTGACGAACAGTTTATTCGTCAAATTCCTTCCTAATGGTAATAGAGTGAGTTTCGAGGAAATAAAAAATTGTCAAATTGAAGAACAATAGTGACATTATTTGCAAATACCAAAACTCATTACTTGACAAACCCAAGTTGCAAGATGGGTATATTTGATACTGTCGCCGTCAAGCCATGCAAGTTGTCGGGCGATATAATTGGTATTTCTTTTATTTTAATTGCAGGGTCCACATCTCCTACCAATACCTACGATTCCCGGGTGACTTACTAATACGATAAGTTTCATTTGAATTAATTTGTTTTTCTAAATATGATAATCTGAATGGTTTGACGGTTTTAAATTATGATAACTTGAAGTCGTATTTAAATCAAAAGTGCGATTTTATTGATGCAGCGTTTCAATGCAGTGGAATCATGAGATGTTGGTAAGTACGCAAGAGCTAAAGGCTTTTGGACATTTAGTCTTTGAATTAATTTAAAATAATTAAAAGTTTATAGATATTAAATTTTATTCACAAGGGTTTTATAGTCAATTGAATTGTACTTTTAAATAAAATATTATGGTTTTTAGATTATCAATTGAATTGTACTTTTAAATAAAAATATTATGGGTTTTAAGATTTGTGTACTTTGGATTATTGGTGGCTATAGAAAGACCCATGGACATATAAAGAAGATTCATAAATGCTCCAACTAAAACTCTAAAGTGACTTGTGAATAATATATAATGTTACCATATAAATTAATTTAATATATGTTCATTATTATAGTAGTTAACTGGATAATAGTCTATCTATAGTGTAATGTTACACTATATATTAAATAATAGCAAGTATTTAATAATATAGAATTTAATATCCATTTGTAATATATATTATATTATATATTAAATTTTATATTATTAAATAGTTGTTATTAATTAATATATACATTATATTATAAATAGAGTATACTTATTAAATTAATTTATATGGTTTTATTATATATTATTCATATTAGTGGGTTTTTTAGAATTTTTATTGGTACTTTTTTAAATTTTTTTTATATATCTATTTTATATTATTTGTTTTTCGCTTTTCCTCGAGTCTTGAATATGAAATTTCCTACAATAACCAATATAAATATTATTTTATTTATGAAAAAAATTAAACTTAATTATTTATTAATTTTTAAAATTATATTATTATTTATTACTAAGTTATTGTTGTATGTGTGGCCAAAGCTAATGATGATTCTTTTCTTCGAGGACAAGTGGAATTTTCTTTTACTTGGGGTTTAGGAGTAGGATCAAACAAATAGGTAGATTCATATTGTCTTTTACAAGTTACAGTCCATGTTAAAGCATTAAATGTTCCTAATTTAATTATTGTTGGTGAATCCAAAATACTCACATTTCATCTCATTGAAAGCTCTAGTCATGGGAAGGTAAAATTAAAGGAAATTCTTCCAAGAACCAAGTTTCATCTTAATCATGTAAGGGACTACCTAGTTTCCATGTTCTTTGACAAAAAAAATCAACTGAGAGATGAAATAGCTATCAAAGGAACTGAGAGGAAGTTGGATCCCCCATTGTTAATGAGCAAGAGGTTTATTTTCCAATTCCACAATATGTTTATGATGGTTATAAATCTCAGTAGAATTGGGCACTAGGTGTCGTTGTCATGTATTAAGGGACATACATGAGCCATGATCTAGCCATTATTTTGATGATGAGAGCAACTATTCTAAATATTCATGGTAGTGAAAGGTACAAGATGTCATCCTCTACCCTATGGGTGAAGTTTAATCGAGAGAGAGTAACACTAGCTCAGTGACATCTATGGAAAGACACCCTAATTTGTGTTGGAATGACATGTTGGCTAGAGATATCATGAGAAGGGTCAAATTTTCTGGAAGACTGGTGGCTTGGGATGACGTCCTTTCGTAACTCCACTGTCCTTTATAGTAGATTTCATTGATCACACATAATGTAAGGAAACGTAGACCTCAAGGTAAATTTAGGGGTGAGGGTTAAGGCATTTAATAATGGTGCTAATTTGAATTTTGGGGTTTTAGGATATTTCTATGTTTTTCAAGGCCCAAGGGAAGATTTTGCTTGGATTTTGTGGGAATTTCATGCTTAAAGAGCCCTTTATATTGAATCGACGGTTAGTCATTAGGTTGCTTCTTTAAGCCTTGAGTGTGACTTGTGATTGAGCTCTGAAGTTATTCCTTTGATGGATGTTCGTAATGTCCTCCTTTGATATGTAAAATGTTGTAGATATTCCACTAAATAGTTTTCCACAACATATCGATTAAATATATTTGAAAATCCAAAATCTAGACTATGAGCATTAATTTCCCCTTATATTCTTGGATTTGTTAATTATTGTTTATTGCAGATGAGTGAAAATGATAATTATGCAAAAAATTGAGAACAAATAAGACAACCACTCACAAACCACAATAACACAAGATATGGCCTCGGAAGCCCTTTTGAGGGAAAACCTAGCTGGAAGGTGAGGTTACTCTACACTCTCTTTTCTGAATGAAAATGAACGCAAGTATAAAGGAGTGATACTTGTGACCTTTGGGTGGCTACAATATAAAACCCTTCTTTATTTTCTCTCTCTCTCTGTACATTGATAGCTACTATTCTCATGTATGGAACAACATCAACTTGCATAGAACGAAACTGCTTTTCCTCCTAGTGTCTCGATTATAACATAGCCTATAGTTTACTAGTGGTTAACTTGAACTCATTCAACTCTTAAATAGAGTTACAATATTGACTCTTGTAGAGTCGTATTCATCACGAACATGTGGCTAGCCCCTTTCCCATAAATAATTGGGTTTGATGTGGCATCATCTAAAATCATGTATGTCAAAAATTGAAGGGTAACTTCTTGGTGGCATAACATTTGCATATAGATTTTGATTGAGGTGATTCTTCTATTGGGATGGTATCTATGTGTCAATAGTACTTGAAGGTATGATGCTAAAGCGATAAAGTTTACCCCTAAGAAATGTAGGTTTGGGTCTCAAAATTCTACTGAAAGGTTTCATATGCTAATTTGCCAAATTGGGACTCGTAGGTAAAATTAGTTATGTGAGCTTATTCTTAAAAATTTTCCACTTTGGAAGAATCAATATGGATGAAAAAGGATATAATGATCCAAGCTATATCATTCTTAGAAGGGAAATTCCTATGATGTGGTCAAGCTTGCAGTGGGAGTTTTCCCCTAGAAGTCAATGGGTGTTAGTGATTTGTGGTACTCAATATGTACCACTGGTATCCTATGGGTTTAGTTTTGTGGCTTTATGTGATTGTGTGGTCGAATGAAATATGGGCAGGAATGTAGGGCGTCAATATTTGGAATGAGAGATGGAACAAATGTAGATGGAAATTCAGCAACTCTATCTTTGACATAATCAAGTCGTTTTAACTTTGACCTTTGCAGTGGATCATTAGGTGGAGCCTAACACACAAGTCTATAGAATAAATGATTAGATATAATCAAGTTGGAGTAATATGGAGTAGTTTCATCACATTATGGATTGAATTCATATATATTCTCCTATTTTGTGTAACCCCACTCACCGCACCAACACAAAATTCCATAACTTCAAGGCACCTTTGTCTAATGTAGAAATTTAAGAAATTTGAATGATGAAAGTATGAGTGATGGTGGAATCGTAAAGAAATAAATGTTTTCTAATGAAAATTAGGAGTTGTTGGTTATTAGGCACATGTTTAAGGATCTATACCTTCTAGTGTTTTAAAAATCTAATAAATTGGAACTCTCTTCTTTTCGAATTTAGACAATGGAAAAATAATGATATATGTAGCTTAGATTTTTTTCTTCAATTTTGTATTTTTTGTATCTCTAAGCATAGATTTTAATATAATATATTTATTGTGACTCTTAATAAAATGTAATCAATATTATTGAATATAGTTTCATTGCTAGAGCATATCAAAGAGATAATTCTCATGTCTTCTTTGATCTGAAATGACCATAAACTAAAAACTAATGTAGAATTGATTAACCATTAATGATTTGAATGTTAGCTAAAAGCACGCAAATCGAAGAAAACTACCTGATAAGAACACTTTACGACAACTGATTAGACATAAAATTGATGCATAACATAAGTGAAAATAGTAAAAACACAGCGATACCAGACAAAAAAATTGATCTCAGAGTCCGTCCCTGATGGAGTACGTCTCCAAGTCCGCTTTCAAGATGGGCGACCATGTTTATTAGGAATGAGAAGAAGGTGTTGATTACACAGAGATTGGATCAGTTTGAATGTGCATAGATGCACTTATTATCACTATCATCAGATAGTCCTATGAAGCAACTTTCTAATGCCGCTTACGGTTTCCAAAACTAACCCCGGATGCTCTCATAACATTGAAAACAAAAACGGCCTATATCCTCCAGAATCTGCATACAAAAGTTAGAAAACCACTCCTCCCTCAATGAGGACAAAATCCGCCTTTTAAAGGCCTCCAGGTTCATGAAAACCACTTTTTTTGAATCCATGGTGAATTTGTTGCTTCAGGATGGGTTTACACACTTGGTCTAGTTGCAATTTGTCACATAGGCTAGGGTTTCATGACCTTCGAATTAGTTTTAACAAAATAAACCTTTTAAAACCCAAATAACTTTGTATTAACCAATAAACCATTTGCGGTCAGCTTTAACCAGGCAGGGTTGGATAGCTCATGTGAGCGGTGACCGAACCCACAGTTTAGGTGCCGACGGTTCTGCTGACAGTTTCAACTGGCAGTCTCAGGCTTGCACATTGTCACATGTCACCTCTTAACCCGATGGTTAACTTTTCCATTGCGATCTACCCTTAAGCCTGACTCCAATGGTTTATTCATAACCGTTCACATGTCAACCCAACATGATACCTGATGCGGTTACTGCTAACCTCCGCCGGTTGACTCTGCTCACATGAGCCATGGTCCCACTGTGGTTTAGGGATGTCGGTTAGGGGCCTGTGGTCAACTCTGACAGCTAACTCTGATCCTATTCACATGTCCTCCTTTGTCGTGGTCTCCATACCCCCGTGGTTTAGGACCGTTATTGTAATATTTTGTTATGATTAGGCTGAGAGTTTAATGGTTAGAGTTAGGAATTTAGGTGATGGGTTTGAATGAACAGTGTGATGGGTAGGACTTAGAACTAGGTCTTAGGTGATAGGTTCAACAATTAGCTTTTGTATTTGCAATAGGTTTGATAGCTTTATGTTTTAGATGTGGGATTAGGGTTTTAGCAATTTGATCACCCATTTACAATCATTTGTCCCTAAGTGACATTAGCGACATTTGTCACCTAATAACGAACTTGTCGACAATGTGACATAAAAACACACACATCGTCGACTCCAGCTACCTTTGCGACGACAATCCTGACGATGAACCTATGCCACGGAAGACACCTCATGTCGAACCCAAATCCTGCAAGTCGAATGACAAAACACATCTTGTCGACCAATTCTAGCGGAACTGTCGATGAGCACAAGTTGACAGCCAGGCACTAAACCCATATCCACTTAAAACACCATGTAAACCATAAACATTACTTGAACAACCTGATCCATAATCAACGTGTAGGTTTTAACCCTATATAGAAATTACCTGCATATGAATTCTTAAACACAGAAAATGAACAATGCAAGAGCATAACACATAAAACACATATACACAGAGATTTTCCCCTGGATCCCAAAATCGAGACTACTAGCTTGATTTTTCATTATATTCCTTTCAATGTTACAATACATATTTATACATGCTGAAGCATCGAATACCATGGACCGAAAACCATAGGTAGGTCCGCCGAACCTAATATAGGGTCCAAAAAAAATTTTCCTGGGGCACTGCCACGAACCCCATAGAGGGGGGCTACTCCCCCCCCTCAAACCCCCCAGATAGGGGGGGCTGCCACCCCCCCTGTGACCCCCCTACTGAGCAATCGGAGCAATGAAGGGGGCTCTTCCCCCCCTCTAACCCCCCGGTTCACTATGTAGGTTAGTCGTGGAAAGAATATAACACAACCCAACATTTTCCCACTTGTTGTTTTCTTTCTACAGGGGGCCACAGGAGAGCTTAGTCATTTTTTTTAGCCCGGAAATTCCCATTGTTTCTCTACAGCAAGAGAATTTCTCAGAGCTCACGGATTTTGTCAATGCATCTGCAGTATTCTTCAAAGTGTCCACCTTTACCAGCAACACCTTTTTGTCTTCTATCATATCCCTCACAAAGTGATACTGAACATCAATGTGCTTTGTCTTTGAATGATGAGTAGGGTTCTTTGCCAAGAAAATTGCACTTTGGTTGTCACAGTCTATTCTTATCGCTCCCTGTACTAACACCATACTTGAACACAATATCTACAACCAAACTGCTTCGTTGCTTGCATGAGTGGTTGGCATGTATTCTGCCTTGTAGTTAATAGTGCCACTATAGATTGTTTCTTACTCATCCAACTGACTACTCCTCCAAATAGGCTAAACACACACGCACTTGTAGATATTCTCTAATCCAAATCTCCAGCACATTTTGCATCAACAAAGCCACAGATATCCAAAACTCTATCCAATCTTTGTCTTCCTTGGTAGCACAAACCATAATGACTAGTGCAACACAAATACCTGAAAACCCGCTTCACTGTTTTCCAATGCTCCTTCCTTGGTTTTGACATAAACCTGCTCAATACTCCCACTACTTGTGCAATGTCTAGTCTAGTACAGACCATTGCATACATCAGGCTACCAACTGCACTTGCATATGGAACATGGGACATATCCTCTTCCTCTTCTTGCGTCTTGGGACACTGTTCAACAAATAAATTTACACTTATAGGAACAAGAACCTTCACCGGTTTACTATCCTGCATATTAAACCTCTGCAGTATTGTCTCGACATACTTCCTCTTGTTTAACTAGAGCTTCCTCTTTGCCTGATCTCTTTTAATTTCCATGCCCAAAATATAGTTTGCAGCCCCAAGATCTTTCATGTCGAATTTGGAGGACAATTGGGTCTTCAAATCCTAGATAGTTTCTTTGTCATTTCCAACCAGCAACATATCTTCCACATACAAGACCAGATAAATAACACGGTCACCAATTAATTTAAAATACACACAGTGATCTGCTTTGCTTCTGGTGAAGCCAAGTCCCCGTATAAATGTATCAAGTTTCTGATACCACATCCTTGGTGACTGTTTTAACCCATATAGAGACTTCTTTAACTTGCATACCAGTTCTTTCTTACCCTTCACTGCAAATCATTTAGGTTGCTTCATGTAGATCTCCTCTTCTAGATCCCCGTGAAGAAATTTTGTCTTCAAATCCATCTGTTCTACCTCAAAATCAAAAGCGACATCAATAGAGAAAAGTAATCTAATAGAAGTTACCTTGGCAACAGGAGAAAAAATATCACCAAAATCAATTCCTGACACCTGGGAATAACCTTTTGCTACCAACCGAGCTTTGTATTTCTCCACCTTTCCTTCTGCATTTGTCTTCTTCTTGAATGCCCATTTTCTGCCATTGGGTTTCCTTCTAGCTGACAACTCCACTAGATCCCAAGCCTCATTTTTGTGCAAAGATGCCATTTCATACCCATGGCCTCTTTCTAGAGTTTTCCATCCTCTAAATCTACTGCTTCATTCACAGTTTTAGGATCATCATCAGTAATAGATAAAGAAAAATTTGAACAGAAAGTAGAGGGACTATACCTTTCTGGTTGCCTTCTTTCTCGAACTGATCTTCTTACACCTGGAGTTTGTGGCTCTTCATCCTCTGATTCCTCCTCTACTGTAGAGTCTGATTCTTCCTCCTTTAGCTCAAACTCCATCTTCTCAGGTTTCTTTGGTTGGACTTCATGTTTAATAACATCTTTCACCTCTCTGAACACCACATCTCGGCTGTACACAACCTTCCTTGTTGCTGGATTCCAAAGCTTATAACCCTTTAAACCATCCTTATACCCAATAAAGATGAAATTTTCAGATTTACTATCCAACTTGGTTCATTTCTCCTTTGGAACATGTACATATGAATCACATCCAAATACCCTCAGATGTGAAAGAGAGGGTTTCTTACCAGTCCATACCTCTTGTGGAGTCTTATCCTCCAACACTGATGAAGGTGATCTATTGACCAGGTAACATTCTGTCTCCACTGCCTCTGCCCAGAATTCTTGTCCTAACCTGGCACCACTGAGCATGGTTCTTTCCCTTTCCATAAACGTCTTGTTCATTCTTTCTGCAACTCCATTTTGTTGAGGTGTATATGGAGTAGTCTTCTTCCATGCTATACCACACTTCTTATAGAATTCTTCAAATTCCTTAGCACCTTATTTATCCTCAGCACCTTTATCTTGTTCTCTGCCTGTTTTTCCACTAAAGCCTTAAATTCTTTAAACCTGTCAAAGACTTCAGGTTTCTTCTTAAGGAAATATATCCATGTATTCCTTGAGAAGTCATCTATAAATGATACATAGTACACAAACTTACCCAGTGATGGAACCTTCACAAGTTCAAACACATCACTGTGCATAAGCTCTAATATCTGTTTCGCCCTATTACCACCAGAGGGGAAACTCACCCGATTTTGCTTCCCATATACACAATTTTCACAGAAATCAAAATCCAGAGAGCTATTACTCATACCTTCTACCATACCTTTACCATGAAGTGTTTGAAGGCCCTTCTCTCCAATATGTCCAAGCCTTTGATGCCAAAACATGGTCTTCTCTACAAAGATCACTAGATTTTATGCTCCACTTTCAAGAACCACAGAACTGTTGCACCCATCAACAACAGTGCTACCTTGCAGCTTGTACAGAGTTCCAGTCTGAACTCCCTGCATCAATACTAGTGCTCCTCGAACCATATTGGAGGTATCCTTATCGAACACTATTTTTACACTTGCATTATCCAGCTTGCTCAAAGAAATCAGATTTCTGGCTAATGCAAGAATATGTAAAGCACCTGGAAGTGTTCTAACCCTTCCACCTTGCAACTTCAACTTTACTTTTCTAGGACCAACGATTCTAGCCTTCCTATCTTCCCCTAAGAAGACATCACCACCATCATGTTTATCATACTCGCAGAACCATTCTCTATGGTAAGTGAAGTGAAAGGATGCACCTGAGTCAATCAACCATGCCTCATAATCTACATGTGTACTTGAAGAAGCCAAGTACACATCCCCATCTTCATCTGAGGTGGTTTTCGCCTCTACAGAAGAAGGATCATCAGATCCCTTTCCTTTGTTAGGAGCTTTAGATTTATAGTCCCTTTTGTAGTGCCCTTCCTTTCTGCATTTCTAGCACACCACATTTACAGGTTTTCCTGGAGATTTAGATATCCCTCTAGATTTAGATCTCCCAATCGATGACTTATTTTTTTTTTGTTCTGGGACCGTCCTTGTATAGACAAGGCATCACCATTCTGGCTCTCCATATTTTTCCATCTCATCTCCTCCGTTAGCAAGGATGAGACTATTTCATCAAACTGCAAGGTAGCTGCATTACTAGCTACTGCAATAACCATACTATCTCATGAATCTGGTAGAGAACACAATAAACTAATGCACTTATCTTCATCTGAAATTTTAATATCAACAGATAATAACTGACTTACCACTGTATTAAATGCGTTAAGATGCTCTGTCACCGAGTCTCCATCTTTCATCCTCACGTTATACAACATTTTCTGTAGGAATAGTTTTTTCACCAGAGACATAGATTGGTACAAAGTCCCTAACTTGTCCCACAAAGCCTTCACTGTAGCTTCCCCTGATACATTTAGAAATATTGAATCTGAGACACACAATCATATTGTTCTCTTAGCCTTCCGATCCAAATTCTTCCATTCTTCATCAGACACTCCCGTTGGTTTAGTACCTGGATCTACCGCGATTCACTGATCTTTATCCACCAACAGATCCTCCATCTTGAGTTTCCACAACTCAAAACTCTGACCATTAAATTTCTTAGTCTCTATCTTTCCACTGCTTGCCATCTTCTTTCACCACCAGAATCAATCCCATAGATCTCCCACTGAATAGGGTTTACCACAGGCCCGAGTGAAACCCCTTAGTGACAAAGGTGTCCCCTTGAAGCCAAAATAGCTCTGATACCAAATGTAGGTTTTAACCCCGTACAAAAATTACCTGCATATGAATTCTAAAACACAGAAAATGAACAATGCAAGAGCATAACACATAAAACACATATACACAGAGATTTTCCCGTCGATCCCAAAACCGGGACTACCAGCTTTATTTTTCGTTATATTCCTTTCAATGTTACAATATATATTTATACATGTCAAAGCATCCAATACCATGGACTGAAAACCATTGCGTCCAAAACCATGGACTGAAAACCATAGGTAGGTCCGCTCAACCTAATATAGGGTCCAAAAACAAATTTCCTGGGGCACTGCCCTGGACCCGCCCTCGCCCCCGCTACGCAATTGGCACAACGAAGGGGAGACTCCACCCCACCTCTAACTCCCCGATTCACTACATAGGTTAGTCATGGAAAGAATATAAAACAACCCAACACAACACTATCCAAGCTGAACTGAAGTGACGACGACACTGAACACTGATGACGACACTTGAACACTTGTGCAATTGAATCGACAAAATTGTCCTGGATCATTCCTCTCCACTTGAAATCTTTTGGACCACAAAAGTTTTACTAAACAATTAGTCAATGAGGGTAGAGCTCCCTCTCTTTCCAACCGCAGATGAGGGTAGGGATCCCTTTATCCTCTACTTACTGTATCAACCGTCACTCATATACTTCCATCATGCCCTCCGTTGATTTGACCCATTGCTCAAAATTTATCTTCAAAAACAATCATTCTTGTCTCGTTTCGTGTCGATTGATGTAGAACACATTATTGCCTACCTTTCAATAGGTCTCTTCCTACTGACTTCAACACTCTATCTAGGAAGCAGATCTAGAGATATATCAGTGCCTTGGAACTTGCAAACATTAGTGGCAGGCTACCTTGTGTTTGATCGGGGGTTTTCTTTATTGGCTCTCGGTTGAATGATTCTATGATTGTTTGATGACAACATCATTATTTGTACTTGATAGATTGTACTGTGCATCTTGGAGACCATCATCATTATCGGTGGCCATCGTCACCTCCGTTAATAATTTTCGTTATTGACTGGTAATCAGACAATTTCGTACATGTTCGACCTCAATGTGTTTATTCAAATGTTTCGAAATATGTTGTTGAGATAAAGCAGTGATCAATACCTTGGGTAGAGGCTTACATCACTTAGCCATGTTTCCTCTCTAAAGTTGTATATATCTTTTTTCAAAGACAGCTCGTCAGGATGATCCTATTGTGACACAGTTCCACATTGTGCTTATCGGTGGACATGACCATCATACCTCTTTGTTGAGAAATCACTCAGACATATCTACTTAGCATGGGAATGCCCGACTCAGGACATGATTTTATATTTTAAGATATGTGGTTGTATCGAGTTTCTTGTTGTCCTAAAGCTCTGATCCTCGCTCTCTTTTTTCCAAGACAGAAATTATAAACTATTTTGGCCGTCATCTTCGTCTCTAATATCACGCTCTAGGGAGAATCTGTTATATAGGAAAATGAACTCCTCATCAGCTCAAAGGAGAAAGAGAGTTTGACTGAAGGTTTGAACAAGTTCACAGTCCTATTTTCTAGGGTAACACTCCCTAGGAACTGGAAATATTAGTTATATTGCTCCCCATGCATGAACCATGGGTGTTAGTCCTTAAGGTAACTCTTTGTGTTGCCTTAGGGGCAACATTAGTCAAATTTTGTGAGGTTCCGGAGGTCAAAGGAGTGGGTTGACTGAATAATATCCCACTTTTTACTCATATGTCAACTCGAAAAGCAGGAAACATTCGTCTTCGACCTATTTACGGATATTTCTATTTCTAACGAAGTCTAATAGAAAGGGAAAGAACAATAAAGCAAGGAAACATCCTAGATTTCACCAAAGGGAACTCATGAGAGAGTTGGTAAGGATTAGCCTCTCATTCTATATATTGGAAGCTTGGGGCATTGTGAAAGAGGTTGAAAGGTTGAAGGATTGCCAACTTATTATCGAAACTTTGTATGAGACATGTTTACCAAGACATGAAGAAGAGAGAGAGAGAAAGGGGATGGAAGATTAAGGGAAGCTTGATTCACCAGATGGTTTTAATCATCCTTTCCTATTATTAATATAGACCTGTAGTTGTGTTGTCTACTCGATGGTGATTATGTTGTGATTTAGTTATGTATTGATGCAATGCCATAGTTTATGAGTAGCTTAGGTGCATGTTATTTGATATCCTTATGTATTACTATTTTGATTATCAAATTTTATATGTTGTATTATTACTTCTTGTGTTGTCTATATGCATATGTTGATCTAGGAGCTAGCAGAGAGGTCTTCCACTCTGCTACATTGGGTTCTACAGCAAAACTGCATCAATATATGAGGTAATCTCTTCCATCTCGATTTGAATATCATTCATTAATATGGATACTTATATGATTATTTGTGCTAGCTGCAACAACTATGATTTGTCTGCCAAGGATCCCGGGAAGATCCTTGAAGGTATTCTAGGCACAACCACCCATGCATTAATTCCTATAGTAGTGAGATAGATTGAGATTGTTCAGATGATCTGAAAATCACCCTATGAGTGACCTCAGTTGAAGATTTATTAAACAAAAGGTATTATAGACCCATGTGCTGGTGTGTGTGTCTTGTGTTATTGAAACAACAGATCGATCAGATTGCCAATACACAGAAAATAAATGGAAAGATAGTAGAGAAATATAGTAAGCAACACAAAGATACAAACAACTTTTAATAAGGAGTTCACCCTATTCTCCGGGGCTACGTCTCCAGTCCAGCTTCAGTGGTGGCCTTGTTTTATTGTGTCTTTCAGCAGAGAAATTACAATGCAGGGACTCAATATGAGTTCTCCTGAAGTAGATTTCGATTGGCAGGGTGGTTCTTGGATTCCCCAAGCCACTTGGAGTACACAGACTCTTGTTCTTCCTACTAGCTCTGTGACTCTTGGTCTATAGTGGAAAGAGCCAACTGTGATGCTCAATCCGGATAGTTTTCTCTATGGGAAGGCTTGATTCTTCAAGCTCTCTGGTGCTCGATGCTGCCTGTGGTCAGCTCGGCCCTCTATCTCCTCTGCTTGGCTTTTCTGCTCTCTGTGCTCAATCCTCATCTCAAGGTTCACTGTTCACTATCTCTCTTGGTCGCTTGGACTCTTCGCTCTCTAGTCCTCTCTCTGGCTATCTCTGTTCATGGCTTTAGCCATTCGACCTCCATGCCCATTCAGTTCATCTCCTTCCTGCGTTGATTCTCCTTCCGCCTGTGTGCTGGCAGTTCTCTGTTCGGCGTCAGCATGAATGCTTGGAAGTAGCCACGTGTCCCCCATCAGAACAGTGCCAACCTGTTCCTTGATTCGTTTCTTTCTCCACCATGGCGGTCAACGGATTCCAAATCCCCTTAAATCGTGGCTTAATTCTTTGTCGATTCTGCTTTTGTCTATTGGGCGCAATCTCAGCCGTCCGATCTGGGCTCCTCCAGATCTAATTTCATATGCACGTCGAGCGCAGTTGACTTGCTCGATCGATAACGCACGATCACAACGATTTTTCTCTCACCTCTGCTGCCACACATCAATCGCTGAGTGTGATTGCTCCGCTTTGCTCCAAAACCACTTACCATTTAAGGGTGCCCCGATCAAACCACTGGTTTCCAAGTCGTGGGTCCCACCATTGTACGTTGGCGCTTTTCACTTCTCTGCTCATGGTCCTCTGGCTCCCAATGTGACCGAGTGCTTAAGGCTCTACCATTTCAGCCCTGTTCGCCCAGTGATGCGTGATTAGCACCAAGGGCTAATTGCGCATTGAAAATCAACTCCTTTTTCCATTTGGGGACTCCCAGGGGCTACATCAACCTCCTGCAGTCTCCATGGGCCTCGGTTAGCACTCTTTGACCGAGGTCCTTGTCGTTCCACGCCGGCTGCGATGGCCACTGGTTCAGGGTGTTTTTGATTGTTTTTTTTTATTTCTTCAAGGATTTGTTTCATCCCAATATAGTCATGGTTCTATGATAGTCATTTGTGGATCCGATTTAGATCACGGCCTCCCAACTGAAAAGCTTTTGGACCACCAAAAGTTGGTTGTCTTCAAGCATCGACTAAGTGAGTAAACTGCTATCTCACTCGTCCAATCTCAATCCACTTCGCATTGCTTGGCTTCGAACCTTTAAGCCCAATCCTGAGGTATTCCACCTGTCCAGTGCACGTCATCCTTACCTTCCTGTCCAGCACTGTATCTTCCTGCAACTCATTAAGATATTCAGGTAACAGGTCATCAACAGAAGGTAATTGACTCTACTCTTCGGGGTCCTCAACCATTGAAGGTTCAAACAACCTCAAGTAATCTGCGTTCACAACTAAGTAGATGTGCATGTAAGCTGGCAGATCAAGGTGAAAAGCATTTTCACCAATCTTCTCAAGTATCCTGAAGGGTCCATACCTAATAGCTTTTAGCTTCTTACCTTCACCTTGCATCCTTTCCTTGCTGATATATAGCCAGACTTGGTCTCCAACTTGAAAACTATGCTCCATCCGATGTTTATCATGCCTAGCCTTTTACTTGGCCTGGCTCTTTTCTAGCTGTTCCTGTACTGCCTGGTGGATCTCTTGGATCTGTTCAATGAACCCAGTTGCCTTGTCCACATCAGTGTGTCCATCAACCATGGTATCTTTACCAAAGACAAAAACCAAGGGAGACCTTGGTATGAAACCAAAACAGGTCTCAAAAGGAGATCTCTGGGTAGAAGAGTGTTTGGCTCTATTGTAAGCATGCTGCACATAACACAAGTGTTCATCCCAAAGCTTAGGGTGTTTTCTACAATATCCTCTCAGTAACTGGATCACTGTCCTGTTAACTACTTCTGTCTGGCCATCTGTTTGTGGATGAAAAGCTGTGCTTTTCTTTAATTTGGTGTCCATTAGTTCCCACAGACTAGACCAAAACTTTCCCACAAATCAGGTGTCTCGATCAGATATAATAGAAGTGGGTAATCCAAAATGAACCCATACATGTTCAAAGAATAATTTTGCAGTCTGTTCAGCTGTAATCTGTTTACTACAGGGTATAAAAATACACATTTTGCTGAACATATCCACAACAACATATAGATAATCATGACCTTTCCTAGATTTGGGCAGTCCTCCAACAAAATCCATGGAAATTCTTTCTCAAGTGTGAGAAGGAACTAGCAATGGAGTGTATAAGCCTAGTTTTCTGTTGTTGGGCTTGCTTTTAGCACACATAGCACACCCCTTTACATATCTAGAAATTGTCTCAGTCATTCTTGGCCAATAGCAGAACCTTTGCCGCTGTGCAACTGATTTACTTACCCCAAAGTGACATGATATCAAAGAAGTGTGTGCTTCCCTAATTATCTATGCTCTCTCAGTTTGTGGAATGCAGAGTTTCCCATAATGATATAAGAGTCAGTCCTTCACATGATAGTCCAATTCTTCTACTCTTTTGCCTTGACTCAAAGTTGCATATACATCTTTAAAGTCCATATCCTGAGCATATTGTTCTATGTAGCTTTCATGCAGCACAAAATTATGCTTAAGTATGTTAGATGCATTTATAATAGGTCTAGATAACATGTCTGCAACCTTGTTATGTATGCCCTTTTTATATCTGATGACTAAATGAAACTGTTGTAGAAAACCCATCCATCTGTAATGTCTTGATTGTTGCAACTTAGTTTGGGAGTGTAGATATTGAATTGGTTGATGGTCAATATGTATTACTGTTTCTTTTCCCATTAAGTAATGTTTCCACTTTTTCACACTCTGAACTAGTGCATACAATTCTTTATCATAGGTAGGATAGTTAACTACTGCAGGATTAAAAGTCTCAGAATGATAACATATGGGTTTACCATGCTGTGTCAACACTGCTCCCATGGCATAGTCACTGGCATCAGTTTGAATCTCAAATGGTCTTTGTAGATCTGGCAGTGCTAGTACAGGTGTTGTACTAATTTTTTCTTTCAAGGTGTCGAAGGCTTTCTGCTGTTAGCCTCCCCACTGAAACACCTTGTTCAATCCTGTCAAAGCATGTAAGGGAGCTGCAATTGAGGAAAAATTTGAAATGAACTTCCTCCAATACTGTGTTGCTCCTTAAGAAGCTTCTCACTTCTGTAGCAGACTTGGGTTTAGGCCAGTTCACAAAGACTGCCACTTTAGAGGGATCTATTTTCAATTCACCTCCCCCTACTATATGACCCAAATAATTTAGAGAGGTTTTGCCAAATTCACATTTGGAGAATTTAACATAAAGTTTTTCTCTTTTCAAAACATCTAATGTCTGCTTAACATGCTTTAAATGTTCTTCCCACATTTTACTAAAAATCAGAATGTCATCCAAATACACAATAACAAAATCATCAAGAAAAGGTCTGAGTACATCATTCATTAATCTCATGAAAGTAGCGGGGGCATTGGTCAAGCCAAAAGGCATAACCAACCATTCATACAATCCCTGCCTTGTTTTGAAAGCAGTCTTCCATGCATCTTGCTCTACAACTCTGACCTAATGGTATCCACTGTGCAAATCCAACTTGGTGAAATAAACAACTTCCTTCAATTGATCTAAAAGATCATCTATGCAAGGAAGGGGATAATGATTCTTGATCGTTATTTTATTCAGTTCTCGATAATCAATGCACATTCTCCATGAGCCATCTTTCTTTCTCACCAAAATGATTGGTGACCCACATGGTGACGTGCTAGGCCTAATGAACCCTTTCTCGAGCAACTCCTACACCTGCTTCTTGATTTCAGCATTCTCTAAGGAAGATAACCTATACATCCCAATGTTAGGCAAAGGAACATCTTGCTGCAAAATAATATCATGTACTATTCCCTTTTTGGGTGGCAGACCTTGCGGTTCTTGAAACAAGACATCATACTCTGAAACAATATTTTCTATATCAGCTTGCTGATCAGAATTACAGCCCTCAAATACATTAGTTTTATCAGTTTTCTTTTCCTTTACAACCATCAGTAAGAACTGTTTGCATGAATTTATCATTCTTTTCATCTATCTTGAGTTTATGAGAGTATAACTATTCTTGAGCTTATGAGCTCTTACAAAGTATTCGATTCCATCTTTAACAAGTGGATACTTGTTCTCAGCTCTATAGAAAATAGCCTCTCTATCATACAAGTAAGGACTTCCTAAAACAATTCCACATATATCCAAAGGAATTACATCTAACTCAACCTCATCTACAAATGCTGACCCAAAAGAAAACTTGAGTTTACACTGTCTAGTCACTTGTAGTTGTGCTTTATCATTCAACCATCCTAATGGGTATGGCTTCTTATGAGGTGTAGTTGCTAATCCCAATTTCTTTACAATTGCTTCAGAAATTAGATTTTCTTGTGAGCCACTATCAAACAAAGTATCAATCTTTTGACTTTTGGAAACAACTCGAATATGGAAAAGCTCATGCCTTTTTCTCTCATGTTCTTCATCAATAACAGATTGAGCAGAATTACTAGTAGATGCTTTAGAATTCTTACCTTTTATACCTGTGGCTGCAATGACTGTTTCATCTCCCGTGTCTGACCCCAAATCTTTCTGAATAGTTGTAGTTGTCTTCTTCTTCTTGCCCTCAGACTTCTTACGTCTCAGCTCTAGATGCAGAATCCAACAGTGCTCATCATCATGCCCCTCCTTTTTACAGTGAGTGCATGAAGCTTTTCCTTTCTGTGCAGTGTTAGCCTTCCTTGCTTTCCACTTCTGCTTTATTTTCTCCTTTCTCTTACTTACAGTGGGTTGGGATGGTCCCCCAACTTCTGGATTTCCATTCTTTCCTCTAGCTTCTAGATGAGTAGCTTGTACAGATACCTCATCTATACTAGTGGGATTAAACATGAGGATGGTATGCCTCATGTAGCTATGTAGACCACTAATGTACTTCAAAAGAGTTTCTGGTGAGTCTAATGAAATACCAAACATCAATGTTCTCTTTCTGAACTCTTGAGTATACCCTTGTACACTTTGCCCTTTCAACTGCCGAAGAGTTTGCCAACTCATCATGGCTTGTTGCATGTAGGCCAATGGCTAGAACTGTTTTTTTTGTTGCAGTAACAAATTCACTCCAGACAGAGATGGTCTTACCATGCTTCCCCATATCAGCTTGGGTTTTTCCTTCCCACCAAACCAAGGCAGTGCCTCCTAGGCGAAGGCTTGCCAGCTGAATCTTGCTCTTGTCTAAGTCTATATTTTGTACTCTACAATACACATCAATTTCTCTTGTCCAATTTTCCAACTTCTCAACATTTAGCTCTCCATCATATATAGGCAAATCAATTTTAACATCTAACTTAATCAAAGATGCTTTCTTATTATGCACATGGCTACTAGGAGGTGTAGGGAAGCTTTCTTCTTTCCCCTTTCCTTTGGAGTGGTCATGGGAATGAGATTCATCTTCTTCTTTATCTTGCTTAGAGCCTGATGAATCTTCACCCTTATGCTTTCTAAAGTCCCTATACATTTCTTCTACCATAGACTTTATAGCTAGGAAACTTTCTATGAATTGAGGTTCTGGCCCTATAGAACCTTCTTCTGACATTGTCTTCCGAGAATAGACTCTCCCAATTTCAGGATTAGTTTCCACCAACTCTCCTTCTCCTAATTTGAGCTTTGAACTAGTGAGCATTCACAGCTAAACCAACACAAGCTTGTCTAACCTTACAACCTAGAGCTCTGATACCACTTGATCTGAAAATCACCCTATGAGTGACCTCAGTTGAAGATTTATTAAACAAAAGGTATTACAGACCCATGTGTTGGTGTGTGTGTTCTGTGTTATTGAAACAATGGATCGATGAGATTGCCAATACACATAAAATAAATGGAAAGACAGTAGAGAAATACAATAAGCAACACAAAGACACACAATTTTTAATAAGGAGTTCACCCTATTCTCTAGGGCTACGTCTCTGGTCCAGCTTCAGTGGTGGCCTTGTTTTATTGTGTCTTTCAGCAGATAAATTACAATGCAGGGAATCAATATGAGTTCTCCTGAAGTATATTTTGATTGGCAGGGTGGTTCTTGGATTCCCCAAGCCACTTGGAGTACATAAACTCTTGTTCTTCCTACCAGCTCTGTGACTCTTGGTCTACAGTGGAAAGAGCTAACTGTGATGCTCAATCCAGACAGATTCCTCTATGGGAAGGCTTGATTCTTCAAGCTCTCTAGTGCTCGATGTTGCTTGTGGTCAGCCCGGCCCTCTGTCTCCTCTGCTTGGATTTACTGCTCTCTATGCTCAGTCCTCCTCTCAAGGTTCACTATTCACTATCTCTCTTGGTCGCTTGGACTCTTCGCTCTCTGGTCCTCTCTCTGGATGTCTCTGTTCATGGCTTTAGCCATTCAACCTCCATGCCTATTTGGTTCCTCTCCTTCCTGTGTCGATTCTCCTTCCGCCTGTGTGCTGGGAGTTCTCTGTCCGGCATCAGCATGAATGCTCAGAAGTAGCCACGTGTCTCCCATCAAAACAACACCAACCTGTTCGTCGATTCGTTTCTTTCTCCACTGTGGCGGTCAACGGATTCCAAATCCCCTTAAATCACGGCTTTATTCCCTGTTGATTCCACTTCTGTCTATTGGGCACAATCTCAGCCATCCGATCTGGACTCCTCCAGATCCAATGTCATACGCATGTCAAGCGCAGTTGACTTGCTCGACCGATAACGTGCAATCATGGTGGTTTTTCTCTCACCTCCACTGCCACACGTCGATCGCTTCGCTTTCCTCCAAAACCGCTTACCGTTCAAGGGCACCCTGATCAAACCACCAGTTACCAGGTCATGGGTCCCACTGTCGTACGTTGGCACTTTTTGCTTCTCTGCCCACAGTCCTCTGGCTCCCAACGTGACTGAGTGCTTAAGGCTCTACCATTTCAGACCTGTTTGCCTAGCGATGTGTGATTAGCGCCTCGAAAGTCAACTCCTTTCCCATTCCGGGGCTCCCAGGGGCTACATTGAACTTCTGCATAGTCTCCATGGGCCTCGATCAGCGTGCTTTGATCGAGGTCTTGGTCATTCCATGCTAGCTACCATGGCCACTGGTTCAGGGTGTTTTTGATCGCTGTTTTGGATTTCTTCAAGGATTTGTTTCATCCCGATATAGTCATGGTTCTATGATAGTCGTTTATGGATCTGATTCAGATCACTAGAGGTTTCTCAGGCTTGAGAAAAGCATTGTAATCTTCTCATATTTTCTGATTAATGCATTATATAAATAGCCGCATTTTTTAGCTGTGGATTTCCCCATAAAATTATTGTCTTGTGTGTGATTAAATTATTTCTCTTTTATGCTTTCTGATTTGATCGTTCAATTATTGTCTCTACTGATGAGTAGAGTAGATTCAAGTCAATTATATTAGCATATTATAATATGTTGTTGAATCTACAAGGAATTTCTGCATGGTATCAAAGCTAAAATCATTATAGAAGAGGAGAATATGTTTTTTTCTTTTGCATGAGAAATAGAATTTGCAATATGATACTTCAGAACTAGGAGGATGCCATTCTATGGATTGAGACTCAAATATTATCTTAAGGGTAGTTCGAACTATATTTCTTGGAAGTACAACATGCAGGCAGTGTTGCAATATAATGGGCTTAAGGAATTCACAGACAAAGATATTCCTAAGCCACCTGATGCTTAGGATCTGGAAGAGTGGAAAAAGTGTCTCGAAAAGGCCAAAAGGATTATCCTAGAAGGAGTTCAAGATCATATTGTCTCGGACCTCCATGGTAAGGAAACTCCATTTGCAAGGTGGAAGGCCTTGATGGAATTATTTCAAAACATCAGTGACCATGGGAAGCTATCCCTAAAGGACAAGCTCAGAAAAATCAAGATGGAGACTGGCGACAATATACCAAATTACTTGACCAAGTTCACCCAATGTGAGGATGAGCTTGAAAGTGTTGGTGTTATAGTTGTTGAAGATAATATGGTAAGCCTAGAACTTATAGGACTTCCCAAGGGTTGCAACAACTACTAGGACTTAGTTAATGGGTGGGAGAAGCTACCTGAGTGGGAACGATTATGGTCTAACTTGGTACAAAAAGATATTTGGTGGAACACTAGGGATGGATCCTCATCCAATCATGACGATGAGGATAAATATGCCTTAGCTAGAAAAGTGAAGAAAGGGAAGGGTAAGTCATTCCATTCCAAATCAGATTCTAGTTAGGGTGGTAAGAAGAATGACATGTTGAATATTAATTTTTTTTAGTTTCATGAGCTTGGACACTATGCCACAAATTGTCTGCAGAAGAAGGATGGTAAGAAGTCCTCAGGAGGAGTGGCAGGTGAAGCACTTGCTTCATAGTTCGAACTAGATTTCACCCTCATCTCTTCTATGGTGACATCGGTGATGGGTAGTGTGTGGTACCTAGATAGTAGAGCCTCATTCCATATGACTGACAATAAAGAGTTATTCAGTGACTTGGAGGAGAAGGAACTCTATATGCACATCGATATGGGAGATGATGGGTGGTATAGTGCGGCCACTATTAGTACTATTACCTTTCAAAGGGAGTCTGGGACTCCTCTCACATTAAAAGATGTCATGTATGTTCCTAGTTTGAAGAAGAACCTATTTTCAGTTGCCATGTTCGAGGACCATGGCTATGATGTGATATTTAACAAGGGAAAGGCTTTCCTTCATCGCATATCCTTACGCCAGGTGAAGCGGATCAGGGTTCTAGTGAAGAAACTCTACAAATTGGATGTAGAATACTATACTTCTTTGAGCACAAAAGTAAAGAAGGTGCACTGCCAAGACATCGGTGAGTTGTGGCATAGAAGATTGGGCCACTTGCACCACAAACCTTTGAAGATCATTCAAAAAATATCTACAGGACTTCCCAAGGGTGTGCTACATCAAAGAGACACATGAAAAGGGTGTACATTGGGGAAGTACACCAAGGCTTCCTTTCATGATAAAGATGGTCAAGTGCAAGTGATCCTTGATCGAGTTCAGTTAGATGTGTATGGACCATTCTCAAAAACATCCAAGGCCAAGAACATGTATTATGTAATATTTGCTTATTATTTTTCTCGTAAGTGTTGGATTTTCTTCATGCAGAAGAAATATCATATATTTACTAAATTTTATGAATTTAAAGAACTTGTCAAGAAAGATACTGATAGGAAATTTAAATCTCTTATAAGTGATAATGTTGGGGACTATGTGTCGAATGAATTAGAAAACTTTTGTGAATCAGAAGGCATTTGATGGGAGTTGATAACACCTCATAACCCATAGCAGAATGGGGTGGCTGAAAGGAAGAACATAAGTATTGCGGGAGTGACACAGGTGATGCTACATGATCAAGGCCTACCTTTGCACTTGTGGGCTGAAGCATTCAACACAGCTGTTTATTTTGCAGAACAAAATTCCTCATGAAATTCTTAGGATGAGTACACTAGAAGGATATTTTTCAGGTAAGAAACTAGATGTGGCACACTTCAAGATCTTTGTTTCATCAGTCTATTGTCATGTTACCAAGGATGCATAGAAAAATCTAGAGCCAATAGCTGAGTTAGGCATATTTTTGGGGTACATTGATGCACCTCATAATTATCAGGTGTACCTCCCATCCAACTAGATGATAGTGGTTCATAGATATGGGAAGTTCGATGGAGACAATTCCATGAGATGATCCCTTGAGAGGAAGCTTTAGTTACATGCAGATCATGAGATTTTAGTTCCAAAGGAGGAACCTCAAGATAACATGGAGAAACTACATGTAGAGGAGAAGAGAGTGGAAGCACCCACTCATGCAAAGACTTCTAGAGATGGAAGGAAGTGCACCATAGAGGCTGACAGATTGATTCATGATGCTAGAGATAATGTGGGAGCACCCACATCAAAATACAAGTAGAGGAGGTCGCCACATTGGTACACTGGATACATGGATTTGATGAGCGAGACTATAGAGATTCAGCCATCCTCATTCGAGTAAGCAGTGAAAAAACTAGTATGGGTTGATTCCATGGTTGAGGAGTATGATTCCATTATAAGAAACAATGTTTGGGAAGTGGTCCCAAACCAGTAAACAATTCAATGGTGAGTTCCATATGGCTTTACAAGGTAAAGAAAGTAGAATATGGGAGTGTGGATAAACACAAGGCTAGATTTGTGGCTAGAGGATTCCCTCAAATGGAGGGAATTGATTATGAGGAGACCTTTGCTCTAGTACCAAGTAGTGAAAATTTTAAGGATGGAAATCTATCTTAAAGTTTAGAAACCTTATCAAATCTCACTAGTCCATGATATGAAATATGTAAAATATTTTGTGATATTTCTATAAAGATATCAAAATTTTTAGTAACTGTGTATAGTCTCTATATAAACATTTGGGGGTTTTTATTGTAAAATAGTTTTGTACCATAAAATTTGTATGAAAATTAACTAAAAAAATGTTAATTAACAAAACGTTTTTTTGGGAAAATCATAGAAAATTACCCACCTACAAATATTAGCCCCTAAAATTTCACCTGGTAGAAAAGTACTCTTCAATTAGATCTATTCTAGCATTGTCAGTGCCGATATTATGTAAGATACATAATATGGATGTGAATACAACATTCCTCAACGATGTGATTGAGGAAGAGGTGTATATTGAGCAGCCCGACGGATTTGAGACCTTCAACAGAGAGTCGCAAGTGTGAAAACTCAAGCGAGCAATGTATGGACTGAAACAAGCACCTCGTGCTTGGTACACCATGATTGACAGCTATTTCACCAGGTTGGGATTCACCAAAGGTGAAGCATATGCAAACCTTTACCATATTGTGGTTCAAGGTAAATTGTTGTTTATGGTATTATATGTCTATGATTTGATTTTGATAGGTGATGAGAAGCTGATAAAATATCGCAAAGAGGAGCACGCAATAGAATTTGAGATGAAGGACCTAGGGTTTATGCATTACTTTATTGGTATGGAAGTATGGAAAGGGGATGAGGAAATTTTTGTCTCTTAGGGTTAGTAGTCCAACAAGATATTGAAGAAGTTCCACATGGAGAGCACCAAACTCATGGAGACTCCTCTTGTAGGTAACTAGAGGAAGGAAGATGCTACTTCAGGTGATGTAGTGGAGGCTACTACTTATATAAATCTTGTTGGTTCACTTATGTATTTGGTGAACATACGACCATACATGTGTTTTGCAGTTAACTAGCTTAGTCAAGCCATGGTTAAGCCACCCAAACTTTATTGGAAGGAAACTAAACATGCATTGAGATACCTCAAAGGCACCACTTAGTTTACTGTTTAGTACAGAAAGACAGGGAGTGAAGCTTCAAGGCTTCACAGATGCATATTGGGAAGGGAGTTCATCCGAAAGAAGGAGCACATCAAGAGGAATCTTCAGTATTGGGTCAACAACAATTTCTTGGTACAACATGAAGCAGAGATCAGTTGCACTCAATTTAGCAGCTTGTGAAGTTATGTTGATGAGGAAGAGCCGTGTTGGGTTATTTGGTCAGCACGTGGATCCTACAGTGATTTACTGTGATAGTCAAAAGTGTATCAAACTCTCTGAGAATCCATTTTGTCATGATCGGTCCAAACATATCGACATTTGGTATCACCATCTACGAGATTATGTGCATAGGAGAATCATGTTGCTGGAGTAAATTCCTACGGAGGAGAAGGATGAAGATATTGTAACAAAAGCATTGTCAAGATGAAAATTCAAGTTTCACAGAGACAAGATCGGGGTAGCAGATAATCCCTTTCTTGTTGAGAGGGAGTGTTGAAAAATGAAACAAGAAAATCCTAATTTAATTTTGTCCTTGAATTAAATTAGGAATTAAATTTTAATTATAATTCTCATAGCAACTTGTAATATTTGACTAAGTTAATTTGACTTAGTTGGATCAATTAATTCGATTTGGGGGTCGATCTAGATTCATGTAGAGTGGTTCCTGAAATTTAGGGTCCCAGGTGAGTTCTTTTGAGTTGTAATTATTTGATTCAGTTTAACTGAGTTAAATTCAGTTAAACTAGTTCCAAATGACAGAGGAATTAGTGGGAGATCTAGTAATTTGGTGTAACCAGCATTTCCCAACCAGTAAACTGAAGATTCACTCATAATTAACTCATGCATGTCAGATTAGAAAAATATCTAGTTAAGATTGGAGTTTAGGGACATTTTACTATCAGTTGTATAATCATCCAAATTGTATAGGTGGTGCATGCAATCATAAGAAGGCCTATGATATATTGTGTAGTTATGGATGAGGAATTTCCTAGTTAAATATGGGCTAATTCACTAGGAAACTGCCCAAGCAAATAGGAGCTTGGAAAGCAACAAATTTGGCTAAGTATCAGTTGGATCTTGTTTGTGAAGTAGTGAGATAGATTAAGATTGTGAAGAGGTTGCTTGGGCTTAAGAAAATCATTGTAATCTTATCATATTTTCTGATTAATGCAATATAGAGATAGGAGGGGTTTTTAGCTATGGTTTTCCCCAAAAAATTATTGTGTTGTGTGTGATTTAATTCTTTCTCTTTTATGCTTCATGATTTCATCGATCAATTATTGTTTTCACTGATGAGTAGAGTAGATTAACTTCAATTTTTTTATCATATTACAATCTGCATTTTAAATCTACAAGAGAAAGAGGTCACGCTAACCATAAAAGTAGAGTGTGGGGGAAGGGTCATCCACCAAGTGATCCTTGGCAGGGAAACCATTTGGAACTATTTGATCTTGACATTTCAAAGCACATCAGATTCAATGTTGCGACCATGGAGGTTGGGGAACATCGAAGACTTGGAGATGGGAACTGGGCTGTCAAAAATCTATAGGCCTTCCATATCTGGAACTAGGAGTGCATGAGATCTGGAGTTGCAAGAAACATTTCATAATGTAATGCATACATCATCCATATTTTCACTTTTCTCCACCACTTTTCTAGAAATATCATCATAGAATTTTCTTCGGTGGCTGCTTCATCCATGTCCTCCAACTCCTACAAAAGTCACACTAACTAGAAACCTTCTCACCAACCGGGCTCTCCTTCTCCTTCCATCATTTTAGCTGGAGATAGTTTTTGAAAAGGTTTATTAGTACATGGCTCTCCAATTCAAGGGTGCATTGTAAAGGAAAGAAGCCAGCTACTACTCCACTCCATTGTTTCTCACCTCATCGACATTATACCCTCTCCTCAATGACTAGCCCTTATGGATGCTACATTGAGGAGGAAATTCTAGAGGCAGGCCTCTATGGCACTAGGAGAAACGTTGAAGCATACCCCAACTATGAGAAGTTAGCTCCCTTAAGTGCATGAGGAAAACACCCTGTATGAACAACTTTCCTTTTTTCTTTGCTTACCTCTATCTTTTATTGTTTTCATAATGGATCATGGATGGAAAACCAAGTTTGTAGTGACATCAACAGAAGAATTTTGCATCGCATTTGTATTTTTCTTTCTCTCCAGACAATGCACTTGTTTTAGACATTTTCCTTCTCAAAAGACCATTTGGTTTCCCATTTTTGGGGAAGATGGTCCCCTCCAATCTCTTACTAGTGGGGCCTCCATGTTATGATTCAATTTTTTTTTTTGGCCTGTAATGTATGTACACTATTTTTGCTAATATAAAGTAGTTCATTTTCCCAATAAAAAATAATTCTTTGATGTATTAATGGTGGACTCCTTACATTATGTTATAGGACATTTTGGCACATTTGGTCAATAACCCTTCAAATGGATCAATCAACACCCTTTGACCTTCTTTTCATCATCATTACACAAATCCCTAAGCAGGATTCATTCTAATCCCCGAGTTTCTGCCTGAAAACACCTTGTTTCAGTCATTTTAATGACCAACGCTCCTTAGCCTACCACCAAAAAGTGTTGACAACCAGGTTTCTCCACTCTAGATTGTGTTGACCACCTAAATGTTGCTCCACTATGCACTTGTGTTCATTTTATAAATTCGGGAAAAAGAGAGAGAATCCCATAGCCTCTTCTTCTAAAAGCTTCTAGGATATGTTATAACCATTTACCTCAGATAAAAGTCTCGAATCCTATCCTATCCTTCCTTGGATTTTTCATCCCTTATCCCTTGATATCATCCTCCCATCAAGAGTGGACCTCAAGGCCTAATAAGTAAAAGGATAAGAATTTATGAACTAGTTGCTTCACCTATATATTTATTACCATCCATAGCTAAGGGGTTGGATTTTGGAGAGTGATTTTACCCTTATGTTCTTGATGTCAAAGATATCATCCGATGCATTAGGGTGATTAGAGGTGCACTTTGTGGTAAATAAAGGACAAGTCAACTTAGACAAGATATTTTGGAGGATCAACATCTATTTTTGGTTATAACTCACTCCATTTCTATTAATGCAAAGAGTTCTTTTTTTTTCATATATATGTTGTTATGGTTCCATATATTTCAATACCATCTTGATCTATTTAATAAAGTGATTAGATGATGCTGCATAAATTCCATGGATCATTGGCCTGTGTTATTTGATTGTGTAGGTTCTAATAATAACACTTGGAGCTAGGATTGGAGCATTCAAGCCAAGGAAGGAGCAAAGGATATGACGGATCCCAAGTAGGCTTCATCCTGTTACCTATTTACTTTAAGAAAAACATTTGGGCCTTTGTCTTTCTATTATTCTAGGTCAGTGAACCAGGCCTAGGGAAGACACTTATGTCGATAGACATATATTTTTCATAACAAATTTGTGACCATACTGGGGATCAGTGTATTCCCTTGGTGGCTTATTTATCCATTTTGTATTTCTTACCTCTTTTCCATACCTTTATTGTCTTATCCAGTCAAGAACAAACCTAGGAAGACCTTTCCTTGAGTCTCAATTACAATCCTTATGCCAAAACTTTGCATCCCTAGACCAACACACCCTTTGGTCCTCTGCCAGAGTGTTGCACCTCAACCAAACCTTCTTTATGCCCGTGTTTCATAGCACTGATGCCTTCTCTGGACTTGTGTTGGCTCCTATTCATGCACAAGTCTTTCTTTGCCTTGATTGTCTCTCTCATCTAGCCTTGATTCTAGCTGCTCTTCCTTGAGTCTTTGATTGTCTTATGATCCCATGAAGCCTCCATTTGGTTTTCTTTTGTCTTGATACCTCGGTAAGTATTTATTTGAATATTTTCCTTTGTTCTTATCATTAGGTTGTTTCAAACTGATTTTTTTTTATCATTGAGTCTTAATATGAATTATTGTTCTAATCATCGTTCTGAAAATATTGTTTGAATCAGTGATTAGACTTTGTATCTTATTTTTCCTCATTTTTTAAAATTAAGTGACTTGAAAAGAAAAATATTTGCATTGGAATTTAGGGTTTTGTCTGTGCATTGAAATTGGAAAAGTTGCATTTAAAAGGGAATTACATTTTTTCACATTGTTTGTTGCATACTCTTTGTCTCTTCCCTTGCTTAAATAGATTTTCATTGAATGAGAAATATTTCATTTCCTCATGATAGTTTTAATTTTAGGATATTTAGGTGACATTTGTGGTGAGCCCTAAAACTGAAACTTAATTCAAGATAAATAGTAAAATTTATTGAATCAACCTAAGGAGCATTTGCAACATTAATAAAAACATTTAGAGGTCTAGGATAGAGACGTGTTCCAATGTCATTAAATGTAGGAGCAGTCGTTGTTTGCTAGCGTTGTATCTCTAGGGTGAAATATTGTTCCATGTGTAAGTGTATAGGATCATTCTCCATGTACTTTTGGGTATATTGGATGATTCTCCATGCATGTAAACTATATGTGAACACTCTCATCGAATGCATACACATTACACAACACTACTATGGAATGAACTCCCATGTATAATTGAGTATATTTTTTTGGATTGCCCTATAGGTTGTTATCCTTGACAAAAGTAACCGAGTCAGCCACCATGTATACTCTGATACACTGAACATATCATTCATGGAGATTGATTGCCATCCATTAAGTCCTTATTTCCATGGTGTATATTGTAGTTCATGGTTCCCTCGTAGTTCATTGTGCATAGATTACCCTCTTTTTGATTTATTTTTGTGTTAATTTATCAAATTTGTTATCCAACATCAAATAACAAAATCCCCCACTTCGTCGTTTGTGTAGAATGAAAAATAAGCCTCCAATTCCACTATAGGCTACTCCTTGCCATTGTCAGAAGCATAAGAAGATACAAATTGCCGAATCAAGAAATTCAAGAACTACTTCTAGTCCTCCTCCTGAATCTAATAAACTAGAATCATATTTCCCTATGAGTACTGAGCCTGAGATCACCTCTACTCCTGTTGGTGAATCTGACATAATCAAACTCGAAGTCCCTTATACCTTATCAATTGAGTTAATTGAGCTTGACTTTCTTGAGTCAGATACTTTACTTCCTAAGGTTATTGAAACTAATGAACCTTAGACATCTTCACTTGTTACTTCAGGTCATTCCCCTTCTCTTCCTTTGTCTTAGACATAAACTCCAACTATATATCTTGGACCCAACGGTGAACCTATTCTATATGGACTTATGAGTATGTAAGAGATCCCACAAGAAGATCCTTGTCTGTCTACTCCTATCCATTGGAGTGGACTTCATTTTTATTATATTGATCTTCTTCCTACTCTTCAGACTCCAACACAAACTCCTTTACCTGATTCTTTGGATTAACCACAGATTTCTTGCGACAATCTTCATTAGGATTATTAACCATGAATGGATCCAATTTTATCTTCCAACCCATGTCCACGACTATGGTTGAGACATCAAATGTTTCTTCCTCATCCATGTTTACAACATCACCAGAGGCACATCTATATTGTGTCCCATCCGTCCCACCTAGCTATTAGTATTTATCTGGTACCTTCTCTAGTGCGGCCTCCAGTCCTTGGACCTCTCCCATGTCATTTATTTGTGAATTCCATATGGTACTTCTCTTATGAACGCTACAAAACCTCCTCCTTAACCTTTACCTACACCTATGATTGAACAACATGGTGGCCCTTATGTTAGTGGGAAATGTTATCTTCAACAACTTAACTCTCCTTATGTTGGGTGTCCTCCATCTGGATTGTAGTTTCCTCTATAATCCCCCACTCCTATGGTATGGGGAAACTTATGATTGGTATACCCCATCTTGGTTATAATCCTCCTTATCTTGTAATGGCCGCCAGTGTTTGGAAACCTACTTTTCCCTTCCAACCTGGTTCATTTTGGGACTGCTTTTTGAATCCTAAACTTGTTCCATCTTCATCTCAAATTCCTACCCATCCATCTATACCTCAACAAGTTCAAATACGTGTAATTCAACCTTCACAGGATGTCGTTTCATATCAACCTATTCCATTGGTATCTAGTACCCCTCAGGTTCTACTTACCCAACCTTTACAGTGTACCTTACAGTCTCAACCACTTGAGCAAGGTACTCCTCAAATTTTGATAGGAGAGAATGTGTATAGTATGACACAACCCCAATCAAACCCACCTTATGTCGGGATGATGGAAAATTCCATAAGGAAATAGTATAGACCTTATCAGGGTGTTCCTCAAGTTCCTTTTCAAGGCCATCATATACAAACCCAACCATTTCATCCTTTGCAGGGTTATCCTAGTGTTGGTCAACAAGGTTACGCATACACTAGTTACTAGAATCCTCCTTATTCTAGTGCCGAGGTTCCTCTTTATCATAACCCTCCTTATCCAGGGACACAAGTACCTATTTCTTAGGCTATCCTTTCTTATCCGCACTATCCTCCACCATATTTAACTAGAATTACCTTTTGTGGAAACTCTTGAATTTCCCTATTTGACTCGGCTTACCAATGATCCCATCGATCATTCACATTGGTGGCTGACAATTCCCTCCAAATTTCCATCTGATATCCCAAAATTCAATGGGAATCCTTGAGAAGACCTATCAACTCATGACATGAAGTATCATCTGTGATGTTCTTCAAACTCCCTTAATGATAATTCGATATGACTACGTCTTTTCCAACATATTATTATGGATACCACAACTAAATGGTACATCGAGTTACCTAGAGCTTCATTTCATGATTTCAGTTCCTTGGCTACCACCTTCCTTACGCATTTCCAATTACCCATTTGATATGAAACTGGAATGAAACTTTTGACCAACTTCAAACAAACTAAAGCCACTCACATTTCAGATCACATTCATGAGTGGCAACATCATCGTGATTTGGTTAAGACCTATGTTCCAGATCAATTGCTAGCGGAATGGTTTATTAAATCCTTGTTTCCATCTATCATAGAGGATGTAGCTAAAGGCAGATTCGTGACTAAAGAGCAAGTAATTTCTCATGCTCAGTATTTGGACCTCATCTATACCCAATCTGGCATGCTCTATGAAAAGATACCAGATGCTCTGAGACCTTCGAATGTTGTTCCTTCCACTCCTAGTAAAGAATCTCATGTTGTTGATGGCATCATTGGTTCTACCAGTTCACAGACATTGAACAAACCATCTAGTACTACTCTCACTGTTTCTTCCAAAAACTCTTCATCCAATCTTCCTGCGGCTTCTTCTTCTGAGATAAATGTCATTTCATCTGAAACAGGAAAATCTCAACAGCAGCAAGGAAGCAAGAAGAAATGAAAAGGTAAAAATAAGAAATATTCTTCACCACAGGATAAACAAACAAATCAAACCTTTGATGAGAAACAAAAGCCTTATTGCACATGCTTGATTCGAAATGGAGAGCAATTCACTCATGACTGTCCTCACCACAATGAGGTAAATCATTTTTTGAAATCTTCTAGTTCTCCTACTGTGTTGACCAACCCGTTTCCACATAAGGAGACCCAAATGGTTGCTTGAGACCCATCTTCCTCTAACATGGTTTTAGTGCTCTCCTCCATGAACCATAAATATGATGTTATGGTGGATATTCGGAACAAGGACAATGATAATTCAAGTCCTTTGAATAGTTAGCCTACTGATCAACTTGTCAGTTTGAAATCAACTCCATTTGATCATCCTTCACCCACGATTCCTACACAGTTTACTATTAAGTGTCCAAAGGGTGTTGTTCATAATTCTTCTTTCAACCCTCATTCCATGACTGCCCCAAATTATAATGTATTTTAGGACTTGGATCAGTTTGCATTAGCTATGTTGACCCTCAATGTGTTGCAAAACTTCCTCGCCTAGAAAAAGGCTTTGCTTTCAGCTATCAGATGTGTGGATCCTTCGGATTATAGCTTAATTGTTTTCAGTCATGAAAAATATACCCCTTTCCTTCTATAAAAATTGACCTTTATCATTCATGTCTTCGTCCACAGTAAGAAAATTCATCGCTCTATTGTGGAAGAGGGAGCCTCGATTTGCATTATGTCTATGTCTTGCTAGAAAGTGATTGGTTCACCTCAATTGATTCAATCACCTACCATGTTGAAGGATTTTGATGGGATAATATATAAGCCTTATGGTATTTTGAATTCCTTACAACTAGAACTAGGGGTAAAGACTGTATACATAGAAGTGGAAGTTATTGACAGACTTCTTGATTATAATCTTCTATTGGGTCATACATGGCTTTATTCCATGGCCGCAGTCATTTCAACATATTTCTATATGATCACCTTTCCTCATAAGGGTGATATTGTGGCCATTGACCAAATCACCTTTTTCGCCTCTGATTCTCATGTTATTGTAAGTGTCCCACTTGTAGGGGAAACACTACATTCCTATCAGCATGTCATAGTTGGATGGTTGAAGGATTCCTCGTTCATGGGAACCTTTTCAGTTCCTCCTCCTCCTCTTCCTGAAAACTCATCTTCGGTTTCTTACATCAATATGATATCATATTCTACTTTCCAAGCCATTCCATGGATTGTACCACATGAAACTATCATCCATATTTTTGGTGACTGGATGTTGCTTAGCCCTATTGAACTAGATTATTAAGCTATCTATTCAAGTTGTATGGATCATACCTTTTATTTGATCAATTGGGTTAAATATTAATGGATAATGGCACGTATTCTAATCCATTATCTCACGTGTTCTCTGCAGATGAGAGCATCATGGAGTGATCATCACCATCATTCCTCCTTACCAGATTCCATTGAGGATATTCTTAGCGATGTGTATCTACCCAATGTCCTTGAATCTTTTACGAGTTTCGTTTATATCCATGAAGTCAATTCTAAGAAGAATCTCTCAAATATCAAACAGACGATACCTCTTGATATCTCTATTAAACTGGGTATTGTTGAGAATATACACATTGGTGCATATTTCTTGCCATCTAAGAATGAGACTTATAAAGCCCTACTACAAGAGTTTCATGATCTCTCTGCGTATACATATGAAGAAATTCTAGGTATCAACCCAAATATCATTGTGCACGAGATTAAAATCTATCCTGATGCTAAAATAGCCTCACAAGGCCTCCATCTGACCCATTCAGAGAAGGCCACTGGGATAAAGAGTGAAGTTGAAAAACTCCTTCATGCTAGTTTCATCTACCCCATTCCTCTCACTGATTGGGTATCGAATATTGTCCCTGTCATGAAGAATAGTGGACAATCGTGTATGTGTCGATTATCGGGATGTGAATCACACTTGTCTTAAAGAGAATTACCGGACCCCGTTCATCGACCAGATTGTTGATGACTGTGCCGGTTGTGAAATCTATTCATTCATGGATGGTTTCTCCAAATATAATAAAATCAACATTCTCCTACCAAATCAACCAAAGACTGCATTTATTTGTCCTTGGGGTAGATTTTCTTACTAGAAACTCCCTTTTGGTTTGAGGAATGTTGGGGCCGCTTTTCAATGGGAAATGGATTACACTTTTCATGATATTAAACATATCATGCAACCTTATTTGGACGATCTTATTGCTCATTCCAAGTATCAGACTAATTGCTTGATGCATCTTAGGGTCATTTTCCTATGGTGTAGACAGTATAATATTTGATTGAATCCAAACAAATGTGTGTTTTTTGTTATCTCTGTCCAGCTTAGTTTCTTTTATTTTGAAACACGGAATTTGTATCGATCCTCGAAAAGTACAAGAAATCATTGAATTCCCTGCACATTCTTCACTCGTTCGGTTACAATGACTTCAAGGGAAAGCTAACTTCCTACAACTTTTCGTCGTGAATTACGTTGAGTTGACCAAAGGATTTAATTTCTTGCTTAAGAAAGGGGTTCCCCTCGATTGGGATAATGCAACTCAGAAAGTGTTTGATTCCCTGAAAGATGTTCTAATTCAAGCATTTCTATTATACACTCCTCATTACCAGCATGATTATTTCCTATATCTTGTTGCTTCCATTTCTACTATAGAAATGGTATTGGTACAAGAATATGATAGAGGGATAGAACACCCTAATTAATACCTAAGTTATAATCTGAATGATATTGAGATCAAGTATACCCACGTAGAAAAGTTGGCTTCAGTGGCCATTCAAGCTGTTCAAAGGATCCACCATTACATTTTTCTTTGGAAAAATACTATAGTTTCAGATTGCAACCATATGGCATAAATTTTGTCACATTAATAGATGGGGGAAATTGTTCTAAATGGATCGCCATCCTACAAGAGTTAGACTTGGAATTCATCAAATCTAGGTTGAAGAAATCCTTGGTTTTTTTTGAGTTTATGTGCGACCTTCCTTCCCCTGATTCCAAGTCAACATTTGATGATTATATCCCTTATGAGTCACTCTTTATGATTTCGTCATCTAACCATGGTATGGAGACATTCTCATTTATCTCTACACCCACACTTTCTAGCCTAATACCTCTCACTTCGAGCAACGACGTATTCGATATCAATCAAAGAATTACATTATCATTAGCGACACACTTTATCAATGTTGTATTGATACAATTTTACAAAGATGCTTCATGCATGAGGAGGTTGAGAATGTCCTCAATTAATACCACTTGGGGGCATGTGGAAATAATTTATCTAGCTACGCTACCATGCAAAATATCTTATGCACTAGTTACTTTTGGACTACAATTTTTTGAGATTGTATTCTTGTTGTCTAGAAGTGCCATGCATGCAAAATTTATGATCGTAAGACCCATGCTCTACCTGCTCCATTGCATCCCATGATCATTGTCAGACTATTTGTGAAATGGGGTATTGAATTCATGACATGTAACCCTCAGTCGACCAGGGGGCATGGTTATATCATTGTCACGGTAGATTATTTTACTAAGTGGGCCGAGGCGATGCTTACATTTAACAACATTGGCAAAATGGCTTCATACTTGTTTTTCCATCACGTTATCGCATGGTTTTGTGTTACAAAAGCCATAGTTATGAATCATGAAAATAATTTCCAAAATCATATGATGACCAAACTAAACTTCTAAGTTGGGCCTTTCCCATGAAATTTCCACTCCATACTATCCTCGGGCTAATGGAAAAGTTGAGGCTATCAATAAGGTTCTTAAAACTATGCTTCAACGTATTGTATGGGTCCATAAATTGGAATAGAATCTGCTCCTTTGTGTTGCCTTATGGGCATACCAAACCTCAGTAAGGACTGTTATACCGGATTTACACCTTTTTAGTTTGTTTATGGTTTGGAAGCAATCCTTCCAATGGAATGTGAGATTCCATTGTTGAATCTAGTTGTCAAACTTCTTCCTACCACTTCTGTAGAAGAGGAATATCTTTTGCATATGATTCGATTAGATGATACATGGCATTATGTCATTATAGCTAATGAAGCTCATAAAAGACATATCAAGGCGCAATATGACAAAAGTGTCTAGCCTCATGTCTTCTCATAAGGAGACCATGTTCTTTTATATGACCAAGAATCTAATAAATTAGGCTTAGAAAAGTTACAACCTATGTGGTCAGGTCCATATATTTTCAAGTGTGTCCTTGCAAAAGGGGCCTATGAGCTAGTCGATTTTGATGGGATTCCACTGGCACAACATAGGAATGGGTTGTACCTTAAAAAATATTATGCTTCATCTCATGCATAGTAACATTGTGTACGTAATATCTATAAGTGCGTTGAGTGTGTTTGTAGTTTATCTCTTTAGAGTTTCCTAAGGTTTATGTTGATTTATTTTATGTTTGGTTTGCTGATGTCAACATCCCTTGAACTGTATTTTGGTTATGTTGATGGTGCTAGTTGTAGTACTCAGAACCGACCCTCCGCAACATGGGCTATCTGTGCTCTAGGTGGTGAGTTAGTGATTATATAAGTGATTTTTATTTGTCACTCTACCAATAATATTGTTTACTATATAGCACTGGCCGAGCTACTGTCTTATGCTATTTCACGTGGTATCGTTTAGTCATCAAACTTGACTCACAACACATGGTACTACAACTTGCTAATGTTTATTCAGTTAGAAGTAATACCTTTCTACATCTTTTTTTAAGGGTTCTCCTTCTAGAAATATATTTTGATTTCATACAATATGAACACATTTCTAGAAATCTGGATACAATGACAGATGCATTTTCTTTTCATGTTTTGGATAAACATTTGCAACGAATGTAAATAAATTTCAATCCATGCCACATCATTGAAGCTACAATAGGAACATGGTAACACTAAAGATATCTACATATATATATCTATATATCTATATATATATATATATATATATATATATATATATATATATATATATATATATATATATATAGATATATATATATATAAAGTTTGGTTTTACAAAATTTGTGCCCGTGACACATATGGCCACACGGCCCATAAATAAAACTACATGCAAATATCTAAGTAAACTAATCAAATTGCTCATGATAACAAGCCACTACACGATGGTGTGTTTTTGAATTTGTAACAGAACCTAGTTGATCGTGGTCTCATCTACCCATGAGTCAACCCCTCCATGTGGCGCTCCGCCTCAGTCAGGGTCTCAGCTACATTTAAATCCCATAACGCATCTCATCCTACTACAGCAACCTATGTTGCATTTATTGCTGCTTGTGGTTATTCTCCTACACGGCGAAGATATGAAACCTATCTGTCAAATAGGCCCAATATCTACATGACAAATCAATAGTTTAAGTCTTTGAAACATCAAAAACACAAAAAATTGTAAAAATTTCAAAAATTCAAATGGTCTAAATAACTTACTTATAACATCCCATCATTCACACTCAAGAAGCATGAGCTCAGGGTCATCACAGAATTCCATCCTTGCATACAGATAATGATTGACCATAATGAAGTGTCTGCGCAACCATCCAAAGAAGGCTTTCAAGAAGATGACTATCAACGGGCCTGCATGTTGAAACATATGATCTACCAACTTCCTCATCCTTGGTACCCTCATATCAACGAGCTTAAGCATAATCTACTAGGGATGAAGTAGTCGAATCCATTATAGGGGAAAATAGACTAATAACGAACTCTATCCAAAGTTTTTCAACTTTCCCTCTCTTGTTTTAGTATGTTGTTGTTTCATATTGACCAATAATCTCGCACTCAAGTTGAATACTATTGGCTTTAAGCACTCCACACCGTATTGTATGTATGATATACTAGCCACATGTAGTGTTAAGCTACCAACCAATTGAGCAATAATTAACAAGATCATTCTTAAGGGAAAACTAGTTACATATTTTATATAGATTTTTACATATCTAGTTGTTTTTCATCAAGGTCTATAGTAAGATGTAATGATATCGTCTTTCACTGTTTCTCCACCCCTTTTCCCACCTAGGAGAGAGATGGAGGCACCTCTCCTGGATAAACCATTCAAAAATTACATATCCTCTACTATGATCTCGAGAAGATGTTCTCCAAATTAAAATCACTGTGCTTGCACATCCCATGCATGAACAATATACACTATTAGCTCCATCTATTGCCTCATACTAGGAAGCCAGAATAATTTCAACAATCCACAATCCTATAGTTCCTATATGGTAGCAGGATCATTAGATACATTTAAATCATGTTATTCATGTTCTCTTTTCGTCCATACGAAAGCCATGTTATGCTAATGAAGACCTGCACTACAACAAAACCCTATGATTAGTGTCCCTTTTCTCTTCCTTTTTTGTGTCTAGATCCCATTTTTGGTGATATTTGTGTCCATTTATCAAATATGGTGCAAAAATTTATGCAAAGTTTGCATCGAGTTTTTCACCAAGTCTTACACCAAGTTTAGCACCAGATATTGTAATAGGTTTTGCATCAGGTTTTACACCAGGTTTCACGCCAGGTTTTATGCCAAGTTTTGCCATCCTTTGCACTATGTTTTTCATCAATTTGGGCACCTAATTTTGTTTCACCAACTTTCGTATCATTTATTGCATCCACTTTTAGCGCCTACACTTGCATAAAATTTTTCATCATCTCTTGCATCCTCTTTTGCATCATTTTTTAAATCATTTTTTGCATCCATTTTTACATCATTTTTTGCATCCCATTTGCGTCAAGACTTGCATAAGGTTTTGTGTCTCATATTGCATCTAATTTTGCATCGAATTTTGTTGCATCAACATTTGCATCATATTTTTCATCCATTGTTGCGCCCATGTTTACCTCCACTTTTGCATCCCTTTTTGCATCTTATTTTTCATCTTCATTTTCTTCTTTTTTTGCATCTATCATTACATCCACTTTTGCTGTGACACTATTTGTACCATATTTTGTACTTACTATTGTACCCATGATTGCTTCCAATTTTGCATCCATCTTTGCATCCACTTTTGCATCAAAATATTGCATCTATTTTTGCATCCACTTTTGTGTTGGGTTTTGCATCTCATTTTGTATCTTCTTTTGCATATACTTCCATTGCATCCATATTCCAGTTTTGTTTCTGTTGTTGCACCCATGTTTGCAGCCACTTTTGCATCCCTTATTGCATCTTGTCTTACATCCAAGTTTGCATCTTTTTTTGTGTTTTTTATTACATCCACTTTATCGTCCACTTTTGTTGTGCCATATCCTGTGCCTATCATTGAAACCCACATTTTCTTCCAATTTTGCATCTACATTTGCATCCTCTTTTGTGTCTAATTTTGCATCAAACAATTTTTATGTTTTTTGCATCCCATTTTGCATCTACTTTTACATCGACTTCTGATGCGTCCAATTTTGAATCTAATTTTGTGTCCACCATTGCACCCATGTTTGGTCCATGTTTACATCCATTTTTTAATCCAATTTTTCCTCCTTTTTGCATCCAAGTTTGTGTCTTTTTTTTGGTTCATTTTTGTATCCACATTTATTTCGCAACAATTCATGCTAAGTTTTATGCCTACTATTACACCCATGTTTTCATCCACTTTTTCATCCATGTTTGCCTCTTATTTTGTGTCCAAGTTTGCATCAACTATTGCATCTACTTTTTCATCCACTTTTGTGTCAATTTTTTTGTATTGTTGTGCATCTACTTATGTTGTGTCCACTCTTCATCTAATTTTACGTCTATTGTGGCCTCCATTCTTTTTTGACCTTTGCATCCATTTTCCAACACTCATATGTTTTTTGCATTGATGATGTTTCTTATGACATAAACAATTATGAAAAACTGATGACAATGTCAATAATTATGACGATGATGATAATGAAGATGATGAAGATGACATGAATTGTGATTATTATGATAATCAAAATGATGATAAAGATGATGGGGGTTATGATGACAATGATGATGGTGATGATAATGACCTTGGACAATCTTCCCAATTTTTAAATGTTGTCAAGGTCATAATCATAATCATTATCTTTAGAGTCATCTTCCAAGTCATCAACATTTGATCATCATTATCATTATTTTCATCTTGGTCATCATCAACAACAATAATGGCATGAATGATGATTATGATGTTCATGACGAAGTTGACAACAATGACGATAGAAATTACATTAATTATGATGATGGGGATGATGAAAATCATAATGATGATGATAATGGTAGTGATGATGATGATCATTGATCATATCTAAAAAATAAAGTTTTTATTTCTCTTGCATATATCATGTTTCCTAACAACCCTTTTTGAGCACTAGTAATATTTTTTGGGTTGATGATATTTCTTACGATACCTATAATTATGAACAATTGGCGACAATGTCCATAATCATGATGATGATGATGATGACGACGACATGAATGGTGATTATGACGATAATGAAATGATGAGATTGATGGTGGTGATGATGATGATAATGAAGATGATGACACTCCATCTAAACTAGGGAGATACTCATAATGAGACAAACAAGTACTCTCAAGTTGAAATATTCATATAAGAAGGGATCTCGATTGATAAGCATCAACGATGATTTACATCATCATCGCCAACATTGTCAAAATAGAAAGGCCTTGAATAAAAAGTTATATCCTTCCCTTAGATCATAGCACAATGTTGGGAGGCATAAATTTGGACACCACTGCCTCTTCAGGCACTTACCACACTAGGATGTTCATCAAGCATGTCCTCACATGATCATTTCCTCATCCACTTTCATAATATTTGACACCAGGAAATGTCGATCCTCATGACTATTCTTATCTTGGATTAATGTACTTGAGTTATGGTGGTTAGTCCTAGTCAAAGCACAAATTCTCAAAGAATATTGGTCCCAGATGTTTATCTAATCCACCATTCTCCCTACTGGTGTCTTTAGTAGGCTTAAAACTGTTAGTCTCAACCATAGTACAAGACAAATGGATAATATGGTGTCAATGCTCACTCCCTTTCAACCAGGGAGGAGACATCCACAAGCATAATTGTTTGTCAAGAATACCCATCATTTTCATAGGGAATAACATAATTAATTTGTTTTCATCGCATGATGCCTTTATGATTAAGCATTCATAGATTTGTGGCAAAATATTTCCCCTTTTGTCATTTGTGATGAAAGAAAATCAAAAAGTGAAAGCCAAAATCATTAAAGATACACTATAAGGATTTATCTAAGTCTAAACTCTAAGGTTAAAGTGAAAATTTATGTAAATATTATATCTATGAGTTGTTCAAAACTTATGAAAACCTTATTCCCTAAGTCCTATATATAAGAAAAATCAAAAGAAAGAAAAAAAAGGCCCAATGAATGGTAACTCATGTATTCACACCCTCTTTGGAAAACATATGAATATATACACTCCTAGTCACACTTGATAACATGTTTGTGATGGTTAAATCATGAAGTCCTCCTTTCCCCTTTCATTTTCACTTCATCATTTAAAGGGAAATTTTCTTGCCTAAGGTTTTCATTTCTACTCTTGGTTTACTTATGTCACACTATGGTCAATCATGTGATGGAGTGAAATACTTAAGTTTGTGGAGTTATTAGAATAGTGTATTAAGTTAGTCACCACACACGCATGCATTACATGTCATTGATCCACATGTGTGGGTTGGAGACACATTGCTTGAGAACTTTAATGGATACTACTTTAGGGCCTTGATGGTATACCTTACAAAATCTCTTGGTAAACATTGTGATTCATCCTTTCTTTTCTTCGAGACACTTGATAATATTGAATTCACTCCCAATAATCCACGGAGATGGGGAGTATAAATTACTTGTGCTGGAAATAGAATTGAGAAACAGAGGTTTTCCATTCCCGATATTGGAGTCATAGACATTGGATACATGGTAGTAGTCCTTGATGTCAATTAACTAAAATTATATTTTCATAATGCTAAAAGAGGTAAACATAGTGGTAACCTTGATGTCGTGATCATTCCAAATAATAACCATTCCACCCAAGTATATCTAATCATAAATCACTACTACTTGGAAATTCCTCCCCCATTTTCTAATTATATCAGGTAGAACCTCACTTAATATTTTTATTTGTTATATCAACATTATTTATGGGTACTTTGCATACCATTTTTCATTTAGGAGTATTTGTTTTCGTTAAATATTGAGGTCCCTCATGTTCCATGAGACTATTTTCATGGAGAATTTATAGAGAAAGGAAGTATAATGTGACTAAAAAAAACATGTTCCAAGATTTAAGTTATTGGACAATGCCACTTCATGACTCCTATATTTCCTTAACCTAGGACTGAATGGTGAACTTGATAGCCTTAAGGGAAATTAACCAATGAAAATCTCAAAAAGAGGTGACTTTTGAATTTATCACATACAAGTTAATTTACTAAAAAAAATATCCATAAAAATTTCATCAATCAATGAATCTTTAAAAAGAATATCCAAAACAATTTCATCAAGCAATGAAGCATTACATTATAAATTACAATCTATAAACTTTTTGGGAACTTTTTGCTAAACCACATTCAAAACCAACATATTTAATATTAGTATTTAACAATAATATGGAAAATAACAAATTTTCATAAATTAAATAACATGTTATCAATCCTAAGAAATGTCACTAACATAAAACTAAAAAGCATGCAACTAATGGGAGTGACCACTCAAGGCCACCATAAGACAATTAATCTATTAAGACAAGGATTAATGGGGAAAGAAATCTACAAAGGACAAAGGCAAACCTATTTTAAGTTTATTGTTTTATTAGGTGCAAGTTGAACATCTCAAGATATAATGAAGAGAAGAAATAATTTTATTGCATTAAGAAAACCCAAGCACATTCTATAACTTAGCAAGGAAGAGATGTATAATACCCATCTCAGCAACACAATGCATGGCATTAAGTTACTTTTTTATATATAATTTAAAACTATATTATAAAATCAAAAATTTAGCATGAATGGATGTTTAAAATCCATTTTTATAAAAAGAAAATATATTTTTTGTTATAAAAAAACTAGAAACTAAATATATTTTTTTTTTAGAAAATAAAAAAATACTAAACTGAATATATATTTAAAAAAAAAACTAAGCTTAAGCAAATAAATTTATTATTTTTTAATTTAAAATATTTTTTAGAATTTTTTTAAACACTTCCCTCCATTCTAAGAAGCAAAAATAATAATAGAAATAAGGACAGACCAAAAATATTCCTTTCCTTGGTAAGTGTTTCCCACCATTCATTCCACTCACTCGAGGTATTTCATAAAATAGAGATAAGTGTTTTTTCATACTCTTTTGGCAAAGACTATTGAGCTTCTCTTATGATATATCTATTCCTTGATGGAGTCCTTGATATATTGATCAAGTTTTGATTCCTTGGAGATTAATTAGAGCAAAGAAAACATGAGTACTCTTAATTCCAAGTTCAATGCCTCTAATGGTGGACACAAGGCAAGGGAGGGGTTGCTATCGTGGTCATAACTTCAAGTTCATTTTCTTTGGTGGTGGACGAGGCAAGGGAGGGGGTTGCAGTCGTGGTCGTGGTTGTGGAGTTTTCTCTTTTACATTATATTTAGGGAGTTCAAAGCAATTTGAATGGAATCATTTTCGTCACTAGGTATAATGGATTAAGTGTGATAATGGATAAAATGAAGTAATTATTTGTGAGCATTTTTTCTTGAACGAACATTAGGATCCATCTTATTATAGAGAAAATTACATGCATTAAAAACAACTCAATATTTCATGTGACATTCATATTGTATGCGGCTTATTTTTCATTAAAAACAATTTACTTTTTCATGTGACATTATTTTTTTGTTAAAATTTCTTCTATTTCTAATCTGAATTACAATTGTAATTTGAAATAAAGCTTCCAGTAAATATTAATTTACCAATTCTACATGGAAATCATAAGAAACATTCACAATATAATATGAAAAAAAAATGAGTACCTACTTCATATGGATTAAAAAATGCTTCTACTACTTAATGTGAATTACAAGTGTAATCTTAGTTGGATCTCCAATATATCTTAAGCCATATTTTCATTTTATTTTTAGTATTATTAAATGTTATTATGTCCTACCTCATTTTATTGTTAGCATTGTAATAAAAATATGCATTTTTCTATAGAATTAGTACTAACATGTAATATTGATTTTTTTTTCTAGAACGCTATAGGTAATGACCACAAAGATGATGATATAGACTATGTTTAGATTAGATCATATATCAGAGATGATGATGATGAGGATGATGATGGCATTGGTGATGATTATGTGGATGATATTATTAGGATAGTCGAGATGATGATCATGGAAATGATCATGAGGATGAGCTTGACTATGATTTTCATGGTGCTAGCTAGCCATGCATTATTTTCTATATTTAGTTGGATGTCTTAATATGGTAATCATACATTTGAATTTTAGTTTATTTGAATAATGATGATGATACTATCGGTGCTATCTTGTTACCTTATGAATATGTTGAAAATTGTTTACAACTTTTTTATAAGAATTATTGTGTATGATGAGATTCCTATTTTTTTTATGGATGTTGTGAATTTACCTTAGCATAATGATATCTATGAAAAAAAATTATTTGGTAATCTTACATTGACTTTTAGTTGATTTGATTAAATATGATGATGATATTATCATTTTTATCTTGTTATTTTATGTATATATTGAAAATTATCAACATTATTTTGATGGAGAATTATTATGTATGATGATATTACTATCTTTTGATGGATGTTGTGAATTTACCTTAGAATAATGGTGTTCATGAAATATTTTGATATGATAATCACACATTTCAATCTTAGTTGATTTGATTAAAGATGATGAGGATATTATTAGTATTATCTTGTTACTTTATATATGTGTTGAAACCTGTCAATGCTTTTTTATGGAGAATGATTATGTATGATGATATTACTATTTTTGGATGTAATGTTGTGAATTTACCTTGGAATAATGATATATGCGATAAATGTTGATTTAGTAGTAATATATGTATATTGAAAATTGTCAATGATTTTTTGATGGAGAATTGTTATATATGAGGATACTGCTATATTTTTTATGAATGTTGTCAAATGCCCTTAAATTTGTTTACAAATACTAAGTTATGAATTTGAATTGTGATATATTCTTAAATGTGTTATACATGAAAATATCTCCTCATCATCTTGGAGGAGAATACTATGCTGTTGGTTGAAATACCCCTTTCTCCTAAACTATATAAGCCTATAATACAAGTTATGTACCATGAGTACCACAGTATCCTAGTCTATAACAAGTTGTCCCCTTCATCTAACTTTTGTTACCAAAATTCTTGCATTGGAGGAATTTTCAACTCAAAAAATAACCACCTAAGAAAAAATTAAGAAACTAATGAAATAATTCCATGTAGACAATTTTTTAATATACCATTTTTATTATTCTTTTACAAAAATTAAATAAATGTCACATTTATCAAAATAAATGTATTTTATATTTAAATCAAAGATTTAATAAAATTTAAATTAAAAAAGTTCAAAATTTTTTAAATTTAAATTTAAATTAAATATATTATCACACACAAGATTTAATAAAATTTAAATTTAAAAGGAAAATTTAAAATATAAATTTAAGTTAAATTTAAATTTAAGTTACTAAAATAAATGCACTTTTATCAAAATAACCATATATTTATATTTTATATTTAAATTAATTTACCGATACAAGATTTAATAAATTTTAAATTAAGAAAGTAAATTTAAAATTTAAATTAAATTTAGGATTTAGGATTTAGGATTTTATATTTAAATTTAATTATTTAACACGCAATGATTTACCCTTCATTAAAAATATTTTCGATATTCTAACTTTTATAGGTGAAGATATTAATTTTATTTTTAATATTTAATATAGTTTTGGGTCACTTGGACACCATTCATAGTTAAATTATGGAAGTTATATTATTAAAAAAAAATTCACTGCCTAGTCACACCTGTATGTCTTTTAAATTTTAAAGGATTTTGATTGGCTTACATATTATGACATGGAAATTCAATGTTAACATTTTAAAATGAAAATTCTTCTAATACGAGGAAAAAAACTCGAGTTAACTAGAATTTGACACTCTTGTTCACTTTCAGAAACTCATATGGTGGAATGTGATCTCTTTATCCTCATATTTAGATTTTTCCTAAAAAATAAAAGCATACAAAAGTGGGAAAGTGCCATAAAGCATGGGGAAGCTTTTTCCTGAGCATAAAAGCATCTAAAAAGTGGAAAATGCCATTTTTATATGAGGAAACATTATTCACCCAATAGATTTTGCCAAAATTGAACTAATGAGGAATTTTGGAAATCTTCATAGCCTTCACTTTCCTATATATTGGAGGCTTGGCCATTGAGGAAATGATGGGAATTCGTGTATTGTGACGCTGCTGAGATCTATCTTGAGAGGGAGAGTTTTGGAGCTAGGAGTTGGGGGAGGTGTTATTGCAAATGGTTGTAACTTTCCTCCAACTCCTTTATTAATATAGATTAGTTGTTCTTCCTTCAATATGCTACTATTCATTCTTTACTTATCCTAATTAACTAATGAATGTATGGTATTTTGGTTTATATTTATTTATTCAGTAATATTTATAATATTTATATGTTTATGATAGTTTCAATTATCAAGATATTATGTTGTGAAGTTTTCTTTGTTATCTCTCTTGTGTGTAGGACCAAGATTTGGAGATATCTAGGAGTGCTTCCTAGCTACGCTAAAAACTCCAACAAGAACTGCATGCAAGGACTCACATGAATTCATTCTTCTTTTCTTGATCTATACTCTACATCTTGATCTATTAAGAATCCTAAGACTTAGAAAAACCTTTCTCTTAATCAATCTATCTTAGATTTCTGGGATAAACTGAGAGGGCTTTATGTTCATCTATCTGTGCATTAAATCCTACAACAAAATGATATTTAGAAATTGTAATATATTTCACTATGTAATAAAATTAGTAAAATGGAAGTAAAAGTAAAACTTTGAACAAGAAGCCAAAAGTGGATGTAACCGTCAATGCAAAATTGGGAGTAGAATTGGATGTTAAACTAGCCATCAAAACAAGATGCAAACAATGAGACAAAAAGGGTTTTAAAGTAGAATTTAAAAAAGGTGCAAAACTAGACACAAAGAAGGGAACAAAATAGGGCATACAAAAAGATATCAAATTGGGTGCAAACAAGGATGCAAAAATGGACACCAAAATGAGGATGCAAAGAATGGTGTAAAATTAGGATGCAAAGTTGGGTGCAAAAAGGATGTAAGAAAAGACACAAAACAAGAAGCAAAATGGGACTAAAAAATGGTCAAACTAAGGATGCCAAAAATGATGCATAACTAGATGAAAATTCAAACTAAAATCTAGGTGCAAAATGAGATGCAAATGTGGACACAAAATGTGGCAGAAAAAAGGATGTAAATTTGGATGCCAAAAAGGATGCAAAATTAGACACCAAAAATGATGCAAAATTGGACATAAAAAATGGTGAAAAATTGGACACAAAAGTAGAAAAAATGGTGCGAAAATGAGCATAAAAATGGCTCAAATTTGGATGCAACATTGGATGCAAAATGAGGTGCAAAAAATGATTCAAAACTTGGTGCAAAAACAAATGCAAAAGTAGATGAAAAAAATGGCTCAAAATTGAACATAACACTAGACACAAAATGGGATTCAAAGCAACATATGGTCCAACATAGGGTGAAAATTTAGATGCTCAAAAGGATGCAAGAAATGTTGTTAAAAATGATGCTAAATTGGATGCAACAAATGATGCAAAATTAGGTGCAAAATAGGATGCAAAAAAGGGAGACAAATGAAACGAAAAAGTGGATGAAAAAAATGGTACAAAAATGGATGAAAAATTTGGCACTAAATCAGATTCAACATATGGTCCAAAATTGGATGCAAAAAATAGTGTAAAAAAGGGTAGAATAATTGGTGCAAAAATAGATATAAAAATAAGTACAAAAATAGAAGCAAAAAATGGCATAAGACTAGATGCAAAGATTGGCACAAACTCGATGCAAAAAAGGGCACTAAATCAGATGCAAAAGATGGTGTAAAACTTGATGCAAATTATGACACAAAAATAGAGGCAAAGAATGGCACAAAACAAGAAGCAAAAAATGATGCAAAAATAGATGCAAAAAATGGCACAAAACTAGAAGCAAAACCTGTTGTAAAACCAAATGCAAATCTTGGTGGAAAATATGATGCAAAAAATGATGCAAAATTTGGCGTAAAAAAAGGATGCAAAATTTGGTGCAAAAAAGGATGCTTTAAAAATTGTACAATAGAGCCAGATTTAGTGACAGGTTGCTCCTCCCAATGGAGAGAAAAATACACTAAAATCTGGTGCTAAATCTGGCGTAAATTGCCTATTTTGTTGTAGTGCTAAAACATCAAAGGGAGACTCATCAGGATCATTTCCATGCAATGAAACCAAATAAATTTAAAGAGAAACTGGTAAGAAAATTTGGGATTTGCACCTAATGCACCCCCAAGGAAGAAGACATAGCTTAGTTGTAACATAGTTTTCAACTCTATGGGCCTATGTTGGTCCTAGGGAAAATTTTCAAAACCCCAGGGCCTGCCAAAATACCTAAAAATTGCATGAAATGATATAACGAGACCATAAAATGAAAGAGAAAGGCCTGAGCTCCTACCTGAAAGTGAAGACACCTAAAGCAATCCACCAGATTGAGTGCAATCAGTTGTAGAAGATCAAGGGCTACTCAGAACGCTCACAGTTGAAGGTAAATGTGAATTGGTAATTATAAATAGTCATTTTGGATATTTATGGCTATTTATTCCATTATTTTATTTTATTTTATTTTTTTTACCTAGTTAGAACCTATTTTTACCATGAAACATGTATTTTTAATCATTTTTCTGATATTTTGAGTAGGTCAACAGTTGTTTAACGATTTTTTCCATGTTTTGAACATATTATTTTGACCAAGGAGTATACATTTTTCACTTCTTTGGACTCCATGAACTTACAAAAAAGGGATCCCGTGGAGTCCTCTTTCAACTCTTTTCGGACTCCCAAAATATGAAATGATCATCGAGCATTTGTATTTTTGAACTCGTTAAAGTAAATGAAAAGAAGTATACTCAATATAAGGTTAGCCCTTTTCTGAACTCAGATAGACTAACTATGAAAAAGTAATACCTTAGTTTAACATGGCTAAGAGGTTCTTTTGGATATTATTTTCTACCTTTTCGGACATACGGGACTATCTACGAAAAGGAATATCTGGAGTTTTATTATCCGCCTCTTTTTTGAACCCTCTAAACATGGAAAAGATGTTGAGTTTTACCTTCAATGGACTTGTTAAAATATCAAACATTGATGGACTTGTTGTTCATGTCTGGAACAAACCATTCCTTCTCTGTGTTCGTTAAATATTCTTAGAGGGACTCATATGAAGGATGAACTTTCAAATCAAGCATATGTTATCATCCTTAATCTTGTTAGAAAATAAATAGGTATTGACTAGTATGGTTGGGAAATTGGGAAGACAAGGTATTCCATTTTTCTAATGGCAGTGAGTCACTCTTGAACATGACGCTCTTCCACTTCATCTTCATGGTTGTTGGGTTGGGAAATTTTCTTGTCTTTTGGTTTATCATACCATTTCAAAGCCTCCACTTTTGGTTTTGGGTCAATGTTGCCAACTCCATTCAGTGTCATCGTTGTGTTCAAGAGAAGTCATTCAATTAATATCTGCTACAAAACTCTTAAGCATTCATTCCATGTCTACATTTTCCTGGTCCAGTTCCGTATCAACATCATTTTGATCATTCTATCTAAAATCATCATACTCGTTATGTTTCATTGATGGGGGATACATCAAGTCCCTACTGCTATGTGTTGTGTCCTGTTGACATCAATTCATTATCTAGGAAGTTGACTTAGAAACACCCCTTGGTACTGCAGTGATTACATACATCAATGGCAAGTTTCCTCATTCTCAGAGACAAGCTTACATCATTGGCCTTTGACCAAAATATTCACTTTGGTGTTCAACATAAACTCATTTATTCACACATACGGATTGTACTAGAGTACACTGAGATCCATTAACATCATCAATGATTTCTCTCACATATTTTAATAGCTTACATCAATGGTTGGTAATCAGATGATGTCTACCATGTTCAGCTCCATATCATTGATTCACATGGTTAGACTCGTACATTGGTTGGTCGCGTGAACATGATAGAAGACCCCGGATCTAGTTTCATCTATTCAATCTATGATTTCAGGACTAATACAAGATCACAATGTATGATGGCTATGATAATACATGCATTCATCCAGTCTTGGGTCCACCATTGTACACGTCTTTTGATCATTGTACCTGTAATGTTAGCCTATGTGCTGAGTATATGTATGCCAACCTCAACAAAATATATCATGATGTAAATGTATTGTAACAAATGATGATCTCATCATTTTTTCTTGATCCTGACTTGTCACAAGGTAAAGCACTTCAGTCATCGACTATCATTCTTGAATTTGCGCTTTAGGTCACAATCTATTATAGGCCATTTTGTCACTTCTGGTCAATAGGCCTTCAACTAGATCAATCAACATCCTTTGACCTCATTTTCATCATCATTGCACAAATCCCTAAAAATGACTCATTGTAATCCATGATTTTATACCTGAAAAAACCTTTTTTCAATCATTTTAAGGACCAACGCTCCTTGGCCTCCTACTAGACAGCGTTGACAACAAAGTTTCTCAACCGTAGAATGTGTTTTTCACCTACAGGTTACTCCACTATGCATCTACATTGGTTCTAGAGATTCGGGAAAAGGAGAGAGAATCTCGAAGCCTCTTCTTCCATAAGCTTCTAGGATCTGTTGTAACCATTTAAAAGTCTTGGATCATATCCTACCATAACTTGGATTTTTCATTGCTTATCCCTTGATCTCATCCTCCCATCAAAAGTGGATCTTAAGCCTTAATTGGTAAAAGGGTAAGAATTTATGAACTACCTCCTTCATCTATATGTTTACTACCATCCATAGGCAAGGGGTTGGATTTTGGAGAGTGATTCCATCCTTATGCTACTGGTGTGAGAGATATCTTCCCATGCATTAGGGTGATTAGAGGTGCACTTTGTGGCAAGGAAAGGACAAGTAAACTTGGAGGAGATATTTTACAGGATCAACACCTATTTTTGGTCGTAACTCACTCAATTTATATTAATGCAATGAGTTCTTTGTTTTCCTATATATGATGTTATGGTTTCATATATTTCAATACCATGTTGATCTATTAAATAAAGTGATTAGATGATGGTGCATAGATTTTTTGGATCATTAGCTTGTGTTATCTGATAGTGCGGGTTCTAATAATAGCACTTGGAATTATGATCGGAGCATTCAAGCCAGGTAAGGAGTGAAGCATAAAATGGATCCCAGGTAGGCTTCATTCTGTTCTCTATTTACATTAAGGAAAACATTAGTGTCTTTGTATTTCTGTTGCTCTAAGTCAATCCACCAGGACTAGGAAGATACTTTTGTCCATAGTCATAGATTCTTCATAAGACACTATATATTCTAATATCCTTGATGATTCCTACTAGAAAGTTGATTAATATTATTTTATGACAATAATATTCTATACATTAATATTGTTAACCAATTTAACTATAATTTGATATATTAATGATACTCAATGCAAACATAATAACATAAAATATGATAACCATTTATATTATATTATATTATTATAATATCATTTATAATATGAGTCTTATATAACATAATTTCTTTAAAAACCATTCAAGATTCATTATCAATTATTTCTAATTTGTAAAAAAATGTCATAATAATGGTCAAAAAGTGTAAATACATCCATTTGTGACACTTTTCTTGAATGATCCGGAAAATTTCACCTAACACTCATTATTACTTAATTATTCCATGTTTTATTGGGAAAAACATCTTGTTTTACATGGAGTTTTATTTGAAAAACAACAATGTCACATTTATATACTCACATTGAACCACATGATAGGAAAATGGAAGTAGTAAATGACTTCTGACATAATATATTGACTTGTATGAGATGATTGAAAATTCAAGTTATTGATTTAATAATACATAGAAAAAACTATGGATTAAAAATTGAAGTAGACCATTCATAGCACATTATCAATTAATTCTAAATTATTTGTTTTGTAAAATTTGTATCTATACTCCCCCAGATCCAGGTGGCAATCATGACAACCCTGACATCCATGTGCATCACATTGGCAGTACCTCCAGCCTAGAGACATAATTTTGCGGTGCACCTAACTTGTATTTCACTGTGCCTTGGGAAGGAAGAGAGGGGATGGTGCCAAGTCCACCCCCCTCAAGAATTTAAAGCACATTAAGCACTGTACTTCTCTAATTTCCCTCTGCAACTACCATATACCATTAAAACCATGGTTGTTGTCACCCTATAGTTCAATTATGATGCACTCATATTGTCTTTCAATGTGCCTCAAGAAGGGAGAGAGGGATGGTTTCAAGTCCACCCCCCTTAAGAATTTAAAGTGCCTTAAGTGATGCCCTTCTCTACTCTCCCTGTGTGGCTACCATCTACCATTAAAATCCAACAAATTCAAATTTAAAGAGTTTTGAGTCACTCATATATGTCCCATTTCCCAATAGCCTAAATAGTCTACTTAACCCTTATATGAAGAAATTCTAATAATTGTTTTTTGAGGAAATGATTCATAATTTATGGCTATTATACATCACTTTTATAAGCTCATATTAATCAATATAAATAAAGTAAATGTGGATAACATAACTTTGTGCCTTGTTGGGTCATATGATATAATTTCATTTTATTTAAAAAATACAAATCTATAAAATGTTAGCATTGTACAATTAAATGAAATTACTAACAATCCAAAAATTTCAAATATATAATTCATTTATGATGCATGTTGAATGAAACCTTGATACCACACCTAACACTCATTATCAATTAATTATATGCATTTTTTAAGAAATGAAATTTTATTTACAATGGAGTTTTATTTTTAAAATTAGATATCACATTCTGACGTTAAGTTCATCGGTTTGAATCTCTATGGGAAAAATTTAGCCATGTTAAGGGATGGTGTGGCTTAGGCCAGGTGTGATCCATGAGTGTTTTGGCAACTTGGATGCCCTTGGGTCACAATTTCTCAAGCCAAAGGTTAAGCATGCAGTCATCTTATGGCTCACGCCACTTAGAAAAAAAATCATATGTCACATTTATACACTCATATTAATGAATTTTATAGGAAATTAAAAGAGTGACTTCAATGCCTTGTTGATTTCCAACATGATATGATTGAAATTGAAAATATTAGTTAATTTAGGTTATACAAATTTAGCAAAAAATATCAATCTGGAAATTGGGTATCTTCCACTTCAAAAAGTTCAAATCGTCCACCTATGTCTCATTTCTTATTAACATAAATAGTGTACATAACATTTATCAACTAAATTATCTGTAACCTTTTTAGTAATAGTTCTACCTTTATTTACATTGAAATTTATTTTAAAGGCTACACTTCACAATTATATATGAGTATTAATGCATATAAGTAAATAGAAATCAACAAAGACAACTTCTTTCCTCAATGGATCATATAAGATGATTTCAATGAAAATAATTATTTGATAATGAAAATTAAAATACACATAGACATTAGAAAAAAAAAAAACACCTTGGTACAAGAAAATCAATGAAAAATGATTATAAATAATAATAAAAATGTATATTAATATAATTTTCAATTCCCATATATTTCCAAAAAATAAAAAATCATACAAATTGATTCACAAAAAAATATGTCCAAGTTGCATTGAAAATTTGGAATGTTGTTGTGAGAAAATTTATTAAAAAAGTTATCTTCATCCATTACAATGAAGTACATGTTCTATTGAAAAATTAAATGTACTCATGTTTCTCTTCGATTCAAGAAGTGTATTAATAAATGGAAAAAAAAAACTACATATGCCAAGTATCTTGCTCTTGTCCAGTATAGGCTTTTATTAAGATGTGATTTGACCAATATACGATGAATTGAGATAGATGCTCTGATGTATCTATTAGAAAAAAATTTAATTCTTCATATGTATCTCCATATTGGGATGAGACATCAGTGATTCCTTTCTCATAGAATTGTATTTTTCTCCCTACTCTCACCTTTTTTTGCAAATGGTAATGAGGCTTGTCCCATATGAATGTAAGGTCCCCTATATCAATATTTTATTTTTCAAGTAGTTTTCAGATGCACTTGTTAGTGAAATTTGATGTCCATATTACAACATCATGAATTATTAAGCAATATTTTAATAATTTGACTCAGAAGGCCTAAAAAAGTAGGACCTATCACCAAATAGCTATGATGGTTCTCTTTGAATATGAGAAATTGTTCATTTGTAGTGTATTATTGGAAGAATACTACAACTAGTTCAAAGATCAACAACAACTTTTCATTTACAATAATGTTGATTTGCATCTGCACTTAATTTACATACACGATTTTAACATATCGCCACTTCAACACCTCATTACTTAAGAACATCAAAACATAACACTTCAAAATATTTAAAGAATGATGCTAGTATTATTAAGAAATTTTTCCATTTGTAACAAAGCGAATTTTATGAGTTAAATAGAAATGGAAAACCATCATTGCATTGGCCCCATTAAAGTGAAAAAATTAATGTTATGTCTACTTTATAGTGTTGTTTTCCCATGATCTTGAGGTCTGGGATAGAATCTTAAATCTCTGATGCTACCAAATGAAGAATCACAATGAAAATATTTTTCACAGCAAAATATAAACAATTGTAAATCAAACATCCACATAATATAGGAAAATTTTTACAATTTTGTTCAATAACCTATCTTCGTTATATTAATCAAATTGAATGATACAACAATCTAGGGCTCTCATACCAGGGATAATGGCCCTCATACATCTGCTAGTAAAAGATACAAAACTGGAGCTTGGTGTCAGCCCATCGACAACCAATCTACCCTCAACAAGATAATATGACCATATCGATTTAGCATGCTCTCTCAACTCCTCTCCATCATATCTTGTACCTTCTCAGTCCTTTGACTCCTGATGTACAACTCCTACGTCTATTAATGCTCCATGTCCATCTGGCTACTAAACCTCGGATCTCCAATTGTCTTACTAGTTGTTCCTTAGTCCATCAAGGGAACAACACATCAAGACTCCTATTGAGTTGTTCATTACTACATTTGTGAACAACACTCAATCTCCCCACTGTTTCTCCTCAGCTACTCAGGGACTTCTGCCCACTATGGTCTTCCTACGGTGCACCAATGAAGACGAACATAGGGCACGAATGGCTTCCACCTATCATTGCAAGATGTCTATCTCCAAGAATGAACACGGGATAGTAGGACTATCCATCATTTTTTGTAGAAGTCCTTCTCCAAAAATAAGTCTTAGGATGCTTAACTACTCCTCTGGCTAATCAAACCTTGAGATCAACTTCTGCCACTCTAGCAATCACCTAACTCCATGAAGATATTTCACACTAGGATCCAACTTGAGCATTATCACGGTGTGATCCTCTAGATAATAAATTCCTAATCCTTGGTCCACTCTCACACTACCCTCCAACAATCCAAGAGTGACCAATCCTTGTTTAGCATATACTCCTAGTTAAGGCATCAAACACCTATGGAGACCCTTCCACATGGTTTCTAATAGACTCCTCCAATCAGTTCTCTCCTAGGACACTCATCCTCTAGCATCTGATCACCAAAAAATATGACATCTACAACTCCCTACTGCTACCACCTTATCTCGATTTATGTGCATGTGGTAGTCTGGTTAGGCCATCATAACATCCCTAAATCCATAATCGAAGTAATAGCTTCCTTGTCTGAACTTGATGCCTACCTGTATTGACCTTTTAACTACTCTTCTACATTATTGTGTCCTCAAGACACCACTTCAAGGCTCATATAATACCACACAAGGATACAACAAGGTTTCGACCTTCATAGATAAGGAAACAATATATGTCTGGGTCCTGACCTACTTCCAAATTTTGCGGCTAGGGAAGAGGTGCCTCCCTTAGCCATCTCACCCAAAAAAAATGATATTCTAGTATTGTTGTTTCTATATCACCTTACTACAGCCCTGAACAGAGATACGATTATCAATTTTATGTACAAAAAATACCCTTAACATACCTCTGATCTGCGGCAGGATCTTCAAGGAGATTTGCACTTCAAGACTTCCCTAAACTATCCTTCTGGCTTCCTAAAATGTGGCTAAGATATGTGGTTCTTCTTCTCTGAAATCCACACGCAAACTAAACCTTCCAACTCACACTCCTCTCCTTGACTTGCCACAAATCCGCTGCTTCAGATCCACACTCTAAATCATAGAGTTATCTCATGATGATATATGCACATTGGATGTCTCATAATGGCTCACACAAAACGTTAATTTATAGTTCTATCAAGGGCTCCAACACATGCCTTTGGTGGGCTTATACAACTATCATTATGCCTCTAACAACTTGGCCGACTTGACTCCTTCATAGACAAGTCGAGACACGAAATTCAAAAATTCATATCTCAACTTATACAACTCGGATTTCCTTGATTTTCATTGTGCTTGGCTTTTCTTGGTGTCCTCTATCATCTTCATCCATTACAGGTAGAAATATATCCTTGGTTTTGGCCCAAACATCAATGGGTGCAAAACCCCAATATTGGGTTTGAAGCACACAAGGCCACTTGTGGAACTCCTTCCTCCAAACCCTCGATCCTCAAGGCTGGGAGTACCTCCCAAGCTACAAAAATTAACACTCCCTCCTAACGAGGGAGATACTTCCATGACTAGGAAGTAACCATCATCATTCCACAACACTATCCCATTTGGCATCGATCACTACATCATGCTCTTTAGAATGAACTTGACAATCTCGATAGTGCCTCTGCCTCATCATCTATGAAGCTAAAGATACCAAACCACCAAATGGATGCTCCCTCTAACGTTAGACTCCCTATGAGCCTACATGATATGCACTGGCTCAGTCCTACAAGCACTCATCCTCCTTTGATAAAATACCAATTGTGAAAATCCCTCCAATCTCGAATATGCAACATCATGATTCGATGAAGATTCTAGCCTGCCAATATCCAGTCCATCACATGAAGCAATATCGATCATCCTATTCTCGTCCATGTTAAACAAATCCTCGAGTTATCCCAACCATCCATGACAAGACATAGGAATTCCATGATCTACAACCCACCACACAAGATACTAAAGTGCACCAAGTTCACCACCGATCCACCAGAACACCCAGCTCATCTCACCAAGTAGCCTATCTATACCACATCTCCATGTCTGCAGCTGAACCCTCTACTCCATGATCTAGACACCCAGAACACCACCCACAAATCCCTCTGAGTTGCCCTTTTTTGCACACTCTAATTCACTCTCCCTCAAAGTAGCTCAAACACCCTCTGTTACCATGTTGTTTTTCCATGATCTTGGTGTCTGGGATAGAATCTTAAATCTATGATGCTACCAAAATAAGAATAACAATGAAACTACTTTTCACAACAGAACATAAACAATAGTAAATCACACATACATAAAATATTAACAACTTTTTATAGTTTTGTTCAATAACACATCTTTGTTATATTAATCAAACTGAATAATACAATAATCTAAGGCTCTTGTACTGGGGATGATGGCCCTCAAACATCCACTAGTAAAAGATACAAAACTGGAGCTTGGTATCAGTCCATCAATAACCAATCTACCCTCAACAGGATACTCTAACCATCTAGCCATAATGCACTCTCTCGACTCCTCTCAGTTATCTTGTACTTTCATGGTCCTTTGGCTCTCGACTATAGCTCCTACCTCTATCAATGCTCCAAGTCCATTTGACTACTGAACCGAGACTCTCCAATATTCTCACTGGTTACACCTTAATGCATCAAGAGCACAACACCTTGAGACTCATGTTGAGTTGTTCACAACTCTGTTTGTGAACGATTCTCAATCTTCCCATTGATGATCCTTAGTGACTCAAGAACTTTTTCCCACTATGGTATTTCTGCATTTCTCCAATGAAGACAAACATAGGGCACAGAGGTATTCCACCTATCACTACAAGATGTCCATCTCCCAAAATGAACATGGGCTAGGAGGAGTAGCAGTCATCTACTATAGAAGTCATTCTCCACACACACGTCTAGGGCTCCTCAACTGTTCCAATCACTTATCAAACCTTGATCTCAACTTCTACCACTATAGCAACCACCTAAGTCCATGAAGATTGTGCACATTAGGATCCAACTATGGAATTATCATGTTGTGCTCCACTAGAGCATAAATTCCCAATCCCTGTTCATAGTTGCTCCACTTTGACACTGCCCTCCAACAATCCATGAGTGACCAATCCTTCTTGTATCATCTGCTCCTAGTTAGGGAATCCAACACCTATGGAGACCCTTCCACATGGATACTAAAAGACTCCTCAAGTTAGTCCTCTCCTAGTACACTCAACCTCTAGCATCTGATCACCAAATAAGATGACTTTTGCAACTCCCTGTTGTTGTCGCCTTGTCTTTATTTTTGTGCATGTGGTAGTATTGTTATGGCATCATAGCAGCCCTAAATCCCTAATCCAAATACTATTCCTTTTCCAACCTTGCTTCCTACCTATGCTAACCATTTAACTACCTTTCTGCACTATTGCAGCCTCAAGACACCACCTCAAGACTCTTGCAATACCACACAAGGCTACAACAATGTTTTGACCTTCAAAGACAAGGAAACAATCTCTGTTTGGACTAGAACCTACTCCAGAAGTTTGTGGCTAAGATATAGGTGCCTCTCTTAGCCTTTTCGTCTCATAAATACGATCTTATATCAATGTTGTTCCTACAACACCTTACTGCGACCTTGAACAAAGATACCATTATCAATTTTATGCACAAAAAATACCCTTAACATACCTCTGATATGGGGTTGGACCTTTGAAGGAGATTCGCACTTTAAGACTACCCTAACCATCCTTCTTTCCTCCTACATTGTGGCTAAGAGTTGCGAATCTTCTTCTCTGAAATCTACACCCAAAATAAGCCTTCTAACTTGTGGACCTCTCCTTGACTTGTCAAAAATCCGTTGCTTTAGATACACACTCTAAATCATACAGTTATCTCATGATGATAGATGCACATTAGATGTCTCATAATGCCTCACACAAGATCTTAATTTATAGTATTCTCAAGGGCTCCAACACATGCCCTTGGTGGTCTTATACAACTACCATTAGGCCTCTAATAGTTAGTCCGACTTGACTCCTTTGTAGACAAGCCCACACACAACATTCAAAAATTCATATCTTAAATTCTACAACTTGTATTTTGACAATTTTCAATTTTTCTGGTTCATATCGACGTCCTTTATCATCTCCATCCATCACATGTAGAAATCTCTCCATGGTTTTGGCCCAAACATGATGGCTGAAAAACCCCAAGCTTGTGTTTCAAGCCCAGAAGGCCACTTCTGGAGCTCCTTCCTACAAATTCTCTATCCTCAAGGCTTGGAGTACCTCCCAAGCTACAAAAATCAACATATACATATGACCTGATACATTTATTTATTTTGTATGGAAGAAGTATTACATGAAAATATTGACCCACCCTTTAAATTGTTGATTTTAAGAGTTAGAAATATTTATTTAGTCACAATTGAAAAATATAATTACACTAGTCTAATTCAAGTAAAAAAACTAATTATATTTTAATTTCCACATAAAACATAATACACTTCCTAAATTTGAAACATACTAATCAATTGTATATTATTTTATAGAGCGTATCCCTTCGTTGCTTTTGGTGTTTATTTTAGTGCAAGATCTACTTCTATTATTGGTGCTACCTCCAACATAATATACTTTTTTAAATTTTATGGAACAAGAGAAGTTATAAGAACTCAATGAACCATCCTTCAAATAACTAATTCTTAATAATTCTAATGACATGTTAAACCACCACTCAGAAAATAATTGCACTAGTCCAAATCAAGCAAACAAATCAATTATCTAATAATTCCCACATACATACTAATATTTTTTTACAATTTCTATAAAATAAGAAAATTTAACATAAACATGTTAAACGACCATTCAAATCCATAATTTTCATTAACACAATATCTTAATAGCAATAAACAAAATAAAAATATTTTATTTCTACTAATGACAAACCAAACCACCAATATTTCTATTGATATCATGAAATACAAGTCAACTTAAATTAATAAATGCTACAAAATACAATAATAAATCATGATGTCATACATATAATGACCAAGAATTCATATTATAAATACTATATGTACATTTATGCATGAAATACACATTTTTCATCTTAAGGTACTATTAACTATGATTAAAGATCCTTCAAGGTAGCTTGCAGATTTGTTTCCCTCATGAATGTATTCAACATTGTCCATAGCACATCAATCAACCAATTATCCTCATGGTTTGTTCCGGTGAATGGACTAGCAAGAAACACATTTTATTTGGGAATTTATTTCGCTCCCTTAGGTGAACAATCCACTATCACAATATTAGTTGCATCATATTAGGTATGCATTTCCCTTACCCTTTTCAATGATTTAGTGGGTAGAACATTTTTTGGATTTCTAGTGATCTTATGTCCCTTTAGTGATTTTTAATCTGAAGTAGTCCACTTAAAGACAAGTTGATCTTGTGATTTTTTTGAAACCTACCTTTTTAGAATTCTTGTTGTTGTTTGTTTCATAGTTGTCATCAAAATTGAAATGTTTTGAGATTTACTTTTCAAACAGATTTCGAGAAAATCTTTGGTAGATGGTTGAAACAAAAATAATTTTTTCTCTATTGAGCAATATGCATCCTTTCCAATTTTCTCAATATGTGCTTTTGTTGCACTATTGTCAATTCTATAATAAAAAAAGTTCCTTTAACTCTAAAATAACTAATTTATTTTCATTTTTTTGGTTGCAACACAATAACAAACATTCTAGTCAAATCACGTCATCTATGCTACAAAAATTGCTAAGAAAGAATTGTTGTAAAAGTACACTTACCTTGAGTGTATTTTCCATTGTTTATAGATGAGCCAATATTCTTTTCTATTATATTCATAGGATCTAGGGAAAATGTGTCACAACTTCAAACAAATTCCAATAATACTTATTATGACAAAATTATGTAATATAATACATATTCAATACAACATTGATAACGAAATATAAACATTCCCAATGCAACATTTAAAAAGACACACACATAGACACTTTTAACATTGTTTTAGTTGTTATTTTTGTTATTTTTTTCTATTCCTAACATATAAAATGTTATGATTATTAAAAGCATAAAAATCTAAAAAGTAACAAGTGAAACAATAAGGCAATTGATAACTACCTGATATGACATCACCTTTATAATTATAACATCTGCTCCTCATCACTAAATTTTCCCTCCTTATTTGTCACTACAATAAACATATAAAATGTTTCAAAATTCTAAAAATGAATAAAAATCATTAAATGATGAGGAAATCTAGTTGACAAGTTATAAGTATCTGATATTATATCTTTTTGATTCAATTTCATTTGGTCAATGTTATTGTTCTCCTTACTTTTTTCTATAATGAAAATAAGAAGTGCTATAAATTTTGACGATGAATAAAATTCATAACTAAATATAGAAATGATGAATCATGTTAAATTTTCAATATAATATTTTGATATTAATCATAGTTTTCTAGGACATTCTACTTATAATTTTAGTTATTCTCTTTATTTTTAACTATAATAATCATATGAAATACTATGAAATGTGACAATGAAAATAAGAATGAGAGAGAGAGAGAGAGAGAGAGAGAGAGAGAGAGAGAGAGAGATTAGAACTATTAACACTCATTTCCATCTCCATCATTTCATTGTCCCCACTTTCATTATTCTTTGTGTCATAGTCTCCATCATTAGTCATTTTAATAGGCATTTTTGATAACTAGTAATTCTAAGAAACATAATATCAAAACAATTATAAGTGGAACAACAAAGGAAGTGAAATACTTGAATTTTGAGGAAGTTAATGGTTCTTGGGTTTGATAGTTGGAAATATCTATAAGTATTCAACATCATTGTCATTTGTGAATTTGTTTATACAACACATGAAATTCTTCTTCCTTATGTACAAGAAGCCTTGATTGAATTTGTACCCACATAAAGAGGTATAATCACATTTCCTTTGCTACATTGTTGGTGATTTTCCAATGAATCTATCCAGAAATCATAATCTTTGTCGTTTTCATCAAATGTGCCTTCAACAGTGTGAAAGTGTTTTGAAGCCTCAAAAATTTTCAGTTGTGAAGTACAAAAATGTATACTTAAATCTATATCATAGCTATACCTATTTTGGGTCTCATATTCATAAATGGCATTAGCTATTTTATAGTTGAACATGGAGTTCTTTATAGAAATTTCCAAAGGCTCATGTACTTCATGAAAAGACCAAAGTTCCACTAAGAGAACCATAGTAAACTCGTCTAAATCGTTTTTTTCAATAAAATATTGAAACAAATCAATATAATATCCCTTGTGGAATGGTTCTTTCAAATCCAATGTATCCAAGAAAATAACGTCACCAAATAACATTGATTCCAACTAACAAGGAAAAGAAAAGATTGCAAAAGTGTTGACAAAATACTAGGCCCTCCAAAATGACAACCAAATTAAAAATCATTGTCAAATTCTTGAAATCTTGTTGATCCATGTATTATTTTGTTGAGGATCCTGCATGCTTGTTGAGAAAAAGACTCTATTTTTGTATTTCTTGTTCCTTTTACATAAGTAAACCTTGCCACTACTCTACAGAAGTTGGAAAATTCAATATCACTTATTTGATAATGCTCGAAAATATTGGATGTAGTAAGAGTCATATCACTCAATTTCTCATCATGAATTTCACAATATGCAACCATTGCATCGAATATTGTTTTTTGTGTTTTCAGTTTATTGCAATAATATTTCAATATTTTAATTTTATGGGACATGTTGGATGATTATGTGGAATAGAAAACCAAAAAATTCCATGCAATATCTTATGTTCTACTGAATCAATTTCTTCTCTAGTTATTCATTGAATGGGGTGAAGAGAAGCAACTTTCAAATTATATAGACTATTTGTCTTGTACTTCTATAATTTAGGTTGACTTGGACAAAATTTCAATGTGCCTAGTTTGTAACAACTAAAAATAGTGTCCCATTTATCCTAAGTAGCTTAATCAAGATATAAGAGAATTTTTTTATGAGATTTTTTTTTTTGTCCTAAGTAGGTTAATCAAGATATAACATTCCTCGTAGTTCACTTTGTTGTGTAAGAGATGGTTTTAGTATTTATAGTAGCTTGTCATGGCCACATTTTGTAAATCATGTGATGCAATTTAAATTGTAAAGGTGATGATGTGTTTTCCATCACTTATTAAAGCAACAATGATGTTTGACCTTTCATTGATAGCTGGGGAATTGGTTTCCATTATGATGTAAACTTGACCACAGATTTTGTGTTATAAACTTGTGGCAAGTATGGGGATGCTTGGGTCATTATTGGTTATGTAATTTACAAATATTGCTATATAGGTTTGTATAGGATGTAGGTGTTGGTTCATCAATTATGGCTCCAAAGGACAAAGGTGAAAGAGAAGGAAGGGTGACCTGTCAGGACAATTATGGTGGATAAAATGTAATACAATAATTTCAAATTATGTTCATGCTTATGGAGGAACAAAAGCTCCTCATTGGGGAGGAATGATATAGGTGGCTCTAGACACATTTAGATTCATAAATGGCTTGAAAATAGCTCAATAATAAAATTCCTTAGATTGAAATGAAACTAGAACTAGATCATAGTGCTCATCACCCTAATTCCAACGATGCAGATAATACTCAAATCTGAGTTTGTATGCTCCATAAATTCGCGATCAAAATTTTGGTCAAACTTGGCCAAGTGGTAGGCTTAATGAAGTAATAAATTGACCGAGACCTGGTGCACAGAATCCGGCCATCGGATGGGTGAATTTGTCGACTACTTAAATCGTCCAGTGACCCTTATTTTTGGAAAATTAAAAGATGACCAGATTGTCTTAAAAATCAAAAAAATAAAAAAAATCATGGGCTAGTTTGTTGATGCTCAAACTTGGCCAACTGGGCTCCAACCCTATGGAAATCTCATAAAATATATTATATATGGGGTGGAAGGTGATCAAACCCCAGCACCCCTGGCTGTGGCAACAAATATGTATCACATATATTATAACAAAACTGACAGACTCGAACCCATAGTCGATGGGTCCGTCGGCCCCACCCGTGTGGCAGTCCCACAAACCGCATATCCACAAGTTGTTACAACAAATGCGATCACATTGTGTTACCACCACATATTATAATCGTTTCCAAATATAATGTGAAACCACTACTACAATTTTGAAACGCACCCAAAGAATATGGGTAACCACCGACATGAACAAAATTGCCAATTGCTTTAATATGCCACAGATAACAAAAAATTACCCAATTATGTCACTTTAACATGACATGATGGCATATCAAAGTTATGTCATGTGTTTCTTCTTATTTGCTAAGATGATGTTTTTTTTTTTGTTGAGATCCTTGATTACTATTATGTTGAGGGATACTTGTATGCCACGTCGTGTGAGATTTTATTAGCTTATCATGCTGAACAGATGCCCATTTGGGTGAGAGTTCCTATAGGGATAACGTCTCATGGAGAGACAAGACACTCTTGTTGAGGGATTTGACCCATATGAGTGAGAGTTCTTGAGAACGTCTTGTGGAGAGATATGCCAATCTAGTTGAGGGTATTCATCCTTGTAATGACAAAGAACATACTATGCACATCATCATCATTTAAAACATTTAATGAAGTGGCCTCCACACTCTTGACACCAGGGCCTGCAAACGTAACCCACACTGGGTGAACTCCATTATCAACTTGTTTTATGTTCTTGATTTGATGATCATCATTATGTTTCTTCTTCATTACAATATGCACATGTGGTTGTTTCATACTCTTTTACATGCAATTTCGCTAACATCACAGAAGTGAAAGATCTTGGTTAATACTGGTAGCTGGCGAAATATGGATCACTCCCTCATTCATGCAACACGGAAATGCCAAATTAATAAGAGTGATGATTACGAGGAGTGGGGACAAGGGTTAAAAGAGGAAATTTGTTCAAAGGCCAAGTCACCAAACCACTTCGAGCCATTACCACAAAAGGGAATAAAAAGAAAGAGGCTCAAATTTAGTTGCACAATTACTCATTCCCAAGAAACAATTCGAGAAACTCATCAAGGTAGAAAGGGGTGAGCTAGATGCTATTAGAGACTACCTAGGGTGCCACTGAGCTGCTTCAAATAGTCTATATAGGTGTTATAGGAGGAGCTATAGGAGGAGCTAGAGGAGGATCTGAACTGCTACAAGAGGCCCGAAAGGAAGGTACAAGAGAGAATTGAAGGGCGAAAGGGATCCAAAACTACCCAAATTTGTCCTCAAAACCTCATGCACATGACAGAGTTATCTTGAAAGGAGTAGTGGATTTCTCCCTCTTTAATTTCCATAAATATGTATGCAAAATTCTGCTTGAATTAAGTACCCTATAGAAAACAATTGTGTAGTAGTTCCCTTTGGAAATTATTATATGTGAAGGAAATATAGGGACAGAGGAAAGTGTGTTCCTATAAAAGGTATTAACATCCTTCTCCCTCTTAGATAAAAAGGAAAATTTGACACTGTCTCTACAACTGAGACTACTCTATGGAAAAAATTAAAAATACACCCAAATAACCTCGAGAAGGAGCACTATGAGAAATGGGGGGAGGTTTCAACGAAAGGAGAATAAGATTTTGACACCTATGAGAATTCCTGTTATGAAACCAACTCAAAAAATGATAGAAAAGATAGATCAATGCCTTATAATTCAGCCTCTTCGAGGGGGAAACCTCCTTTACATTACACAAATGAACAATTCTTCGATGTTTCAAATGAAAAAACCTCCTTTCTATATATAGGAGTCTAAGGGGTCACAATATAACCAAGCCGACCTAACATTAATAATATAAAGGCACAAAAATAACAATAGAGGGATTCTATGGGGCACAATAATAACAATATGGGGACAATAGGGGCACAACAATATTAATAAGGGATACAATGACAATAGTAATGGGGGAATCACTAGTATTATAGGGACCTAACATGCCCCTCTCCTTCCAAAAAGTGTTGTCCTCAATGCTTGAGTAGTTCTGGATGCTTCTGTATAAAATTCTCATCCTCCCATGTGGAATCTTCAGCAGATAAGTTCTTCCACTTGATGAGATACTCCGAAATTGATCGATTTCGTAGCTGTTGAGTTCTTATTTCTGTGATCGCTTCCGGTTCCAATATAATTTTTCCTTTCTCGACAAGTTCTGGCAATATTGTTTGAACTGGGAGCTTGTCGCCTATAACCTTCTTTAAACATGAAACGTGGAAAACTGGGTTCACTCGAGAAGCTGCATGAAGCTTAATTTGTATGCCATAGTACAAATCTTTTGCAACAACTTGTACAGACCATAATACTTTGGTGATAATTTATTATCCTTCTTAGCTTTCTTGAGGGAAATTTGTCTATATGGTTGTAAGCATAGGAATACCCAGTCACCTACATCAAAACTTCTTTCGTTGCGATGTTGATCTTCCTGTTGTTTCATTCTATTCTGTGCCAACATGAGGTTATCCTTTAAGAGTTGGAGAACTTGTTGTTGATGCTCGATGTGATGTTCCACTGCTTGAACCTTAGAATTTTTTCTTAAATATGATGTGATGGATGGTGGCTGGTATCCATAAAGTTTTGTAAATGGGGTCATTTTTGCTGCAGTATGGAAGGAAGTGTTATACCACCATTCAGCCAGAGGAAACCATTTGACCCATTGTGTCTGTTTATCAGATACAAAGCAACGAAGATATCCTTCCAAACATTTGTTTACTATATCAGTTTTCCCATCAGATTGAGCATGATAAGATGAGCTATGAGCTAACTGAGTACCAAGACAAGAAAATAATTCTGTCCAAAAATTTCCAGTGAAAATGGGATCTCTGTCACTTACAATAATCTTTGGGTTTCCATGTAGCTTTTGAATTGATTCCATAAATGAAGTAGAAACTATACTAGCTTTAAATGGATGTGATAATGCACAAAAGTGTGCATACATGGTAAGTCTGTCAACTACCACCATGATGACACTCTTTCCTTCAGACTTGGGTAAACCTGTGATAAAATCCAAAACCTCCTCCCATTGTTGGCTTGGAATGGATAAAGGTTGTAATAGACCTAGGGTCTTAATTGTTTCAACTTTATTTTGTTGGAAGACCAAACATTCTGCCACAAACTTTTGAATATCCGATTTAAGGCCATCCCAAAAAAATTCCTTCTTAACCCTGTGGTAAGTTTTTAAAAATCCTGAGTGCCCTCCTAAGGGAGAAGCCTGCAATTCCATAAGAATCTTTTGTTTGAGTTGGGAATTCTTACATAGGTATAAGCAATCTTTGTACCATAACGAATCATTTTTCCAACTAAATGTATCAGATGTACTGGAATCTTGTTATAACTTTCAAATAAGTACCCACACTTCTTCGTCATTCTTCCGTTCCTCCCTTGCTTCGTTTATCCAATCTGGTTGGATAATAGAAATGGTGCACAATAATGCTTCCACATCCTCATCCTTTCTTAAGATTGCAACTGCCACAACATTTTGCTTCCCTTTTTTGTAGATGATTTCAAAGTCAAAACCCAACAACTTTGTGAACCATTTTTGTTGCTCTTCAGAGGATAATCTTTGTTCTAAAAAGTATTTAAGACTATCGTGACCCATTTTTACCTTGAAGTGTCTTCACATTAGGTAGGGTCACCATTTCTTAAGTGCATGTAGTATTGCCAACATTTCCTTCTCATAGATAGCTTTGTGTAAATACTTTCCCTTGATTGGATGACTTTCGAAAGAAATGGGCCTTTCATCTTGCATTAAAACAACACCAATTCTATTTCCTAAAGCATCACATTCCACAATAAAGTTTTTTGTGAAGTCTGGTGTAGCTAAGACCGGTTCTTGGCACATTGCCTCTTTAAGATGTTCAAAGGCCTTTGTTGCTTATGGAGTCCATGAAAATGCATCTTTCTTTAATAATGTTGTTAGAGGTGCTGCTATTCTCCCATAATTCTTAACAAACTTGCGATAATACCCTGTCAACCCGAGAAATCCTCGCAGATGCTTTATGGATGTGGGGATTTCCAATTCCTTAATGGCTTTAATTTTGCTAGGGTCTACCTTAACACCTTCACGAGATACAATATGACCCAAATATTCCACCTCTTGCACTCCAAAGAAACATTTGGAGCTTTTTGCATATAATTGTTTCTCCTTCAATTGTTTGAACACCCTATCAACATGTTCAACATGATCCTTCCAAGACTTGCTGTAGATTAGTATATCATCAAAAAATACTAACACAAATTTTCTAAGGAAGGGCTTGAAAATGGAATTCATCAAACCTTGAAATGTAGAAGGTGCATTGGTAAGGCCAAAAGGCATGACCAAAAATTCATAATGACCCTCATGAGTTCTAAATGTTGTTTTCGAAATGTCTTTAGTCTTCATTCTGATTTGATGATATCTTTAATGAAGATCCAACTTGGTGAAGTAAATTGATCCATGAAATTCATCAAATAATTTATCAATTACATGAATGGGAAATTTCTCTTTAATAGTGAGCCTGTTGAGCACCCTATAATTTGGACACATGCACCAAGATCCATCCTGCTTGTGCACCAATACTACTGGAGAAGAGAAATAACTTTGACTAGGTTGAATTATACCAGCCTCTAGCATTTCTATAACCATACATTCAATTTCACTCTTTTGGGCATAGGGATATCTGTACGGCCTGATGTTTGAAGGAAAACTTCCTGGAATCAAATGAATAGCATGATCATGATCACGAATAGGTGGGAAACCTTTGGGAGTCTCAAATACCTTGGAATGATTGTCCAAGACTTTTTGGAGATCTGGAGAAATAGATGATTTCGATGTGGAAACATCTAGTGAACATAATTGTGCAATTACACCTCGTTTTTCCTTCTTTAGAAGCTTTGTCATACCGTTAGAGCTGATTATATTTCTTGGTTTCCCTGCAATACCCCTTAATTCAACTTCCTTTCCTTCCATAGAAAATTTCATGAAAATTTCTTGAAAATTAAAAGCTGTTGTACCCAAGGATTGTAGCCATTGGACTCTTAGTACAGCATCAGCACCACCCATTGGAATGGAAAGCATTGGGCTATTCAATACATATTCTCCCATGGATAGCTTGATATTATGGCACTTTCCAGAGAAATTTATGGTTCCTCCACTTGCAACCATCACTTGACACTCTGGTGCTGGATATAAGAAGCAATTCAATTCTTTTGCTACCTTACAATGAATAAAATTGTGGGTACTTCCTGAATCAATCAACACTATTACCTTTTTCTTCTTGATATGTCCTTCTATCTTGAGAGTTTGAGGAGTGGTAATTCCAGCCAATGCATTACAAGATATGGTCGAATCCATTTCTTCTTTATGTAGGGTTTGTTCCTGGAGTATATCCTCTTCTTTTTAAATTTCTTGTTTCTTTTCTTCCTCCTCTTCACAATCTATGTAGAATAATGTCTTTTCAGCACACTTATGACCTTTAGTGTATTTTCTATCATAACTGTAACAAAGCCCTTTTGCTCTTTTTTCTTCCAATTGTTGTGGCGTAAACCTTGTAGGTTGTGGAAGGCAAGGGGCAACAACACTTCCATCTTTATAGTTGTGAGTGGTAGGCTTCCTGGTTGCCATAATTTTGCTTTCCATTTTTCTTGCTAACCTGAATGCCTTCTCCAATGAATTAGGTTCCCAAAGGCGAAACTCATGTTGGATATTATCCTTTAAAGTCCCTATGAACACATCAATCATATGCTCCTCTGGAATATCTTTTACCCTTATGTTCAATTTTTGGAAGTCCTCAATGTGCTCCATCATTGAACCCTTTTGTTTGAGATTTATCAATTGGCTAAAAATAGTGTTGCTTTTGTATCCTCTTAATGCGTTGTCATTTCTTCCGTAAAAATTTCCCAAGTGACAATTTGTTTACAAGAGAAAAGCCATCAATACCATATAAACTGATTTTGTTCCAAATATAAAGTTGCAATACGTACCTTTTGTGTGTTTTGCACATTATGGAGATTGAAAAATTGCTCCATCTGTAGTATCCATGTTCCGGGATCCTTGCCATCAAACTTCCTCATATTGATCTTTGGAACATGGTGGTTCTTCAATCCCACATTAGAGTCTATGAAATCATGATTAACATTTATTTTGTTTTCATCATGAGTTTCCTTTATTGCCCTTTCGTCATTAGTAAGCATTTCTTGTAGAAACTTTGTCAAATCTGTCTTCAAATCTTCCATGCCTGTCTTCAAATCTTTCATGCCTATCTTCAAATTTGTCTTCAAATCTATCTTCAAATTGTCCATGTTAGCTTCCACACCTTTCTGTAAACCATTCATCTTAGCTTCCATGCCATACATCTTAGCTTCTACATCTTTCTTTAAACCATCCATCTTAGATTTTGTTACCTTTTTGTGCGAGTGACATTTGTTGCACTTGGTCTCGTAATTTTGATATATCATGTTGCATTTCTTCCTCTTCTTCACGAGTCATGCTAGAGATTTCAGGTTTCTTACTAGGTGTTTCCATTTTCTTTCTTCGGGGCATCAATTACCAATAATAATGCTTCACCATGCCTTTTGAATTCCTTCAAACTAATTTTTCAAACCAAGCTTATGCAAAAATTTGAAAAAAATATACACACCTTTTTTCACTTTGTAGGAGCTCGATATTGCATCTGATGTATCTCTGTAATTTCGGATCTTCCAGTTCTGAAATTGCGACCTGCTGTAGCCCTCTGCATACTCTTTCCAATGCCACTAGTCTGATCAAATTTATATTCCCCAAGAAAGAGTTATGCACAATCTCCCAAGATGACTTGATTATATACCATTTCAGAAAAGAAAACTTGTATGAAGTGCCACGTGTCATTGTTTTTACCTTAGGATTTGAAAAATATATACTGAAAACTACAGTCCGTCCTCTTTCGATAACTTCTGACGAAATTTCAATCTAATGCTCAAAACAAAATTTATGACTATTTTCCCTAGGTAACCTGTTTGGAATGTAATTCGGGAGTCTGCAAAAAGGCCAACTTCCTCAGACCATATCTCCACAAATATAGTGTGAAAAGCTCTGAAATTTGGATCCGAGGTTCATAACTATTTCAACCCAAATGGGCGTTTGTTTTAGAGTCTGAAACGTCGCAGAAACAAAGTTATAGTGCAAATGCCACGATGACCTGTTTGGAGCAGCGAAACCCTAGAATCCAAAGCTCTGATACCAAATGTTATGAAATCAGCTCACAAAAGGATAGAAAAGATAGATCAACACCCTTTAATTTAGCCTCTTATAGGGGTAAACCTCCTTTACATTACACAAATGAACAATTCTTCAATGTTTCAAATGACAAAACCTCCTTTCTATATATAGGAGTCTCAGGGGTCACAATATAACCAAGCCGAACTAACAATAATAATATAAAGGCACAAAAATAACAATAGAGGGATTCTATGGGGCACAACAATATTAATAAGGGATACAACGACAATAGTGATGGGGGAATCACTAGTATTATAGGGACTTGACAATTCCAACCAATAGATCATCCATAACTAAGAAGCTCAAAGCACAAACTTCTCTGCTACATGAGAAAACAAAACCTCTATAAGAGAAACATGGCTGCTACAGGAGACAGTCTGCCTACTACATGATTGTCCCAAGAGGTGAAAAGGGGCTCTATATTGAGCATTATTGGCCAAAATAACCATATAATTTTGAAGGAGTATGAAAGGAAGGTGTAAGTACTTGATATATCACCTCTTACAAACATAAATTATGTGAATTTTTGCAAAATTCCTCCACTCAATACCCTATAGAAGAACCCTAAGAACAAAAAAAATTTGAAGTGTGGACTTTTCTTATGAGGATGAGCATTATGATGGGAGAATTAACTTTTTTTGAAACTAGCAAACCATTTTTCACCTCACTCATCAATAGGAAGCACTCGTCCTCTTTCCATAAGTTGAAATCCTAAGTTCTCTAAGATTGATAATTAGCAATAGGATTCCCTTGCACAAACCTTGATAACACATGGACAATTTTTTTTTACATGGAAAGATAATATTTTCTAGACTTGAAGAGACAGTCAAGGATGGCCCTGTAGAAGAAGAAGAGGGTGGGAAAAAAAAGTTGAAACAGAAGAAAAAGTGCCTGAAAAAATCAGAACAAAGGATAAAAGGAGAATAAGAAGCAAATTGAAGAGATAACCTCCCTCGATTGAACCCTTGGCTGAGTTTCGAAACTGGGGGGAAAAAACGAGGGTCTGCAATTTGAGCTAGGGTTGAAGTTGGCGCTAGGGTTTTGACTTTGGGTACCATGGCAGGATGCACAGGGGGGACTGCAGCTCCCTCCCACAGTCAGGTAGTTACAGAAGGAAGTAAGGACAGGGGAAAGAATCATTTTAAAAAGCCTCTGGAGAACGTGTCAGAGGCAAGTAGCAAAGGAACATTGGGAAGAAATAGACTTCAGGAACTCGAAGGGGATCAGCCGGAAACAAATAAGGAGAAGGAGATTAGAGGCAGCAGTGGAAAAATTAACTCCATAAGGACAATTGGGGTGTACAAACCCAAGTCAAGCATTATTCCACGGGTCATATTGAGCGATCCAGCACTTCAAGCACATAAGGATCATATGATTGAACATGCGATTATATGTAAATTTATGGGGTTATGGCCAACGGATAGGGCATTACACATCTAGATTAAAAGCCATTGGAAGCCAAAGGGGGAGATACACCTACATCTGGGTTCTAAGGGCTTCTTCATAGTGGTTTTCATGAGCCTAGAGGATAAATAGAGTTTTCGAGGGAGGACCATATTTCTATGCTGCTGTAGGACTCTATATGTGGCCATGGATGATGAACTTTGTCCCGGAACGTGAAACATTCACATTGGTACCGGTTTGGATTAGACTATACTCCCTTATTCTGGATTATTGGCTACTAGAATCTTTGAAAACAATAGGCAACAAGCTGGGGCATTTCCTAAAGATCTTAGAGGTGACTCTGAAAGGAAAATATACCTCCTTCACCTGAATATGTGTGGAAATGGAATTATATGGAGCCCTACTAGAAGCGATAATTTTAGAGGTGTATGATGAAGAATGGGTACAGACTGTGGACTATGAGCACATTCCATTTAGGTGCTGCAAATTCTATGAACATGGGCATTTATTCAGAGACTACCCAGCAAACAATATGGAAGGAAATGCGAAACCTACTGAGGATAAATGTCACGAGGGTTTCACCAAGGTTGGGGGCAAGGGGAAAGGTGGTAAATGTCCATAAAAGAAGATGAATGAGGATTGGCATTCAAGACACAATCATTTGAAGATCCTAGAGGAAGAAGAGGGGAACAAGGAAACAGTCCAGGAGATGGAGAGCATAATCAATGAGAAGGAAAAGGAAGCTGACATGGAGGATATCACAATAAGCAACCAGCAAAAGGATGATCTACCAAGCTATATGGAGATAAGTAGGGACCATGAGATGACCCCAAGTGAAGCGGGAATAGAGGACCATGAACTACAGGAGATTCTAGATAGGGAATATCTAGATCTAGAAAAATTTCTAGAAGAAGGGAAAACCATAGGAGTAGACTCCCTTCCAAAAGAGGATTATGATAGGGTGCAACAGCTCTTTCTATGGATATCACAAAAGAAGGGAACTGGAGTCAAAATAAATCATGAAAGCTAGGAGCACAATGGGGTCAAAATGATGGAGAATGTACAGGCACAATCTCCAAAGAACTCAGGAAGGAAAAGGGGAAGAAAAAGATAGAATGAGCTGTTGAACGAATGTGGAAAACTATTGATTAACTAAGGTAAGATGCAAGATCTTACCATTTATTCCTCTACTAAACTTTCTTAATGAAGCTCACAACCTGGAATATTAGAGGCATAGGAAATAGAAGGAAACAAAGGAATCTCAGTAATAGAATTAAAGAAGAAAAAACAGATATGGTTTTTATTCAGGAGACAAAATGTTTGATGGATAAGATTAGATAAATTCATAATAAGTGGCTAATCAAGTATGAGTATCTAGAGGTTAAAGCAAGCAACTCGGCGGGGGGGATTCCCACACTATGGGATCCACAAAAATTTGGAATCCTGGATGCTTCAGCATCCAGGAACTATCTTTCTTTGGTATGTCAACCTGTAGGTGACAAGGAAATGTACATGATCACAAATGTTTATGGACCTGAAAAGCTAGTAGACAAACTCAAGCTTCTCATATCCCTTGAGGATCTAAGAGCAAGACACCCCAATATGCCCTGGATCATTGCAGGAGATTTCAATATGATAAGATCTCTCTTAGATAAAAAAGGTGGTATTAGACAGTTAGGAAGAGACTCCATGGCCTTCCAGAACTTCATAATGAACATGGGGCTAGTGGATACTAAAACAATAAATGGAACCTTCACTTGGAACAACAAGAGGGGAGGTGTTATAGACATTTTTGTGCCTCGCAGCATGGAGCATGAAATGTCAATAATTACAGGGATCCTCAGTCCCTAAACATGTTGTTCTTACCCCTAGAAGAACAAGGTCAGCAAACCACAGCACTTCCCATCAGTTCTCCACCTGAAAAACACTCAAAACAGGCTATTTTTGGATCATGTCAGCTGCTCCACTGAGCAACTGCACTGAATGTCAACTGCTCCTCCTTGTACCTGCGCTGAAAGTCAAAACCAATGAAGGCTACCTGCGCTGGACGAGATTGGCCAAGTGGCACAGTCATTCTGCAAGGTGTCAACTGCCCAGGAAGCTTCCAAACTGACACTTGGTTCAAGGGATTCGCCCTGTGATGAGTAAGAGGTACTTGATCTCCATGTGTAAGCAAGGATCTCCAAGTGGACTCAAGAACTGAAGTTTAACTAAAGTGGGAGAGGACACTAGTCAGCTTTATGCCAGCCTCAAGCTGACTCATCCTTTCTCCAAATCTCCTATATATAGAGCTCTCTCATGAGGTCTAGGGAGGCTGGAATTTTGTGCAAAGCAAGGAAGTGTTGTTGGTTTACAGTTAGAGCTATTGGGTGATTGCTTTTATAGAGGTGAAGAGGAGATTTCTTGCTGCTGGGGAGGTGCTGCTGGATTGGAGCCATTGATGGTTGTAACCTTCTCAGAACCCTTTTACTTCTATCAATAAAGCTTTGAATGTTCTCCTATATACTTGTATTGCATTGATGTATTGTATTTACTTGTATATCTGATTCACTCTAATCCATGCATCAGTTATGAGTACATGTTTCTTGTAGTTTCCCTCTCTTGTTTGTGCAGGATCTGTGTGTAGCTGGGCCGGCAAAGAGAGCAAGGAGCTGGGAACAAGAGACAAAGAGAGAGGACAGGATCGACAAAAGCGAAAGACACCGGTTGGTTAATCTTTTCTTCCTTCTCTGTACTTTCATAAAGGAAAATATCAAAGCTTTACTTTCAGTTGTTGCTAAGGACTGTCACCCTTAGAGTAGGGATAGGGTCATCCGAGTCGGATACTTTTCCCTACAACAGGAGGGGATTCCCAAGTTGCCTCCAAACTTGATAGATTTATCATTTCAGAGGACCTCCTTCTCACAGGCCCTACCATGACAGCTTCTATTCTGCCCTTTGGAGGATCGGATCACTGGCCTGTACAGCTGGAAGCCACCTTTATGGGCACACCAAGAAACAGACCTTTCAGGTTCGAAAATGCCTGGCTCTCTCACCCTAAATTCAACAATAATATTGACAAATGGTGGAGAGAGGATTTGAACATTCAAGGCACTAGAATGTTCATGCTCCAACAAAAACTCAAACACATCAAATCCAAACTTAAAGATTCGAACAAGAAATAATTTGGTGATATCTTCAAAGCCAAAAGAGAAGTTGAGCAGAAGCTCCAGGAGATCAATCAAATCAACATCACAGATAGTTTTACCGAGGAGCGACAAAAGCTAACTGAATCTTTGTAGGAAGAATGGGAAGAGTGATGTTTGAAAGAGGAAGTTTTCTGGAGACAGAAATCAAGGATTCAATGGATTAGAGAGGGAGAAAGGAATACAAAATTCTTTCACAAATCCACCATGGCTCACAGGGAACATAACAGAATCATAAAGCTCAAATATTCTCAAGGGATAGAGCTTTTTTCTCACAATGATATGGAATCGGTCCTTGTACAACACTTCCTTAGTATAGCAGAGGAACCCCTGGAGGATAGATCCAGGTTCATTGACCAATTCACTCAGTATATCCCTCAGCTGGTCACTGGAGAGGACAACCACAATCTTAATAGGCCAGTGTCGGAAGAGGAGGTTAGTGGAGTGATTAATGAAATGAAAAATAGAAAAACCCCAGGCCCATATGAGTTCAATGTAGACTTCTTCAAAGCCTGCTAGGAAACAGTCAAACAGGACATCCTTGAGGCTATGGAAGACTCAAGAAAATCCAAAAAAGTTTTGAAGGCTCTTAATGCTTCCTTCATAGCTCTGATCCCAAAACAGGAAAATGCCATGACTCTAGATAGTTTTAGACCCATAGCCTTATGTAATGTGGTGTACAAAATTATTTCCAAAGTGATAGCCAATAGACTCAAGCCCCTTCTACCATCTCTCATCTCGGAGGAGCAAACAGGCTATGTGGAAGGAAGACAAATCCTCAATAACATCATCCAAGCTCATGAGGTGGTACACTCTCTCAAAAGCAACAAACAAGCTGGTATGATCATTAAGTTGGACCTAGCGAAAGCCTATGACAAGCTAAGTTGGTCTTATATTAGAGCAGTTCTAAAAGCCTATGGTTTCGACAAAAATTGGATAAGATGGGTTATGACACTTGTCACCAAGACTAGTTTCTCCATACTAGTTAATGGAGCTCCACCAAGAACTTTCACACCCTCCAGAGATCTCAGACAGGGACATCTGCTCTCTCCTTTCCTCTTTGTTCTCATGATGGAAGGCTAGGCAGAGTGATTAAAATGGCAAATGTGAAAGGATGAATCCAGGGCATCAAACTCACCTTGGATGGAGCGGCCAACACTCACCGACAATTTGTGGATGACACTATGCTGTAGGGCATACTGTTAAAATTGGCAACCACGGAAAAACTTCATGTGGGTCATCTTATTCATGGCTAATGATATCTTTATTAGATTCCTCTCATCGAGAGGTGTAGGATTGATATAAAGATCATCCAATTTCGAAAAGTATTCATGGAGATATGAATTTATTTTGATTATGGAATTATTATCAAGCCGACCTACAACTCATGTAGGCTCAAAAGCCCAACAATCGCATCTATTCACCCACCAACGTTGTGTATAAATATAAGAGGACCTTTCCTCATTTGGACTCACTCATCTCATCACATCTCTCTCTCTCTCTACTGCGCAGATATGAGTATCTTCTCTACTGTGCTGAAATGGGTCTCTCTCTCTCACACATGTGAAGCCGGAAGCTGTTGAATTTGAAGCTACAACTGCAGAAGTAAAGATTGACTTGCGTGGCCTAGAAGATCTCCTCTTTGGAACTGCGCTATAGGTTCATCTAAACCTCGTTTGAAAGCCGCAACTTTTGGTGGTGGAATGAAGTCAATCCGACGAATGGTTTGCAAGATATCGACTGCCCTAGTTTGAAGCCGGAAACTGCTGAAACTGAAGCTGCAACTGCAGAAGTAAAGATTGACTTGCCTGGCCTAGAAGATCTCCTCATCTGAACTGTGCTGTAGGTTCATTTGAACCTCCTCTGGAAGCTGAAACTTTTGGTGGTGGAATGAAGTCAATCCGACTGTCGGTTTGTGAGATATGGTCTGCCCTAGTTTGATAATAAAGCCGCTAATGCTGATGCTACTGATCTAGGGTTTGCTACTGCTGATATGAATCAGATTTATTGTACTATTTCTCTCTGCTAAATTATTGAAGATAAAAGAAGATTTGATCAAAGGGTTTCCCCACACATTGTGGGGTTTGTCCCTGGCTAGCCGCCACATCTTGTGTCTCTTATCTTGGCTTGTTTTCTGTCGATCGTTTAATGTTCTATCTGCAATTTACTTTATGTACATGTGATTGCTAATCGGTGGAATATAATAAGAAGAAGAAGTAAACTGTTATAAGCATAGAACATACCATAACTTAACATGGTATCAGAGCTGAGGTGAAGACAAAGCCCGAGCAAGAGCAAGAGCAATCATTGAAGAGAAGATTGGCAAGGCTATCCTAAAATAACTATGGGGTCCTCAACACTCTTTCCTGCCGAAGACAAGCTCCGTGAGAAAGTTGACTATCACGGATGGAAGATGTCTATCGATCTAACCCTTGATGATCAAGGAGTGTTGGACCATGTAAGAGGAAATATTGTTGAGCCTTCATCAAATGCATCTGCTGCTGCCTGGAACAAATGGAAAAATGGAGAAGTCAAAACAAAGAAGATCATCTGGGACTCTATCGACAAGTGCTTGGTGGCCTACATCTTTGATCTAGACACCTCCAAGGAAATCTACGATAGACTGGTGAGTTTATTTAAAGTTAATGATGCAAATCAAGTTTTGTTTCTTAGAAGTAAGTTGAGGGAAATCATGAAGGGTAAAGATGAAAGTATGCAAGCATACTTCTTAAGAATCACCGAGATCAAGAACGATCTCCTATCTATTGGGGAAACCATTACTAATAGAGAAATGGCACTCACAACTCTCGGAGGATTACCATCTGAATGGTATGTGTTCAGGACTACTCTTCTGAACAATAATGTAATTCCTAGTTTCGAGGAATTAATGGCTAGATGCATTCAAGAAGAAACAAGGGAAGAAGTGCAAGAAATGCCCATGCCTAAAGGTCCTCCTACTGCTTTTTCTTCTCATGCTAAGAAAAGAAATAATTCTGGGCCTAAATCGAAAAGAAAGGTTGGATTTAAGGGTGGAAGAAAAGGATGATGTTTCATTTGCAATAAAGCAGGTCACTATGCAAGGGAATGCCCTGATAGAAAGGACTCTCACCGTGACGATGATCGAAATCCCTCTGATGGCAATCAAAGGAATGACAAATTCAACAGCAAAGGTAAGAGGAGAGCTGGGAATCAAGGAAGAGGATAAGCATTCAAGAAGGCTAGAAATTCCAAGATGTATTAAATGCACCTGACCTCAAAAGGAACCTAGTGTCCATCTTGGCAATGGAAGACAAAGGCTATAAGGTAACCTTCAGCGATGATAAGGTACGCATATGGAAAAATAATGTTAAAGATGCTTTCACTCTTGGGTTTCGAGTTGATTCTTTATATCAAGTCGGTGGAAGTCCGCTAGGTGTCATGTCTTGTGACACAACTCTTTAGTCCGAACTTTGGCATTAGAGGTTTGCCCACCTTCATTACAAAGCTCTACCCGATGTAAGACACATGGTAATAGGGATGCCTAAATTCCAAGTAGAGAAAGAAGGTGTATGTCTAGGATGTGCCGAAGGAAAGCTCAAAAGGGGACCATTCCCTTCAAGTCAAAGCAAGACCTCCGATATATTACAACTAGTTCACTCAGACATATCAGGTATGATGCCTGTGAACTCCTTGGGAGGATACTCATATTATCTCACTTTTACAGATGACCATTCTCGAAAGACCTGGATATACTTCTTGAATAAGAAGGATGAAGTGTTCCCTTGGTTCCGACACTTCAAAGCCCTAATCGAGAATCAAACCGAAAAGAAGATCAAGATCTTAAGAACTGACAATGGGACTGAATATGAATCTAATGAGTTCCATGATTTTTGTAAAGAGGCTGGCATCAAGAGGGAGACTACTACACCATATACTCCTGAACAAAATGGTGTGGCAGAAAGGAAGAACCACACAATTATGGAAGCTGTCTGGGCCATGCTACATGATCAAAGTCTTCCTAAGTTTCTATGGGCTGAAGCTGCAATCAATGTCGTATATGTACAAAATCGATGCCCTCATCAAGAATTGGGTTCCAAGACTCCTGAAGAAAAATTCACCGGTAAGAAACCTGATGTTTCTCATTTTAAAATTTTTGAAAGCCCTGTATACTTTCATGTGTCGAAAGAGAAAAGAAATAAATTGGGAGCATCTGGAAAGAAGGGAATTTTCGTGGGCTATGGTGAAAATACTAAAGGCTATAGAATCTATGTAGCCGGTCAAAGGGAAGTCATAATTAGTCATGATGTCACCTTTGACGAAGATATGGCTCTCAGCAAGGTGATCAATCTTCCGACTTTGAGGAGCTCTCAAGAAGCCGACACCAGGGAACCGAAAGAAAAGGATGATGAATCAATGCCTGATGTAGAAGAACACATGGATCCGATTGATCCTCCTCCATATGAGCCTTCGTCTTCTAGGAAGAGGCCTTCATGGCTTAAGGGGTTACTTGATGATGCTGAAGGACATGCTGCACCCCGAGGAACCTTTCGTGAAAGTAAGAAACCTAATAGGTATCAAGGATACCTGACCATCATGAGCACGATCATTCAAAATGAGCCTTCGTCATTCTCAGATGCCATCAAGCATCAAGTATGGAAGGATGCTATGACCGAAGAATATGATTCTATCATAAAGAATGATGTTTGGGAAGTAGTTCCCAGACCCCAGGAAAAGACTGTTGTTACTTCCAAATGGCTTTACAAGATATAGCATGCAACAGATGGAAGCACGGAAAAGTATAAGGCTCGTTTTGTTGCTCGAGGTTTCTCCCAAAAGGAAGGTATAGACTATGATGAGATATTTGCACTTGTTGCCAGATATACAACCATCCGCTCGATCATAGCCCTTGCCGCTTCATAAGGATGGAACCTACATCAGATGGATGTCAAGACTGCGTTCTTGCATGGCTCGATCAAAGAAGAGGTCTACGTGGAGCAACCCGAAGGATTTGAGATTTATGATCGAAAATCTCATGTATGCAGGTTGAAAAAAGCTCTCTAGGGGCTGAAGCAAGCACCCCGAGCATGGTATGAGAGGATCGATAGCTACTGGATGAAGCTGGGATTCACTAGGAGTGAAGCCGATCCTAACCTTTACTTTAAGGTTGAAGATAAAAAGCCTCTCATACTAGTATTGTATGTGGATGACCTCTTTCTAACAGGTGCAGACCCTCTCATTCACAAATGTAAGAGGGATCTGTCCTCTAAATTTGAAATGAAAGACCTAGGACTGATCCACTATTTCCTAGGACTTGAAGTGTGGCAAAAGCCAGGAGAAATTTTCCTATCTCAAGGAAAATATGTGGTGAAGATATTGGAAAGATTCAGAATGGTGGACTGCAAGCCTATAACTACTCCGATGGAGCTTGACTTCAAGAAGTTAAGCGGTAGTGCTGTTGGACCTGTTTTACGAAATGCTACCGAGTATCGGCAACTCGTCGGAGCATTAATGTTCTTATTGAACTCCCGTCCAGATATATGCTTTGCAGTCAACACGTTGAGCCAGCATATGGTTGAACCCCACCACATACACTGGATTGGTGCCAAGAATCTGCTGAGATATCTTCGTGGCACTATCACTTATGGGTTAAGATACATTGCCAGAGATGTGAGACTATTTGGATACACAGATGCTGACTGGGCAGGCAATGTGGAGGACGGTAAGAGCACTTCTGGGTGTTGTTTCTCCTTGGGATCTGCTTTGATATCCTGTATGATCAGGAAAAAAAAGTCGGTGGCTTTGAGCACCGCCGAAGCAGAGTATATTGCTGCTAGCATGGCTTCTTGTGAGGCAGTTTGGTTGCGAAAGCTCTTCAGTGAGTTGTTTGGATTCACATTGGATACCACTGTGATCCTTTGTGACAACCAAAGTGGGATTCATTTGTCAGAGAATCCCGTATTCCATGATCGCTCCAAGCATATTGATATCAGATACCATTATATTCGAGATATGGTGCAACAGGGAGCTATAAGGCTCCATCATATCGGTACAGATGAACAGGTCGCCGACATTCTGACAAAACCCCTTGGGAAAGTAAAATTTATGACTTTCCGTGAACAACTAAGAGTTGTTCAAAGACCCTCCAATGAGGGTCATGTATGATGCATTGAGCTCTGAGAGCTCCAAGGGGGTGCGGGGTGCTTCTTGGAGCAGCATATGACCATAGGATTATTCACTATCCCCTGGTGGTATACATGTACACCCCGTGGCGACATTGTAGCAGGATTGATGTGTTCTCCTGTGAGGCCTGGATTGATGTGTTCTCCATGGCAATTGTAGCAGGATTGATGTGTTCTCCTGTGAGGCCTGGATTGATGTGTTCTCCATGGAAATTGTAGCAGGATTGATGTGTTCTCCTGTGAGGACAGGATTGATTAGTTCTCCTGTCGAGGCATCCTACCCATGTAGTCTGGGACTCATGGGAAGTACCTCTCATCTGATCAATGAGTAGGAAAATGAAGTTAGGGACGATAGTAGTACCGATGGACGCATCGTTGTAACTACCGTACTCCCTACGCTAGGATGACCTCCATTGATCTGGGATCAATGATACTGGTCTGGGACCAGTGGTAGGAGTTGTACCATACTATGACGTTGACTTTGGGTCGGTTGAGACTGGTCTGGGATCAGTGGTACATACTCTGAGACTGACATTGAGTCAGTGGAGGATGATATTGGTCTGGGACCATTGGAGTTGTACTCACTATGACGCTGAATTTGGGTTGGTTGAGATTGGTCTGGGACCTGTGGTACATACTCTGAGACTGACTTTGAGTCAGTATGATACATCCTCGATCATTTCTTCTTCTTCATAATTCGGACAAAAGCAGAGTAGAACAGAACAATGCAAGAGCAGAGCAGAACAAAACAAAACAGTACAGATCAGTGCAGGGCAGAACAAGACAAAGCAAAACAGGCAAAATAGAGCAGAGCAGGGCAAGGGTCAGGCTGTACAAGGTAGTGCATTTGATGGATGAATAGTAATGACCGATAGACAGATTGCAGATGAAGTTCTCCATGGTTGAGAGGGAGTGTTAAAATTGGCAACCAGGGCAAAACTTCATGTGGGTCATCTTATTCATGGCTAATAATATTTTTATTAGATTCCTCTCGTCGAGAGGTGTAGGATTGATATAAATATCATCCAATTCTGATAATTATTCATGGAGATATGAATTTATTTTGATTATGGAATTATTATCAAGCCGACCTACAACTCATGTAGGCTTAGAAGCCCAATAGTCGCATCTATTCACCCACCAACATTGTGTATAAATATAAGAGGACTTTTCCTCATTTGGACTCACTCATCTCATCACATCTCTCTCTCTCTACTGCGCAAATATGAGTCTCTTCTCTACTGCGCTGAAATGGGTCTCTCTCTCTCACACATGTGAAGCTGGAAGCTGTTGATTTTGAAGCTGCAACTGCAGAAGTAAAGATTGACTTGCGTGGCCTAGAAGATCTCCTCTTTGGAACTACGATGTAGGTTCATCTGAACCTCCTTTGAAAGCCACAACTTTTGGTGGTGGAATGAAGTCAATCCGATGAACGGTTTGTAAGATATCGACTGCCCTAGTTTGAAGCCGGAAACTGCTGAAACTGAAGCTGCAACTGCAGAAGTAAAGATTGACTTGCGTGGCCTAGAAGATCTCCTCATCTAAACTGCACTGTAGGTTCATCTGAACCTCCTCTAGAAGCCGAAACTTTTGGTGGTGGAATGAAGTCAATCCGACTGTCGGTTTGTGAGATATGGTCTGCCCTAGTTTGATAATAAAGCCGCTAATGCTGATGCTACTAATCTAGGGTTTGCTACTGCTGATATGAATCAGATTTATTGTACTATTTCTCTCTGCTGAATTATTGAAGATAAAAGAAGATTTGATCAAAGGATTTCCCCACACATTGTGGGGTTTTTCCCTGGCTAGCTGCCACATCTTGTGTCTCTTGTCTTGGCTTGTTTTCTGTCGATCGTTTAATGTTCTATCTGCACTTTACTTTATGTACATGTGATTGCTAATCGGTGGAATATAATAAGAAAAAGAAGTAAATTGTTATAAGCATAGAACATACCATAACTTAACACATACCCACAGTCAAGGAAGCCAAAGAGATCAAACACATCTTAAATAAATTTGCTATGGCAGCAGGCACTGAGGTAAGCCTCAACAAATCAAAAGTTTTTTTCTTTAACACCAACATTGCTATTCAGAGAAATATTACCAGAATTCTTGGGTTTCAAAGGGATTAGCTACCTTCCAAGTATCTAGGCATACCCCTTACTGATAAACTTCTAAGCAAGAAAGTGTGGGATCCAATAATAAACAAACTTCAGGATAAGGTCAGGAAATGGACATGCAGGTCACTCAATTTGGTAGGGCACCTTGTGCTCACACAGGCGGTCTTGTAGGCAATTCCCATTTTCATGTTATCAGCTCTTCCTGCTCCTAAAGGTATTAAGTAGCAGATCGGAAGCATACAGAGGGATTTTCTGTGGGGCAACGGAGAAGAGAAAAAGAAGTTGGCTTTAGTTTCCTAGGATAAAATATGCAAGCCCACAATCCATGGTGGCTTGGTGTTGCATGACCCTAAAACCCTCAGTAGGGTTACGGGAGCCAAACTTTGGTGGAGATGGATTAAGGAATCAACAGCTCCTTGGGCTAAGCTTTGGAAGCTAAAATATTCCAAGTATTTGCAGGAGAAGGATCACATTAGAATGTCATGGAAAATCAGGGGCAACCATATTTGGAACCTTTCCCAAGAAAATAAAAGTATTGTTCAACAACATAGCTTCTGGGAAATTCGTGCGGGGAAATTAGCACGATTTTGGGAGGATAACTGGCAACAGGAACCCAAACTTTATAAGGATGACTTAGCTGCTCTCAAGAATGACACAGATAAGAAAGGTCTTCTTATGGTCAAAGACTTTTGGGACCAGGATAGGAATAATGGAAAATGGAGGAATTGGAAGGATCTAGGCTACAGTGATGAGAGTCCTCTGAACGCCCAGGCAAAAGCTCTCACCCAGGCTCTAGAGAATAGAAGGATTCTAGTATCCTCCTTACCTGACCAATTAATATGGGGAAAGAACTTCGAAGGTAACTTTAACCTCAAAGAAGCTAAGAAGGAAGTAACAGGATTTAACTATATGAATCCTGATCAGGTCTGGAAGAAACTATGGCAGAGCCCCCACTAGATGAAAATAAAGCTATTCATCTGGCTAGTGCATCAAAGGAAAATCTTAACTTGGGAGAATCTCCTAAGAAAATGATTTATTGGACCTTCCAAATGTTACCTCTGTGGCTCACAAGAGGAGATGATGAATCACCTTCTCAACCTTTGTCCTTTCACATCCAGCATGTGGGACTAGGTAGCCTCGATCTTTAAACAATCAGATAGGGATAGTCTCAACATATCCAATACTCTGAAGAATTGGAGGAACAACTTCTCAGGGAATGAAATTATTAATAAAGTCTGGATTCTGGTTCCAGGCTTTGTTATCTGGAATGTTTGGAAAGTGCGCAATAGTCGGATCTACAAAAACAAAGCAAGCCAACCTCAACACATAATTGACCAAATTTTAAGGTAGCTCAAAGACACAGTAAGAAGCCTATTGAGGACACTTCCTAAGGATCCTCCCCTGCCCCAAGAGGTGAGTATTATAATTCATTTGGGTCTCCAGTCCATAAGCCCACTAGGCATAATCAAGGGAGTAAGCCAAATAAATGCAGATAGTGACATTTGGCAACCTCCTCCTTATGGTTTCCTAAGGGTTAATATAGATGGAGCATCTAAGGGCAATCCACGATTAGTTGGCTTTGGGGGTGCTATGAGAGATGAATAGGGTCAAAGTAAGAAGATCTTCCATGGCCACTTGGGTAGGGCCACTAATAACATGGCAGAGCTCATGGCACTGGAGCAATGCCTGGAAATCATATTGGACTCAAATTCGCATAATGTTATCATTGAAGCAGACTCAGAATTGATTATTAGAGCGGCCAAGAAAATATGTAATGGCACTTCTCCAGATAAACTTTCGAAGCATTGGAGGCTTTTGCAGGTATTTTACCATATCCACAACCACATGCAAACCTTAAAAACTATTAGCTTTGTCCATGTGAAAAGGAAAGCTAACATGTTAGCAGATCATTTGGCGAATGAAGGAGTCACCAATATGGATCGGGACTCTCAATATGCTTGGGATTTGTTACCACCAGGAAAACTTCGGGAGCATTTCCTCTATCAGGCGGACAAAGATATGGAGCAATGGTTTTACAAGAAGGATCGAACTGGTTCAGGAGATAGGCGGGAGGACAGGGAATCCTAAACTATCTGCCCTTTTTGGGTATCGGCCATAATCCAAAGCTCAGAATTCCATCAGATGTGTGGCGAGAGGATCAACTCTAGAAGTACCACAATTTTGGTCGTCCATTGACCAAAACTTTATGTGGAAATTTTAATGGTGTTTGGGGTTTGGCAGAGAATCTGGGAGGAAGGCACAAGAATCATCCCAGGCTCTTGTTTAAAGGCTATTGCTTGTCAAAAGAGTGTGCAAGCTATTCTGTGAGGCGATTGATTCCAAAACCACAAGTGGTTTATCGGGCGGGGTCCAAGTGGTATCTTATTTTTCTGAGGAAGGCCTCGATTCCACTCTTTAGGTGAGACGTAGCAGCGAGAGGTGAAATAATACCGCCTTCATCAGGTGGTTATCCCTTGCGCTACTTGTCCACCTAATATCCACGTAGACCGTTGGATCCTCATCGGGGGATCAATGGTGCTGGTTATTCATGCAAGTTGGTTTGGTGTCTCGAACCCAAAAGAGTTTAGAGAGCTGGCCTTTAACTTTCGTCGTGTTTGTAAGACAGGTCTATGTGTGGGTTTGTAGTGGACTCATATCCACAGCATGTACATTGATCCTGGCAGGTCGGATCGTACAGTATGTGGCTCTTCAAGCTTACTTTTGTTTCTAGCTGGTCTTTGCTCGCTATCTTGTGGACCCTTGGCGGGTCACTTGTGGCATTTTTGTGGACCCCGGTTCTGTGGACCCGTCTTCCAAGGAGTTCAGGGTTTCTTTTGGTGCTCAACAGTACGACTAGAGGGTCTACTGCTTGCTTTCATACAGTGTGTCTGGAGGTAACTCCCCAGTTTTCTTGTTCGGGCTTCTCTTGGTTTTGAGTGCATGGTTTGGAACTTTTCTTGCCCAACTACCTGTTGAACTCTCACATAGCTGGTGCAACTTCTTGTAAATTATGTATTATTGGCTTGATTAATAGGAGGTCCTACTCTTGCTTGATCATAGAAGAGATAACCTCCCTCAAATCCAAAATAAAGGATCCCCAAGCCTCTCAGAAGAAGTTGAGCATCAGGAGAGCCATGACCAAACAACTAAAAGAAGAATATGCCCTACTACAGGGAGGCAGAAAGCTACTACAGGAAGGAAGAAATTTGCTACAGGAAAGTGTTGGACAAGTACAAGACACATTAGGGAGGCCACTAGGGCCATGAATAAGGCATAATTAGGTCACTAAGTTTCTTATAGGATGAGAAACACTTTCAGTAAGGGGTTATGATGGGCCTCCAAATTAGACATAAATTAAGGCCCATCTAACCATACTTGAGAACATTAAACCTCTATTTTTTGCATTATATGACATATTTTTAACTTAAATGTGTTCATTAGGAAGGTTTAGAGATAATTGCATATTTGTGCATGACATTATTTATTTTTGTAGAATATTGTGAGAATATTGAGCAGATTCTGAAGATTTGGAGAAGGAGATAATATAGGTACTTAATCCCTACTATAGGAGGATCAATATTTGATAATAAATGAACAAGATATTATGAAATTATTGTTCAAAATTTGGAGCTCCAGTGATTGAGAAAATCTAGGAAGGTGTTCCCAGTCATTTAATGCAAATTCCTAGTGTTGGGAACGAGATCCACTTTTTGAGGAATTTTGGAGGGGAAAGATACCTCCGTTTAAGGATAATTATTCCTCGTCACTTTCTATAAGTACAAATTTTAATTGGCCTCTAGAGGCATGTATTTCTTAGTCCTCTTGTGGAGAAAACTTTTTTTTTAGTAGCTCCTCTTTTTTCTCGAGTAGGGATGTACATGGATTGATTCAAATAATGAAGTTTGGTTCCATTTTCATCTGTTAAGTCTTTGTTTCCTTCATAAGACTTTGATTTTCCTTGGGCTTGGCCATCCCAGGAGCCTATAATCCCTCTTGTATAATTTGTTTGTTTCCTTTGAATGTCTTTTTCACTTGCATCTCTTATTTCTGCATTTACTATCCATGATTCTTTTTCTATAGGTTACATTGGTTAAATGAGTAAAGTGAGTTTTAATGTAGGTTATTTATATATTCACAAGAATTATTCATCTTTAGAATGACTTTGAAAATTCATATTCATCATTGAGCTACTTCAATTGGTATACTAGTTCACAAATCTAGAATTTCTGAAAGTCCCTTGTAGCAAAATAGTAGTGATTTCTTGTTATTTTTTAGAACATGTTAGTGAGATTAATTTGAGTCAATTCAAATTAAATTTTGTCATAAATAAAAAAAATTGAATAAAAAAAAATTAACCCATAACATTTTCACTTGATTAGGTTAGCCATTTGGTAGGTTAACTAGCTCACTAGTTCTTGAATTTCTAGGTTTTAAAGTAGTAATTTTCTGCTACTTTTTAGCACGTTTTAGCAGGGTTATTTTGAAATGATTCAACTTGGAATGGAGTCCTAAGACATCCTAATTAATAAAAAAATAAACTTCATCCCATTTCCATTTGATTTACTTGGGAATTTGGAAAGTTATCTCCTCCTGTAGCAAAACAAGGCCTCTTGTGGCACCTCCTGTAGCATGTGTAAACTTGACCAAAACTGCTTCAAAAGATTGGTTCTTATCTCTTAGGCTTGAATAATGACCCCTAGACTCTGAATCCATGATTTAGGAAGACCAAAGACCACTCTAGACCCAACTTTCCTTCACTGCAAATACAAATTTGCAATTACAATTAAAAGACAAATTTCCACATTTGAATAATAATGAACGTTTTCTCATGAAATGTACACGGATTCTATTACAAAAGCTAATTTTTCTTTAAGGAAATGATAAAAAGGGTTATTCATCAATGTAAAGTATATTAGACTTGATTCTTGAATTCATGATTCCTTAAGGTTTCAATTACAAGCGTTTTTTTTGAAAAGATCAAATTTCCTGTTTCAAAACAACATTCCACATTCTGCAATTAGAGTATCAATTTACATTCTACAAGTAGAATAATGTTTTCATTTTTGCAATTAGGTTAGTGTTTTATTTCATGATATTCACTTCATTGCATCAGATCAATGAAATAAGGACACGTTGCATGTCTCACATACAGTGTCAAGACCTCTTAAGTTTGTACGAACCCTGGGTCGATAATTTAAGTTGGTATCCTTGGGAGTTGCAGCATTCTTGTTGCAATACTAGGGGTCACCACTAGGTGCAAGAACCTAATATCTATTGAGAATGGTATTGTAGAAGGGGGAAAGAGGCCAAATATTAATAAATTGTAGGGGGGAATTCTCCCATCAGAAAGGTTGTCTAAATTTATTGAAGCATCAGTTCCAAATATCACAGGCCAAAGGACAAGAGTGGAAAGGATGTTCATGGTTTTCTTCACTGGCTTGGAATAAAAAAAAGAGTGAGGGACCAACATAATATTTGGAAAGAATATTATCCCAATTTAATGTTTTTTATGGAGAATCTAAAGAAATTTATCTTCAACCAAAACTTCTAACACCATATTTTAGACCATACCTACTTATTCGAACTGTGAGTGTGATTGTGTTGGCCTGATGGGCCATAACCCAGGTTCAACGTTATTTAGCCAAGAAAATCCCTACACTACTGGCCCTTTCGGCATCATTCTGCAGAGCGCGGACCAAAGTCTCACCCGAAGCAATATGGGGGGATGTAGGAACCAAGTTTCCGCACCTTGAGATGGTCGTGATGTCGACTTTATACGTTAAACCCTTCCTTTTCACAGATCGATAATCCTCTAGGGCTTATCAATGTACTTTCTCTTTCATCTCTTAGAACCTCTGTGAAGGTATACGATCATCATTCGCACAACCCTAAATGATGATTCAGGCACTTATGCACGTTTGTAAATATGTTAATGTATAAGTTCCCGAGTTATCTTAAGTGTTTAGCAACTTTATCATACAATTAGAATTGTCTTAGCGTAAACTTATATTCTTACTCGCATTCAAGTAGCATATAGAAATAGATATATTCGCGCATCAAATTAGCATTATAATGTAAACCTAGAACTTAACATAATATAATTGCTTGCAATAACAAAAGGTAAAATACATAGTAAAATTAGAATACTCATCTTTATTTATGTCTCAGGTTTCCAATAAAGACTCTATTTGCCCCGTGCACACAGTTGCAGGTGTCTGTGCACTCACCTGCAGACTTCTACCCTAGGCCTCTGCACACTCAGCTGTAGAGCCTCTTCCTATGCTAAGTCTCTCCCTCTTAGCTATTTACAAACTCATCAAGCACTTTAACTTAACTGACTTTCCCCTCCTTAGAATCCTCTAAGAACTTTTTATACAATCCCATGGTCCATGAGCTAAGGGAGGATCTCTAAAACCGACACAACCTATCTAGACTAAGGGTAGAAAACCCTTTTTGGCTCTTGATATATTCGTGCTCCGCGACGACAAAATGTGGAGACTTTACATTTATTTATACAAACATCGGGCCTTCTTCCCCAAAACTTGGGTTTTTAACCCCAAAATTGACCCAGGGGACCCGTTCCCAACAGGCCCCCAACACAAACATGGTGACTCGCCCTCGAGTCACTCAATTGGTGCAAATATCTTGTCGCAAAGACCTCCTAGCTCAACTTGGAGTGCTACAGCTTCGGTAGTACACTGTGTTGCCACCTGCTTCATCTCCTCAACCAGTTGCTCCATTGCTCGCCCTATGCCAATGTTGGCTATGTGGGGCCTGACCTAGATTCAGTAGTGAGTTTAGCCAAGAAAATCCCAGTACCACTGGCCCTTTCGGTAATAGTTCATGGAGCACAGACTATGGTCTCACCCGAGGTAGTATGGGAGGGTTCTGGAACCAAGTTTTTGCACCATGGGGATGTCTGATATGGGTGATAGGTACGTGATTCAACCTTCGCACTTACTAGCTTACGTGCACCAGCAGGATCCTTGCGTCCTATGGGACTACCTTCGCGCAGATCCAGGCACAGTGCGACCAATATTAATTACCCAAGTCTTCCTTAGTTAGGTTCTGTTCGTTAATTACTTAGAAAGTTTTCATACATAAACATACATACAAGTGCACACATATAGATAAACAGATACCATTAACGCCAAGCATCAAAATATAGATCTACGAAACCGATGCACAATATGCCGAATCAACATAGCTTTATTAATGATCATTTTCAAGTTCAGTTCAATACAGACCCGACTTCGCCCTGTGCACTCAGCTACAGACTCTACTAGGCCTCTGCGCACTCAGTTCCAGAGCCTCCACCTACTACTATGACCCAATACACTTCAGATCCCCTTCTATCTTCTAACCATGCCTTTGCATCTATTAATTACTTTTCAAAAAACTCAGAACTGTCTTTACACTTAGAGCCTCACTCTATTTATATAATCCCATAGTCCGCATACCATGGGTAGGCCTACACATCTTTACATTAAATTACATTATTTTAGGGCAGACAACCCTATGACTCATCCTAGACTCTCACGCTCTGCACCTGCATTTCATGGAGTCTTTACATTACGTTGACCAAAACTCGGTCTTTATGCCCCAAAAACATGCTATGGGGGGATCTGCTACTCAACAGGCCCTCGAAACAGTCATCGTGACTCGTCCCGAGTCACTTTGCTGGTGTGGTGATCTTTGCGTGAAGTCCATCTAGGAGGTTGCGCACAGCTTGGGTGTTCGCAACACACTGTTCGGCTGTTTGCTATATCTGCTGTACATTTAGCTCTGAACCTTCATGAGCAGGGTCACCTTCCTGTCCAACCGTATATAGTTCTTGTTTCTATGCCAACTTCCCTTCAATGGTAGCTATAATTGTGAATGCTTCATCGATCCATGGTTGGATGTGTTCTTTAAGCATGGCTTCATTTTGGCACATGACGTCTAATTGGTCCTTTAGTGCCCTTGCCTGCTGTAGTCTAGTGAGTCATTAAGTAAGGACAACCGTCTGCATGGTGCCCCAAACACTGTTGTACTCCTACTGCAACTCACACGCCTCAGTCTCTAGGCACTGCAGATTCGGATCTTCCTTCAGGTGCATAAGCATGGTGAGTGCTTGCTCCAACAGCCCAGGGCAATCCTATGTTGTCTGGTCAATTTGTTCCAACCCCATTTGGATAGAATGGGCACGCTGCTATCTAACTTCTGGGGCTATGGAGGGCTACGCCTTCAATCGCAGCTCAACGATCTGCAGGTTCAGCTCTAACTGAACCTTTGTCATTTCCTCCTGGGCCTCGCAGACTCCGGCCACCAATCTATATACCCGTTCTGCTGCTGGGAGCTCTGCTGGCACGACCAACTCTGGAACGCTCCTACATGCATCTTCTACAGCCTGTTCTAGTCCATGAGCCTGCGCAACCAACTCATCTCGCTAGATGCTGAGTTGGTCCATGTTGATTTTCTGTTCATGTAGGACTTGGTTCGCTCGGCCTTCTCGAGCGTAGAGCTCTGCGATGACCCCATCCTGCAGCTGGTATAGAATTTCGCATGGCAAGGCGGCCAAGTTCAAGCCAATGCCTTTCATGTTGTTCATTGCAGTTTGGTCACCCTTGCTTGTTGTTTCTAGTGTGCCTTTGAGCAAGATGAAGGTGTTACCCATACGGGCACGCAACATCTATTCGGCCTTGGCAGTTCCTGCTGTGACATATTGGACCATTATACCTGTTTGGGGGTGTTGTACTTGTAAAACTTGTAGTTGCACACTGAGTGCCCCCAACACAGTTTTCTACTCCATCCACAATCCCTGGAGGGTGTCCTTTGTGACCTCACGAATTGTTTCGCTGATATCCAATAGATCACCTTCTATGAGCGTGAACAGGTCGACCGACGTCTTTGTGGCTTTTCCCTTCTTTCGGGGAGCTATTTTCTCAAGGCCGCGTGGCCACTTGAGTTGGTTTGATGTGGAACCAAGGTCCACGTGTTCCTCGGTCCTGTCCCCTTCCCTGGTCTACTGCCCCGTGGACATCTCTTGGCCCTCCTCGGGCTCCTTGGTTGGTGCGATTATGGTCTCTGTCATCTGCGCTGATGCTACTACATCAACTGTCTTCTGTTGCGTAGCTACTTTTTGTCCCTGATGCCTCCTCTCAGCCAGCTACGCGATGTGCAGCTTGGTGTCCTTCTTTCTTTATTGAGCTACGACCTTCTCCATTTCCGCCAAGTCCGAGGTGTGCTACTCTGGAGGCCATGAATCCATTATTGTGAAGATCGCATCATCCATTGCGATGAATGGAAGCTTTACCCTTTTTCGTACTGGGTCCTTCCATGCCCGAATATACAGGTTATGCATATCCACCTTGAATTCTGCCACACTTTGTAAGCTGTTATGAACCATAGGGGACAAGTGCGCCCTGCGGTTGATCCACGTTCGAATTCTTACCTCAACGAACACCTAGAACATCTTTATCTCATGAACATTCTGCACGTCTTTTGTAGCCCAGAGTGAGGTGTACCTCGTGGCTTCAAGTAGGTCACCCTCAATAGTGGGAAATTGGCTGTCCTCTGGCAGCTCCCCTCCAACCAACATGATTAATAAGAGCAACCACTCATAGTGGAAGGGCTTACCCTACTCCTGGGCCTCCTTGTAGTTCTTCAAGAACTCGTCATAGAGGAACTGTGCCCAGTTGAACTGGACCCCCTCCGCACATTGATCTGCCAATATAATCACAGACGCTGGTACTTCTTCGGTTTGACATTTCCTCATTAGCTTGCCGGCCAGCAGCTGGGTGGCTACGCGCACCCCTTGGTCTTTAATGCTTTCTATTGCGTACCCCTACTTTCTCTTTTCTAGTTTATACTTGGCCTTCATAGATTTTGCGAGGGCCAAGTCACTGCTTTTTCCTACTATGGTCGCGGGGTCATTTCCTTTGATTGGTAGTCGAGAAATTTGGTGAATTAGATCGACCGTGATGGGAATTGGCTCCTCCAGCCAGAGATACCCATCATGCACTAGGCACAGCAGCTACCTGATGACAAAAATGGTGATGGGCATGCAGTGGTAGTGGGGTATCCATCGCAGATGGAGTAACCCAGCCCTCTCCACACCGCACAACCATTTCTACTTCATTAACTTCTCTGCGGCCAACTGTGGGAACTTCTCGCTATCTGCGAGGTCCCAATCTTTGAACTTCATAGTAGGTACTCGTCCCAATGGTGGACCTTCAAACCTTATATCATCGGGGAGGAGAGGGGTCTAGAGCGCACTCTTTGTGGCCTCCAGGTCCTTCGGTACCTTGGCTTTCCCCTTCCGCAGGGGGATGTAAGGAGGTAACTTTGTCGCAGAAGGCATTTGGGAGACATCCTCTGCCTCATTGTCTTGCACCTCAATTTTGGCGATCAGGGTTTGCAAGTCTTCTTCCTCTTCCTCCTCTGTTTCAATGGTGATGGCTTTTCCCTTCTCTGTCATTGATAATTTGCCAAACCGTGGGTTTTTTGGGGATACATGGACTAGCCCCATCATTTTCTTATCTTTTTGTGGCTGCGGTGTGTGTGTTGATTTTGGAACTTTTGGCGCAGCTACCGCCTCTCCAGAATCCTCATGGGCCATGTGGGGCTCCACAGTAACTTCAATGAATCGCACTCTTATTCTAGCAGTTATCATTGTGTCTAAACTTGAGAATGGTAAGAGTACGCAGCGCTCAATGCTCTGTGCTTGCTCAATTCTTAAATAACCAAGTGTTGCCTTGTAGCTAGCCCTGGGGGTTTTATAGCGTCTTTTGAATTTGAATTCGACCCTTCCCCCCACTTTTGAGTCATTAATGCCTTCTTGGCTGCAGATTGTCCCAAATCTAGCTCTTAGTTCGTGTCTTAATTGCCCACTGCACGCTCCTTTTTGCTTTAAATTGGACCTCTTGTCATGAACAGAGACACCAATGGTCACCTCCCATCCTACCTTCACAGTAGCGTAGCCCCCTATGCACGGTCGCGCTCCTGTGACATACCAATCCTGCATGCAATATCTGTATCGCGCAGCTCCCATATAGACTTGTTTATAGTACCACGCTCTCTTTCGACTGCTTGGAGCATTGAGACTATGCTCTCCACGGATAGTCAGTTGGTCACACCTCCTGTATGAGGCTTCAATTTACCTTTCAACTTGGTCCACGGGCATCCCTCAATTACCCTCGCATCCATCAATGCATTGCATTATTCCTTGTATGGTGTGCTCCCCTGTTTACTTTGTCTAAAGGCGCGGTCGCAACCATGGTAGCAGGGCCACAAACTCTTCTAATGTAGTAATATGGTTGTCTCTACCTTGTCCTATCATGCTTAGTTTCTCGGTGCAACATGCTTGCATGATTTCGATCTCCATTTTGTTGATTTCTTTGTCCAATAACATGCTTTTCTTTCCCAGTCATACCTGGTCTTCTTCAAGTTCATGAAGTGTCAAGTTCCCTCATCGAATGGCTTCCTGTAACTGCATAATTACTTTATCCGGGTCCTCGTGTACTATCCCAATTGTGGGAGATGTTGTATGGGGGTTCTTCTGTACTCTTATGGTCTCGTCTCTTCTCTTCATTGTTGGAGTCATTTCCGCGCACAGGTTTTTGCTCATGGCCCTATAGGCCCATCAAACCACTAGTACGCACAGGTCCCAATTAGTTCGTCTCACCTGGTGAACTCTGTTCATGATTTCGCATAGCTTTTTTAATGTTTTGACGTGGAATATTTGTGGTGTGCATAGCTTTTCCTGCTTCCGCGTCTGGTTCTGATTTTCGATCCTTGGTTTGGGGTGTGCTTTCATAGCACATGTCCGCAGCCATTGACATAGGTGGGTGCGCAAGCCGCTTCATCCTAGCTACCCAGCTTTCGTTCGTTGGTGATAAATGATAGAGAAACTACCAAGGACTTATGTACGGCACTCAATCTTCTTGAATGCTGTGTTCAGTGCATTACGATCGATAGGGTAGCAAACACGGCTTCCTAAGGATAAAGGATATCAGCCTATTATGGTCTCCCAATATATACTTGACGATATGGGGAGCACAAGTCCATACTGGCACTTATCATATCAAAGAGGAGGAATCACCCAACCTTCAATGAAAACGATAGTTACTAGGTTTTATGATGCCGGAACACGTCTCTAGCCTAGACTTCTAGATGTGTTGTGTTGGATTCCAAAGCATTTTTATGTTCATTAAGGTTTATTTTAGAGTTATTTTGCTTAGAAGTTTTTCTTTCAAGGTTCACCATGTGATGTAGATGTGAAATTCCTAAATATGCAATCTAAAATGACAAACAGTCGTTTATGTTCTTTTAGCAATGAAAAAGCCTAGCTACAAAGGAAAGAAGATAACGATTTTTCTTTCAGCAGAGAGCATAGAGCACACACTAAATGCACTTTCATAAATCAAATTTCGCAAGCAGTCAAAATTCAGATGCACATGCATGTATTTGTTTTCAGCTTTATTAATGTGTGAATGAAAAAAAGAAAGTTAAGTACAGATCCAAAGTATTTTCTTTGAAAGCGACAATACTAACAATTTTTCTTTTCAAAATGAAAGGAAGACTAAGACGACACTTTTCGATTTCGAATTTAAAACTGTTTTCGACACTTGAAATACTAATAATTTCATAATCAAGTACAATGACAAAATTATAATCAACTATCTAGAAGAGGAAGACTTTATGACACTCTTCTTTTGATTCAGAATGACAATTACGACACTTTCATCAAAAACGACAGTTCGATTAGGCTACTTTCGACAAAGGAATACTGTAAATGATTGACAAATACACAAAAAAATTTACAATTCCTAAATGATGGAGGCTGAAATAATGTGAAGGAAGATGGTTACAGCAAGACGGTACTAATCATGAATAGCAAAATTACTGAATAAAGCTGAAAACAAAGAGAAAAAACCAAATTTCAAGGAAGAAAAATAGTTCACTCAATCATCGCACCTATAACACAGGGAAACAGGGATGCATGTCACTTGCAACACACGGGAGGTGTGATGCATCCAGGTTGTACAGTTACAGACAGTGAGATGGGCTAGGGAGCGAAGCTGAGCTTGGTTTTTTCTCAAAACTTGCAGCTAAATTCAGTGATTTAGGCTGAGTAATGATGGACAGTAAACACAAAGCATAAGGGTAGGATCTGATGAGGTTTTGAGCCACCAGAAGGGCACTTAGGATGCTTTGTAAGTCAGATGTACAGTTCATAAACCAACCCGAAGATTGACTGAAGCATCATTTATCTACTTCACAATTGCATAGTAGAGGCATTTCGAAGGCTAGCTAGCTAACTTCAGGCTCCATCTGTAGTTTATAAAGAAAACAATAAACAAAAAAAACAAACTATTCATTCCCCATTGGAGTCGCCATTTTGTTTTAGCGAAAACTAGTGTTGATTCAAACTACTAGTCCCACTAAGACGAGTAGCTATCTTAGAAACAAACAATTAAAGATTTTCAAGAGTTCCTTTAAGTGTGATAGATGGAAGAAAAGAAAAGAAGACCAACCTGGATCTTCTGCTCTGATCCTAGCTTGATTTCTCCTTTCCTTGATAGAATTTGCCACTCCTCTCCTACTTGTCTTGTTTCAAAGAGTACCTGCAGAGTCAAATTAACAACAAACTATCAAAGAATCTCTATCTAAAACATCATAAACAATGCAGAATCAGAAACATATTGACCATACAATTGCATTCATAAACAATAAGATTCACAAATACAAGATCATATGGAGGAGAAATCAAAGAACTTTATTAATAGTAATGTAAGAGAGGATTACAACCCAGCTGTCTGATCCAACATCATCATCCCAGTTGTAGAAGCCCTCTTCACCTCAATAACAAGCAAATCACCCAACAATGCAATGTCTCTTCTTAGCAAACCAACAACACTTCCTTACAAAATACAAAATTCTAACCTCTAGATCTCTCAGATGAGGGATCCGTTTAAAGATGTCTTGCAAGGGTGTGAGTCAGCTCTGGGTTTTTTATTAGTGTCATTCCATTGATAGTTCTTGGTTCCACTTGGAGATTTCATGATCTCTTACTCATCCCTGGGCAAATTTAGGGAGGCAAGTGTTACATGAGAATTTTCTGGAAGATTCCATGATCATCCACATTACAAACTCTCTCTGCCATTTGTCTATTCTTTCTCATCACACCGCAGAGAAGGCCATTTGACTATGCATCACACCTGGCCAGTTAGGCAGTCAGTATGCATCACACCTTGCCCATGGAACAGTCTGTATGGTCCTATTTTGGCCAGTTCTGAGTAGCGTTTTAGGTGGAACTTCTGGGAAATGATGTAATCAGTTGACCATGATCCTTTAGGATATGAAACAACACTTTTAGGGACTTAAGGAGCCCTTATTTTATGGACATATGAGTTTCGGTTGTAGTGCCCAAACATGTTTATAATAGTTGCCCCCTAAAGCATGAGGTCGTAAATCTTCTGATGTCGAGTGAAATTCTTTATTCATGAGGATCTGAGGTATTCGAACTGGAAGGTGACCTATATAAGATACAATACAATACATCATCATCATATTATTTTCATGATCTAGCTAAGGTGGGCATTCCCATGCTCAAATTTATAAATTCATTTTCATATACATAGGACAGACAAGCGTCTGTTGTTGTAGACTGGTGATTCTTCACATGAAGTGTCATCTTCCATGGCTTAGATGACTATCTATGCAGCTTCTGTGTACAATTGATGTCTTTATTTTCCTAAATATATCATAGCCCAGATGGATGAAACTAGATCCGGGATCTTCAAAACTCGTCCAATCTTCACCCGATGTACAAGTTGATCCATGTGAAGAGATGTTTTGAAGTAAAACATGGAAAGACATCACCTTATTACCAACCAACGATGTAAGTTGTTAACGGACACGAGAGGAGTCACCGATAATGATGATGACCCTCAAGGTACTATAGTACGATTCACGTGGTGTGAATATACGATCCGATGTCGAACACCACGAAAAGTATTTTGGTCGAAGGTCATTGATGTAAACCTGTCGCCAGAAGTGAGAAACTTGCCATTGAGGCATGCAAGCTTCAAAGCATTGAAATGGTTGTTTCTAAGTCAAATTCTTGGATAATGAGCTAATGTCGATAAGAAGTGACCTATCATAGGAGGGCCTTGATGTATCCCACATCTACAACACAAAACGAAGCAAATGATTTTTGTGGAGGTGAAAACGATCTAATGATATGAGGTTCAGGAATGGCGGTAATGAAAAACGAAGCGTGGATGTAATGCAGTGGATGAGGCATTTGCTGGATGGTGAATTCTCTGAATGACTTCTCTTGAACATATTGGTGACACTGATATGGAATAGTAGTGTTAAACCCATGGATAGCATGGGGGACCAGTGGTGACAGTGAACGGAAAACCCAACCCAACTCAATCACGGTGATGGAGTGAAAGTGTCATGTTCAAGAGCGACTTGCTACCAATAGAGTTCTTCAAGTTTTCTTCCCATTTTTCCCCAGTCATTGCTGACTAGTAGCTCTTTATTTTTGACAAGCTTGAGGAGGATAACATATGCTTGGTCTATAATTTTCCCTTTGGGCAAACCTGTTGCTTTGTGTTTACCGAGCCTAGCTTCAGTGAGTCTGACTCGTTCTTGTCTGGGTGGACAAGTTTGTCGCTATTGTTTTAATGAGTTTAACGACAAAGATAACTCGGTCCTTTTCTTTTTTAGAGAGTTTGAAAATGGACAAAAAGGAGGCTCCCATAGTCCTTTTTCATGGCATAATCCCTTAAGTCCGAAAAAGTGTAAAATAATATGAAAGGGATGGCTTTTCGATAGTTTTAACGAGCCGACAAAGACAAGCGCTCAATCTTTTTGTTTAATAATCCCTCAAGTTCAAAAATATTAAAATATATGAGAGGGATGGTGTTCCCCTTACTTTACCAAAGTTCAAAAGGGCAGATAACAAAGCAATCACGAAAGGTTATTTACCAAAGGTGGGTTTATTTTTAAATGAGCTTGAACCTTGTGCCAACATGTGCTCAGTGTAGGTTGATTTTTTAACGAGCTTGAACCTTGCAGGAACATTTCTCTTACCAGTCTTTTGATAATGTCTCTTGGTAGATTTATTTTTTAAAGAGCTTGATCAATACTATAACATGTGCTGATGACCTTTTTATGTAAGCTAGAAATGACCGAGCTATGAGGTTAAAGGGTTAAGAACCTACAAACTAAGAAAATCAAAGGTCGCCTTTCACTTGCATGCAAAGTTTTTCATGCCCCCAAGTCTTTCAGTAAAAGGAGAGTTTCTAGGCTACCCAATGGAAGTTCCTATGGTTAGGCAGGATTGTTTCTGTCGACCGACAAAAATATTCCTTTGCTTTGCCCATCGAAATGGTCGAAGGTGATTGTTGTAAGTCCCAATCACATAATGTACAAAGATGAATGCTATAAGCTTCACAATCGTACGAAGGAAATAATTGTGTCAGACTGATCACATAACATATACGGGAATGTTATTTGGTCCAAGTATTATGACCTTTAAAGAAAATCTCTCTTTTCCTCTGGGTTTTCCTGCCGAAGCAGGCTAGCGTGCATGCCCCCTAATCTTCATCACACTCACCGAATAACTCATGGTAATCAGGTGGATGGGATGAAGATGGAAGAGACATTGTTGATGCGAAGAGACCATTTAGGGATGATGGTTGATTTATAGCTATGTTTGAACCAGGAAATGAAAGCTGGTCGACAAGTTGCACCGGTCTGCCTTCATGTGGAAAACACATCACTCAAAAGAATGTGGAAACAATGGCTTCCATGCTATATATATAATCACGTACAAGGAGTAGATTGTAATATAGTGGACCTTGGACTACCATCACGTTTAAATAAACGGTTTTCTTTCTCAAAGTTATCGGTAACCTTGGAAGGATCCCTAATGGTCGACTCATTCCTTTGTTGAAGGCTGACAAATTTTGTTTTTCAAGAAAAAGCGATGGTGAACCAAGCGCTTTCCAAGCAGTTGAGGAAAGGATACTCACCGAAGCCCCTTCATCTATGATTGTGCCAGACACGATCATTTTGTAAACTTGTACTATGATTCAGAATGGTACATTAGATGGAAGGTGAGGTTTCACTAGTTCATTCCAACCAAAGAAAACGACTAGACTACTTGGAGGAGGTACCGGATAAATGTCCAGATAAGTTTCATGAACTCGGGGGGTCTCTTCCTGTTGTGAAGTAATGGGCAGATTTCCCCCAAGTTCATTAGACTCTATATCGACAAAAACAATTTGAACGGTGTCGTTCTCATCCTCTTTGGAAACTATATCATTTGAAGGTGGATTTCTAAAGGCAAGACTGGGTCGACTGCCATCTCGACCAGTTGACTTTGATCCGGTATGGACTTAGAAGGTTCACTTTCAATGATAGGTGATTCGATCGACAATTGAGTTATGTCAATCAAGTTTTCAACTAGCGAAGGATTTGGTAAGAGTTTCTTGTATCCAGGTGGAAGTTGCCACGGTAAAGTAGGATGGTTATCCAAAATGCTTTTAGCTTCATCCAGAAAAGGACAACGGTGAAGAGTATGATCACCCTCACATAACCTACATGGAACTATAGCTTTTCCTTTCTGTCGGTTGACTTCGTTTTCACTAGTTGATGGTGCACTGTCAACCTGACTGTCAGGGGTTGATGACACTGAATGGTGCAATCTGGGAGACCATTCTCTCAATATCCGCAGAATGCAAGGGCGATCTCGATGGTAATGGTTCTCCTTGCAAATTTTGCATGGAGTTTTTGGTTTGGAAACTTTAGTGTATGGATTTTCGCCAGACGATGCATTGGTGTTCCCTTGTTTAGCTGGCTTCTTCTTCTTCTCCTTCCCTTTCTTTTTCTTCTCAGTTACTTGGTTTTTAATGTCACTAGTTTCACCAAGCAAAGGGGAAGAAGGGGAAGGAGAAACAAATGAATTAGAAGGCGAAGGGGTAACTTCAGTATCATTTGGTTGCTGATTAGATTGTTGAGGAATTACAATGTTTTGAATGACAGAGATCAAGAAAAGCCATACCGGTAGGCCGAGTGTGATTCCTGGAAGGAACAATGTAGCCATATATGGAGAACCAATATCTCCCCAAGAGGAGAAAGGACTAGGATTCCCTCCAAGGGGGATTCCTTGATTGGTAGACTCCATTGTCTCAACCTCAGATCAACGTAGGAATAAGGATGTTATTCCATTTAAAATAAATTTTAAAGACACTTTGATGCAACTTGCTTTTTCAATTTTTAAGATTCGAGAAAAAACTAAAGTTGACTCTAGTCGCCTTTGATTTTTAATGAGCCTGAAGTGACAAGTGCTCAGATGGACCTTTTCTTTTAAGGAGTTGAAAAGGAACGAAAGTGACTGCTCTGGAAGTCTAGACAGAGGGTTTACCAAATCGATTGTAAAAATACAAAATACACCTTGGTGATAAATTATAGAGAAACGACCAAGGACTTATGTATGGCAGTCAATCTTCCCCAATGCTGTGTTCAGTGCATTACGAACGATAGGTCGGTCGACACGGCTTCCTAAGGATAAAGGATATTAGCTTATTGTGGTCTCCCAATATATGCTCGACAGTACGGGGAGCACAAGTCCGTACTGGAACTTGTCATATCAACGAGGAGGAATCCCCAACCTTCAATGAAAATGATAGTTACCAGGTTTTACGACACCAGAACATGTCTCTAGCCTAGACTTCTAGATGTGTTGTGTTAGATTCCAAAGCGTTTTTATGTTCGTTGAGGTTTATTTTAGAGTTGATCTTGCTTAGAAGTTTGTCTTTCAAGGTTCACCGTGTGATGTAGATGTGTAATTCGTAAATATGCAATCTAAAATGATAAACAGTCGTTTATGTTCTTTTAGGAATGAAAAATCGTAGCTACAAAGGAAAGAAAATAACGATTTTTCTTTCAGCAAAGAGCATAGAGCACACACTAAATGCACTTTCCTAAATCAAATTTCGCAAGCAGTCAAAATGCAGATGCACATGCATGTATTTGTTTTCAACTTTCTTAATGTGTGAATGACAAAAAGAAATTTAAGTACAGATCTGAACTATTTTCTTTCAAAGCGACAGTACTAACAATTTTTCTTTTCAAAATGAAAGGAAGACTAAGACGACACTTTTCGATTTTGAATTTAAAACTGTTTTCAACACTTGAAATACTAATAATTTCAAAATCAAGTACAATGACAAAAGTACAATCAACTATCTAGAAGAGGAAGACTTTACGACACTCTTCTTTTGATTCAGAATGACAATTACGACACTTGCATCAAAAACGATAGTTCGATTAGGCTACTTTCGACAAAGGAAGACTGTAGATGGTTGACAAATACACAAAAAAATTTACAATTCCTAACTGATGGAGGCTGAAATAATGTGGAGGAAGATGCTTACAACAAGAAGGTACTGATCATGAACAGCAAAACTACTGAATAAAGCTAAAAGCAAAGAGAGAAAACCAAATTTCAGAGAAGAAAAAAAGTTCACTCAATCATCACACCTGCAACACAGTGAAATAGGGATGCATCTCACCTGCAACACACGGGAGGTGTGATGCGTCCAAGTTGCATAGTTACAGACAGTGCGATGGGCCAGGGAGTGAAACTATGCTTGGTTTTTGCTCAAACCTTGCAGCTAAATTCAGTGATTTAGGCTCAGTAATGATGGACAGTAAACACAAAGCATAAGGGTAGGATCTGATGAGGTTTTGAGCTACCACAAGGGCACTTAGGATGCTTTGTAAGTCATATGTTCAGTTCATAAGCCAACCTCGAGATTGACTGAAGCAATGTTTATCTACTTCGTAATTGCATAGCAAAGGTGTTTCGATGGCTAGCTGGCTAACTTCAGGCTCCGTCTGTAGTTTATAAAGAAAACAATAAACAAACACAAAAAACTATTCATTCCCCAGTGGAGTCACCATTTTGTTTCAGGGAAAACTAGTGTCGATTCGAATTGCTAGTCCCACTAAGATGGGTAGCTATCTTAGAAATAAACAATGAAATCTCTTCAAGAGTTCCTTTAAGTGTGATAGATGGAAGAGAAGAAAAGAAGACCAACCCGGATCTTCCGCTTTGATCCTAGCTTGATTTCTCCTTTCCTTGATAGAATTTGCCACTCCTCTCCTACTTGTCCCGCTTCAAAGAGTACCTGTAGAGTCAAAGTAACAAAAAACTATCAAAGCATCTCTATCTAAAACATCATAAACAATTCGAAATCAGAAACACATTGACCATACAATTGCATTCATAAACAATAAGATTCACAAATACAAGATCATATGGAGGAAAACTCAAAGAACTTTATTAATAGTAATGTAAGAGAGGATTACAACCTAGCTGTCTGATCCAACATTATCCTTCCAGTTGTAGAAGCCCTCTTCACCTCATGGACAAGCAAATCACCCAACAATGCAATGTATCTTCTTAGCAAACCAACAACACTTCCTTACAAAATACAAAATTCCAGCCTCTAGATCTCTCAGATGGGGGATCCATTTATAGATGTCTTGCAAGGGTGTGAGTCAACTCTGGGTTTTTTATTAGTGTCATTCTACTGATAGTTTTTAGTTCCACTTGGAGATTTTATGATCTCCTACTCATCCCTGGGTGAATTCAGAGAGGCAAGTGTCACAGGAGAAGTTTCTGGAAGATTCCATGATCATCCACCTTGCAAACTGTCTCTGCCATTTTTCTATTCTCGCTCATCACACCCCACAGAAGGCCATTTGAGTATGCATCACACCTGGCCAGTTAGGCAGTCAGTATGCATCGCACCTTGCCCATGGAGCAGTCTGTATGGTCTAGTTTTGGCCAGTTTTGAGTAGTTTTTCAGGTGGAACTTCTGGGAAATGATGTAATCAGTTGACCATGATCCTTTAAGGTATGAAAAAAAATTTAGGGACTTAAGGAGCCCTTAGTTATGGACATATGAGTTTGGGGTTGCAGTGCCAAAATATGTCTATAACACCTGCTACCTTTGTAGATCTTTCCACTCCTCATCGTTCCAAACATTAATGTATTCGCATAACCCGCTTTTCACATAACAACATCTTAATCCAGGTATTCAAAGATTTAATGTACATACCTCGCAATCCCTTGAGAAAACGTCGTTCTGCTTCGCTGTAGCTCACGGTCTTGTCTACCGCAAACTCAGTGATAAATCCCCCTATTATTCGGTCGATCCAATGGTCCACAGCTCGCACGATCTTATCTTCTAATGCCTCTAGTTTGCGCACTAATTCCAGAGTCCACACTATCGGTTGGTCGAGCCTACACCTTCCCTGGCTGTTGGCTAACCTCGCGATCCATTCATACAGTTTAGAAGGAAAGGATGCGAAGAAAATCTCGTGGATTTCCATATACACGTAGCGATCTAGCCCCCTTTTCTCAAACACCTATGGAGTTCTGTTTTCCTGTGTCGCGAACTCGTGAATCTTCTTGTGTAACCACTCTTCAATTTCCTTCTTTGTTGGGTTCCAGTGGCACGACATCAGACATCCCTTAGGTAGATCTCAGTCCCAACAATAGAACCATTTGTTGGCTACGTGAGGCCTGACCCAGGTTCAACAGTGAGTTTAGCCAAGCAAATCCATGTACTACTGGCCCTTTTGGCAACAGTCCGCGGAGTGCGAACTGAAGTCTCACTGGAAGTAGTATGGGATGGTGTTGGAACCAGGTTTTCGCACCCAGGGTATGTTTGATATGGGCGATAGTTACGCGATTCAACCTTCGCTCTTACTAGCTTATGCGCACCAGCGGGCTCCTTGTGTCCTGTGGGAATGCCTTCATGCAAATCCAGCCGTAGTGTGACCAGTATTAATTACCCAAGTCTTCCTTAGTTAGGTTCTATTCGTTAATTACTTAGAAAGTTTTCATACATAAACATACATACAACTGCATGCATATAGATAAACAGATACCATTAACGCCGAACATCAAAATATACCTCTACGAAACCAATCCACAATATGCCAAATCAACTTAGCTTTATTAATGATCCTTTTCAAGTTCAGTTCAATAAAAACCTAACTCCACCCTGCTCACTCAACTGTGGACTCTACTAGGCCTCTGCGCACTCAGCTGCAGAGCCTCTACCTACTACTACGACCTAATGCACTTTAGATCCACTTCTATATTCTAACCATGCCTTCGCTTCTATCTATTACTTTTCAAAAACTAAGAACTATGTTTACACTTAGAGCCTCGCTCTATTTATACAATCCCATGGTCCGCGGACCATGGGTATGCTGACACATCTTTACATTAAATTACATTATTTTAGGGCGACAACCCTATGACTCATCATAGACTCTTGCGCTCCATGCCTGAATTTCATAGAGTCTTTACATTACATTGACCAAAACTCAGGCTTTAACCCCCAAAAACATGTTATTGGGGGATCCACTGCCCAACAACCATCAAATTGAATCTTCTGCTAAGTCTTCTGTAGACTAGCCACCTTGCCTTCAATTGTAGCCATGATCAAATAGGTCTCATCCAACCAAGGCTTCAAGAGAGCCTTCAGCATGGCTTCCTTGTGCTAAGTTGCATCTACCTGCTCTTTCAACACCTTGGCCTCCTGTAGCTTAGTTAACCTCTGCATGATGGCAATAGTGCACGCTATCGCTTTGACTTTGTCGTAGCACTGCTACATCTCTCACGCTTTTGTTTCCAGCTGATCTACAATAGGATCTTCTTGTAAGCGGGTGACTACCTTGAGTGACTGCTCGAAGAGCATGGTATAGTCTGTCACTACGCTCCCTACTACTACTACTATGTCTTCCACAATGGTCTCGCATTGCTCTCTAATCTCTAGGGGAGTCGAAGGTTGGGCCTTCAACTGCAACCCTACAATTTTGAGCCAATTCATTTCGTGCGTTGTGCACTCCAGCAACAAGCTTCTGAACCCTCACAGCTATCGGCTCAGCCTTGGGAATGCCCAACTCGAGGACAGACCTACATGCCTCAGCCACGAATGTGGTAATGCATTGGTTCTTTTCTGTAATGTCTTTTACAAGGTCAAAGGCAGAGTCTCTCTGCATGGTTATCTCGACATTGTTGACCTTCTATTCGCTGATCACCTACAACGCGCACTGTTCATGAGCCCGAAGTTCTGTGATCACGCCGTCCTGCAAAAGGTGAAGTGCCTCATTAGGAAGTGTGGCCAAGTTGAGTCCACTCTCTTGAGGGTGTTGACAGTGGGTCGTTCAACTTCAGTTTTCGTTATCAGTGTTCCATCCAGCAACACTATTTCTCAGGGATCCCTTGCGTGGAGCATCCCTGCGACTTCTGAGGTGCAAGCGCCAAATTGGTTGACGTTGCGCTGGTATGCACCTGTAATGCGTGGATCTGCAACTTGCACAGACCCGTATGTATGGAAGCCAACGCCTGCTAATGTTGCTGCTTGAACTGCTGCAGCAGTTCCGTGGTGGCATCCCTCACCATATCACCTATGTCATTTAAGTCCCCCTCTGTTAGGGTGATCAGGTCCAAAGATGTCTTGCTAGACTTGGACTTCTTCCTTGACCTACTTTCTCTAGGTATCTGGTGCGCTTGATGCAGAACAGAGTTGTCTTCGGGTCTGCTCCTCCTTGCTCTGTTTGATCATCGTCTTCCTTGGTCTCCGGGGAAGGTGACTTCTGACTCGGGTTAGAGTCACGCTCCCCTTCGCCTGCCTATCCACCTGATTGCTGCGTAGTAGTGCACTCTTCCTTGGCCTTGTCATCGGCCTCCTTTATCCTCTTCACAACCAGCTATTCCATCTTCAGCTTGGTGTCTTCCCTTCTCCTCTATGCGATGGTCTTGCTAGATCACACTGTTGAGTCCGTGGCATTGCGCCAATCTATTGGCCAGCATTTGAGGACTGCTACAATTGCATCATTTGTGGCCAAGTATGGTATTTTGTGCCACTTCTGCTCAGGGATCTTCCGTGTCATTATTGAGACATGGTGGAAGTCAACCTTGAATCCCACATACCCCTACAACTTCAAAATTTGTAGGTGTCAGCTGCGACTTGTGGTTGATGGCCATATGAATTCTCATCTCCATAAATATTCAGAATAGGTTGTTGTCATTTATCCACTGAGGATCCTTCATCGCCCACAGCGAAGTGAACTTCACTGCCTCTGGTAGGTCTGGCGCGACCGGGGGAAACTGGCTATCTTCAGATAGCTCCCATGCAACCAACATTATGGATAGCAATAGCCATGCATAGTGGAAAGTCTTACTATGATCTTGTGCCTCACGGTAGTTCATGAGGAACTCACTATAGAGGTAATGCACCAAGTTAAATTTAACTCCCTCCACACAATGGGCCGCCAAAGGTATCATTGGTGCTGCCACTTCATCTGCGCGACACTTCCACATGACCTTCCCTTCCAAGATTTGAGTCGCCACTTTGACCGCGGGGTCAGAGATACTCGAAATGGCGTAGCCGCGTGACTTCTTTACAAGCTTGAATTTTTCCTTCATCACCTCGGCAAGCACATACTCACCGACCTTTCCTCCAAACACCATGGCTGAATTTTCTCCTATGTATGGCAACTGCGTGATCCTATGTATTATCATGTCAGTGATGCGTATCGGCTCCTCTGGCCATAGACACCCCTTTTGCACCAAGCCCGTCAGCTTCTTGATCACTACCATTCTGATAGGTGCACAGTTGTAATGCAACACCCATAGCAGGTTTAGCAGGCTTGCTTTGTCCACACCTTTTAGCCACTTCCTCAGCTCCAAAGCGGTCACTCCAGTATTTTTGTGGAAGACATGGTGCATAAGTTGGTCTCTCTCTAAATGAGGGAAGTGCTCCATGTTAGCTAAGTCCTAGTCCTCCAACTTCAAAAAGGGGTCACGCCCCAAGCACAGACCCTCAAATACAACTTGGTCCGGCAAGAGGGGTGTGTGCAGGGTGACCTTACTCTCATCACTTTGGGCACCTTCGTCTTGCCCCTACAGAGAGGAATGTATTCAGGCAGCTCAGAGATGGGGTCTGACCCCTCAATTTGAACGTCCTCTATTCCACTGCAATATCCTCATCATCCATGGGGATTTCCTCGACCTCTTCTTCTATCTCTAGGTTAATCATTTTGGCCTTTTCTTGCGTGGTGGGATTTCCCGGCTATGGGTGCTTCATAGGTGATGCACGCACCAACAACTGCATTTTCTACTTATCCTTCTTTGGTTTTATACCCTCCTAGGTCAACATAGGCCTTTACCTGGGTGTTCTGGGGGATTTAGGCACTTCTGTCGGTACTTCCATAGGCACAACTTCTAGGGCAACTCCCTCTGCTGCCATAACTACCTCTAGAACAACTTCCTCGGTTGTCACTGCTTCAGTGCTCATAGCTTCTGCGGGAGTCAACATGATGCTATGCAACAACTCTTGTGTCTCCTTTGGCAACGTCTCAAATACTGAACTTGCTACCAAAACTTCAAAGTTTTCATGGTTCATGTGTGCCTAAGATCTCAACACCTCAATTCTCAAAATGCCAAGTGTTTTCCACTGGGAAACCCTTTGTAATTTATAGGAATTTTTGAATTCAAATCTGACCGTACCGCCCAAGCTTGGTTTATTAATGCAAGGTTGGCATAAAATTTTCAAAGATCTGGTCCATAAATTCTGACATAAATGCCGCCCCCTGCTCCATTTCACCATTTTTCATCGTCAAATCATGAACAATGACTTTAACGGTCACTTTCCAGCTACCCCGCGCGGTTTCTCCCTTGGTAGCGCAGTTCCCTGTGTGTTGTGGTGGACCCTATGATATTCCTTTGTTCCATGCAGTTCTCCCCTTGTGCAACTCCCCAACCCAAGCAGTGTAGTTTCTAGTCTCATGCCTCCTTTCAGCTTCATGGAGTTCTAAGACTGTGCTTCCCTCATATAGTTGCCTAGCTGGATCAGCGATGTATGGCTTCAATCGATTGTCATTTACCTTCCCTGGGAAGGGTTCTCCATTCAATTTGACCAACTGAACTGCTCCACCGTCGGTAATCTCCTTGATGTCATATGGCCCTAGCCAGTGCATCCTAAATTCCCTTGGAAATTTATCAGATTTGTTGTCATATAACAAGGCCAGATAATTTACCTTGAAGGTGTGCAGTTTCATGTGCCGATCGTGCCGTGCCTTTTCGCGCTTCTTTTGAAATTGTTGATGAAATCCAGCTAGAAATCAGTCCTCCTTGAGCTCCTCTAACTTCATGAGCCTCTCTTCCAAGGCTCCGTGATCCACCATTCCTGTGAGTTTTGCTATGTGGAGACTAGGTAGAATGTATTCCATTGGCATCACAGCTTCTACGCAATACATGAGTCTGAAAGGTATTTGTCCAGTCAGATTCTTACAAGTCGTTATGTAGGCCCATAGCACTGTAAGTACGTGCACATCCCAATCATTTTGCTAAGCATTACAGACCTTCATCAGCGCGCTCTCTAGTACCTTATTGAATGCTTCCACTATCCCATTAGCCTGCAGATGATAAGGGGTACTTTTTTGATGATACACCTGAAATTCCTCTGTCAACACATTGATTGTTTCGTTAAGAAAGTGCATACTGCAATAATTCATCGAGATCTTTGGACACCCGAATCTCGTCAGGACATACTCAAAAATAAATTTTGTTGCAGTCACGCCTATACAGTATTTCATAGGCTATGCCAATTCCCATCTAATCAAATAATCAGTCACGGTGATGATGTACAACGCACTTGTCTTATTTCCTTGAGGTTGAATTGGTCCCACAAATTTGATTGCCCATTTTTCAAATGGTTGCAATGTCACTTGTGGCATCAGAGGCACTCCCTCCATGATGGCTTGCAAGTCCTTTGACATGCATCAGATGCCCTACAATATGCTTTCGAATCCTTATGCACGGTTGGCCACCACAACCCAACGCGTATACTTTTTTGCGCCGTCACTTTCCCTGCATAATGTCCTCCTACAACTCCTCCATGAGCCTCAGTTAGGATGCTGCTTCGTTCAAATTCAGGCACATAACGTCACAATATTTTGTCTGACCCCATTTTGTACAAGTGCCCTGCAATGATAGAAAAGTCTGTCGCGTACACTACCAGTTCCTTCTTTTGTTGGCTTGTATAACCTTCTGGAGTTGATCCTGTCGTTAGGAAGTGGATAATATCTTCAAAGTGACTGTCCGTGACGCGCACCACAAAGAGCTATGCATCAGGCAGTCCTTCCTCCAAATTAGTAGGTTCCTCTCCAGTTTCAATGCGCGACATATGATCAGGTCCCGCATTCAGTCATCTTGGCTTCACAATAACTTCGAAGTCGTACTCCTGGACTAGGTACTTCAACATAGGCTTGTTGACTAGGTACTTCAACGCAGAATGATCCGTATACATCTTAAAGTGTCTGCCCAACAAATAGTGCCTAAACTTCTAAAGTGTGTACACCATAGCTAATCCTTCGCGCTTTGTCGTGGAATATTTTTTCTCTGCTTTAGACAGTTTCCTACTCGTGAACGCTATAGGATGATCAAGTTCTCCCTCACCGGCCTATGTCAGTATGAACCCTAGTGCAATACATGATGCATCCATGTGCACATGAAATTCCTTCTTCCAGTTTGGGAAGACTAGGATCGACGCAGTGACCATTTTCTCTTTCAACACATCCAAGCTCTTCTGACATTCATCATTCCATCAGAACGTAGCATCCTTTTTCAAAAATTTCTCAATAGGCATGTTGATCTAGGCATAGCTCTTGATGAACTTCCTATAGTATCTGATATTCCCTAGAGTTGCGCACAATTGTTTCACATTCCTTGGCGCCTCCAAGTTGATTATCACCACAATCTTCGTGGGGTCTATCGTTAATCCTTATCTGCATACCACTTGACCTAGCAACATCCCAAAAGGGACACAAAACAAACACTTCTTCAAATTGAGCACGATCTAGTATCTCCTACATGTATCTAACATCAAGCATAGACTTGCCACATGGTGCTTGACCTATCCAAACACTGTCCAATCGTCAAAGTATACCTCCAGAAATTTATGAATCAATTCTTTGAATGCCACAATGACTACACGCGAAAAGATCGTTGGTGCATTCTTCAGCCCAAAATGCATCACGGTGTACTGAAAACATCCCCATTTAGTTGCAAAAGTCATCTTGCCTCTATCCTCAGCCGCGATTTTGATCTGATGGTACCCAGAGAACCCATCAGTGAAAGAGTATGATTCTTGGCTACCTACATTATCCAAGACCTCGTTAGTGAATGGGGTCGGGAAAGGATCATGCACACAAGCGTCATTCAATTTCTTGAGATCTATGCATATCCTTATTTCTTCCTTTTGCTTCTTTTCCTGAACCATTATTGGGCTTATGTAATTAGATTATTCCACCGATTCAATAATACCTACCACGAGAATCTTATCTAACCTAGCGTGGACCCTTTCCTTATACTTTAGATTAAGGAGGTAAGGTCTTTGTTTCATAGGTTTCACATCCGGTTTCAGTGTGATCTTCATGACACCCAAGTCTCCTATTATTCCCTTCAGATCAGAAAACTTTGTGGGGAAAAATCCTGATATTCGTTGAGGAGCTTAGCGACCTTATCTACTGCTGCGTCATCCCAATAGTCCCCAATATTTGCAAATTTTGGCTCCACCTCTATACCAATGTTGACCTGTCTAGCTTTCAGTAGCGCAGTTATGTATGGATTCTCTATCTGTGGTCCTTCAACCTCACAATGACCCTCAGTTTCTGGAATGTTAATCTTTCTGGGATCCTCGTCTTCTTCTTCAGCACTCACGTTATAACATTCTAGTGCGTGGCTCAATTGGGTAGTCTAATCAAGTTGAATTAGGTTCAAAGGATCCCACAGTATCCTAAAGATCACTTCTTTAACCTCTTGTAGCGCCGCATCAATACTGTTAAACCCATCCTCAAAGCTGAATGTTATTATAAACCCCTGGTGCAAGATTTCCCATTCTTCAGTTCCATGGTAGAGCTCTCTTTTGAATTATCAATTCATTGGTATGACATCTAAGGTATGAAAAAACATATGCAACCATTCAGGCTGGGGCTCCGCTCCATAAGCCTTAGTCCATTTGGCCAGGTAACTGCGCAGATCATTCCTTCCATCATACTTGTCTGTCATCTATACTTTTGGCTGTCCAAAATGTATTCTCATCATCCTCCTATATTCACACCAATCCCTGACATTATCCCTGTGCGTACCCCACCATCTTGCAGGAGTAGTGCGTAGTGCCCAATTCAAGGCTTAGAAGAAATGCTTCTCCGAAAATTATCTTTCAAATGCATCTAGAAATATATCCACATCAGTCAACCCATCATAAGAAGGCAGATTCCTTACTTCTGATGACACGCAACACAATGACTTGGTCATCATATTACAGTGTAGTGTAGATACTTCATGCAACTAGTTTTGCCAATGCTCTAGTTCTTCGTCCGAGTCTGATATGCAGGAGCTCTCACAGTTCCATGCAATACGTTTGTCTACAGTCGGATTTACCCAATCCTGGTCTCATGTCGTTATCTTGTAAATCTGGTCCAAATCGTCATCACTTTCATAATCGCGGACCGATTGTGTATAGCATGGTCCTTCTGCAGGATCCAGCGACACCACTACATAGAGAAATTTCTTTTCAAATATCATCTTTCACTTCTTTAGGTTGATTACCCCATTCACGTCAGTGACCCAATTGATCCCAAGGAGCGCAGGGTAGGTATTTATATCATCCACAATCTATATTACTTCAAAATACGCCAGTGCGCTCACGCCTTCGATGTCAACTATTACCCCTTGTAGTCTCCTCGTTGGGATAATTTTCTATTGATTCTCCATCCTTAACTGGATCTGAGACCACTGAAGAGCAGGTCTCCCCATTCTTTCCCATGTTTGTTTTTGGAAAATATTTGTGTCATACCCCAGATCCAATATAACTTGGTCCATTTCGTATTCCCCTATCTGCACGGTGAGTCTCATCTCACGTCTAGTCCTTGCCTTATGCTTACGAAGCTTTCTAACTATGTGTGGTTTGCTAGTAGTGTCGTCCTTGTCAGTGCACCGATTGATCAATTCCTGAAGTCCCTTCACAACCTTACTATCGCGAAGCAGTTTCATGTAGGTCTCTAAGAATGTGGTAATCATGGATGGGTCCATTTCTTCAACTGGTGTCTCCTGACTTCCTGAGGTAGAGGCCTCAGAAAATCTTTTCTTTGCTGCCATAAAGGTTTCTTTTGCATGCTTGAGATCAAACCCAGTCTCCTTTTCCAGTGCTTTGCGAACCCATTCAACTTCTGTAGGCTGCATCCCTTTATCCTCACCATTCGTCGTTCCACTTCCAGCATAATGTTTACCTTAGGGTCTTCCTCATGAGGCTCAATGCTGATCATTTGGAGGTTCTGCGTCAGCTATGGAGGCTATGCCCCCTTTTCACGAATCTTAGCCAACAATATAGGGCAATCCTTGGTTGCATGGTCAAACTGAGTACAGTAGCGGCATGACAGTCGCGTCAGATTCAGACAGTCTCTCATATAATGTCCTGGTCCTCCACAATTGTAACAAATCAACTACCCTCGTCCTCTACTAGGCCCCCCTCCACACCGACCTCGGTCGCGCCCTTGATACTCACCTTGTGCTCCCCCAGTGCCTTGGTCCGGAGGCCGTGTTTCTACCTGCACCCTGTATGCAGGTGTCTTGTCCATCATTAATTCATAACTACGGTAATTGCACTCGTCATGACCTACTGATTGATAGAAATTGCAAAAGAGATTTTGTGGTGTCTGTACGAATTTCTGCAACAAATGGAAATTGTCAGTCACATGTTTCCCAGTGACCTGACATATAGCACACCATAGCACAAGCCCTGCACTTGGCCCTACTTCAGCCTCTGGTCATAGAGGCATTGGTCCCCCTGCTACAACATAGTTCGCAAAGACTGGATAGTGATCCTTGTCATGCCCCTGACCTTTGCATTTCAGGCACCATACTTCTTCGCCCACCTCCGATCGAGCTATTTTGTCTTTCTTCAGACTTTGCATTTTGAGGCAAAGGTTCTGAAACTATGCGTGAATCTGCTAAACCTCCAGATTAGCATCCTGCATTGGTGTCTCATGTAGTCTCAGCGATTTCTAGAGCTTTTGCCTGGGTCCCAATCTTCTCTTGTGATAGCACAACCCTTAGGTGGGGTAGGAGTGAGGCCATGAACCATTAGCGGTGCTGCCTAACAGTTAGGTTCATGTTGGCTTCACGGATCGTACACTTCAATAATTGATCCAAATCCCAGGGATCTCCCCAAGATTCCTCATGATCTCCTTGAATCCCACAATTGATTGTGCTTAAGACTTAGGTATACTGAATTCCCTATTCAGTGTAGTTTGGATATCTGCCAATGCGAACGTTGGATTGTCAGTATTGTACTTAATGTACCATGTTAGTGCACAGTCCTGCAAAGCACTAACCATCATTGCCTTCTTCATTTGATTGTCCGTGATACCCTAAGCTTCCCATACAGCCTTCGCGATGAACCAAAACTGGTTCGGATCTTCATTTCCTATGCCCTTGAATATAGTTAGCTTTACGGAGCTCACCATGTTGAATAGTGGTGGAGTTGGCAGTGGTGTGGGGGATGGGGTAAGTGGTGCAGGTGAGGATGGGGGCGATGTGGATGGATGCGATGAGGATGGAGGCAGTGTAGGCATTTGTGGGAACCCTTGTCTTATCAATTGAATAACGCTTAGCGGGGAAGCTTGCGCTACTCCCTCATCATCACCCAAAGGAGGCTCAATCAGTGGGCTATACTCAGGACCTTTTCTTCCTCCATTCCTGAAACACCTTCCACTTTGCCTAGCTCCAAACATCAAGATAACTGCATGACCTTCTTTTCACACAAGAGCATATTAATTTAAGTATTTAGTGATTTCAAATACTTACCTTGCGGTCCTTTGAAGCAACAACGCTCTGCTTTGTTGTAGCTAACTGAAGCATTAACCGCGAATTTTGTCACAAACCCTCCTATGCTATGGTTGAGCCAGTGATTGATATCACGCGCAATCTTATCTTCAGAGGCTTCAAATCTCTACACTAACTCCAGGGTCCAGACAATTTTCTTGTCAAGTTTCCATCTTCCCTGGCCATCTGTCAACTTCACGATCCACTCATATGATTCAAACGGGAAGGAGAAAAAGAAGATTTCATGAATCTCTATGTACAAGTTTCTGTCTAACCACTGTTCCTTTGTTAATCATGGATTCTTGTTTTCTTGTGTCACAAATTCTTGGATATTCCTATCCAACCAGTCTTCAATCTCCTTTTTAGTTGGATTCCAATGATGTGACATCACACATCTCATTATGCACATCCTGGTCTCAAAAACAGAACCATTTGTTGGCTTGATAGGACTTGGCCCAGGTTCAATGCTAGTTAGCCAAGAAAATCCCTACACTACTGGCCCTTTCGGCATCAGTTCGCGGAGCACAGATTGAAGTCTCACTCGAAGAAGTATGGGGGAATGCAGGAACCAAGTTTCCGCACCCTGAGATGGTCGTGATGTCGACTTTATACCTTCCTTCACATATATCGATAAGCCTTTAGGGATTGTCGATGTACTTTCTCTTTCGTCTCTTAGAACCTTTGCGAAGGTATATGATCATACTTTGCGCAACCCTAAATGATGATTCAGGCACTTACACACCTTTGTAAATATGTTACTGTATAAGTTCCCAAGTTATCTTAAGTTCTTACCAACTTTATCATACAATTAGAATTTTCTTCGCATAAACATATATTCTTACTCGCATTCAAATAACAGATAGAAATAGATATATTCGCGCATCAAATTGCATGAAATAACAAGAGGTAAAATACACAGTAATTTCATAATAATCCTCTTTATTGATGTCTCAGGTTTCCAATACAGACTCTATCCGCCCTATGCACACAACTGCAGGGGTCTGTGCACTCAACTACGAACTTCTACCCTAGGCCTCTGCGCACTTAGTTGTAGAGCCTCTTCCTACACTAAGACTCTCCCTCTTATCTCCTTATAGACTCGTCAAGCACTTTAACGTAACTGAATTTCCCTTCCTTAGACTCCTCTAAGACCTCCTTTTTATACAATCCCATAGTCCATGGACTAAGGACAGATCTCTAAAACCTACACAACCTATCTAGATTAAGGGCGGAAAACCTTTTTTGACTCTTGATATCTTCGCACTCCATGACCACAAACTGCGGAGACTTTACATTTATTTATACAAACTCCGGGCCTTCTGCTCCAAAACTTGGGTTTTAAACCCCAAAATTGACCCCCAGGGGAACCGTTCCCAAAATATTGGTCACAAGGAAGTAAGCTTCTTTGATTATGAAAGAAACCTATGGCTAGTATCCCCAACAAAGTTTGTTTGTATCTTAAAAGAAGTGATTTTTTTTATTAAAAAGGTTTCCTTGAAATATTCAAGAGCTGAGGATGATAACGGGATGTCCCAAGAGGAGGGAGATTGCCATAATTGATAATTGGTCTATCAGTAGATGTTTTCACAGTAATTAGACATAAAAAAATTTCTTTAATATTGCATAGCATACATGTTCTTGGGAAAAAAAATTGGGATTTATGACAAGAATCATTCCAAAAGAAAGAATTTTTTCCATCCCTAAATTCCCAAAAGAAGTGTTCTTGTACTAAATGCTTTCCTTTAAAATCCATGTTTGAGGTAGATGAGCCCATTGGAAAGATAGTTGTTTGGATGCACAGTTCATTAGGAATGTGGTTGTTTTATTTACTTGACCATATATTTTTCATAATTCCTAAACTTCTTGTAGCCAACGCCACCAAAGTTTAGCTCCTAGGATAATGTTCAGAGTTTCGGTAGCCCAGAGGACCATTCCTTGTGATTTTTTTGGGAGACATAATTTCTCCTAAGAAAGTATTTCCCATTTTTTTCTCTTTTTTCACTCCCCATAAGAAATTTCCTTGGAGAACATTGATTTGATAAAGGATTCTTTTCGGTTCTGCAAGAGTGGAGATAGGATAAATGGGTAAGGCGTGCAAGACATATATAAGGGGGAAATTTCTAGCGACTATGCTAAGTTAGCGGAAAGTATAGATATCTAATTAGTTGATAAAATTTTGAATGACGTTAGACCAAATATTGGTACGCAGGGAATTGGGAGCTAAATGGGTAGCTACATAGCTAGTGGGTAAGGTGCTTTCCATGAAGCCCAAGATATTAGCGAGATGACGTTCAATAGTTGGGTTTAGTGAAGAAGAATATCTCAAAACTTTTGGGAATTTATGTCGATGCCTGACAAAGCAATGAAATGATCCAAGAATTTTCGAAAGGTTAATGTTTCTCAAATAGTTGGAACACCCATGAGAATTGTCTCATTGACATATTCCTAGTGTCAATATTTTTCATTAGAGTTGAAGGAGCATAGACCCTTGATGGAACCAAGTGAAATCTTGTTTTATGGCCCATCATATCCTTTCAGCTATGAGGATGAAGATAAAAAGGGAAATAATATCAAATTGATGAATTCTTATAGAATAGTTGAAGGCCTTAGAGGGCGATCCATTAACTAAGGTAGATAAGAAGGTGGAGGAGATAAGGGAAAGGAGCTAGGCGATCCAATATTCTAAGAAAGCAAACAGTTTGAGAATTTTCAGAATGTAATACCAACTTGATTTATCAAAATACTTAGGTAAATTAAGCTTGATGCACATATTTTCTTTTTCGAAATGATGAATGGAATCAACCATGTATTTTGCCACTATTATCCCATCCAATTTTTTTCTTCCTTCAACATAGCTATCTACCATGGAAAAATGAGTGATGGAAAAAAGGGTTTCAAACAATTGGTAATTAATTTAGAGATAATTTTGTAGATAGTGTTGCAAAGGATAATAGGCATAAACCACTAGGGTCCTATGAATTGGATTTTTCTGGCATAAAGGTAAGAAGAGTAGCATTGAGGGCTGGTACGATAGCTTTTGTTAATCGTGATTCCTCAAAAACTGTCCTGACATCATATTTTACAAATGGCCAACATGCCTACGAGAAATTAGATTTAAAGCCATTAGACACTGGTGCTCCTTTTTTGGGGAATTACAAAGATGGTTTCTTCTACTTCATCTATGGTATTAAGATGAATTAGAACTTCATTTTTCTCCAAAATGACTAATTCAGGAATGCAACGGGTGATTTCGATTGTGGATTCTGATCTGGAGGGGGAATACTCTAATAAGAAATGTTGGTAATAGAAAACCATCTCAACTTAAATATCGTTGTTCTTTAAGAGATTTATTCTTGCCAAATTTATTAAGGATGAGATATTATTTGTGCTTCTATGATTAACCATGGAATGAGGGAAAAATTTAAAATTTTCTTACCTTATTTGAGCCATCTATGTTGGAATTCACCAAGTCATCTACTATAGTGAATCAAATCCTTCCACTTTTCTGAGTGCTAACATGTACATACCATACATCACCTACCAATGGTCCAATAAAACATCTAAATCAACAAAAAATGAGTTCCACATGTCACTCATCGCTTCTACCACATCATTATATCTACCACCTATTGTCCATGTGGAGCCATGGCATACTAGATAGTGTATTGGGTACACTCGTTTTAAATATCATGTATGTACGATTCGGATATGAATCTATATCATTGTATCTAAGTGTTCTCGGCCATTATATCCATCATGCTCATGATCATACTATAACTTCTATGCATGTTGTGAACTCAATATTTATCTAGGTTATTAGATTCAATATTTCTCCTTCGTTGGATCCATCATGTGCACAAGCACATTTTAAACTCCACTTATGTTGTGAGCCTGATACAAATCAAGACCATTGACCTTCATGTTTAAGAAAAATCCATCCATTGAGTTTCTCAAGTTTAATCATCATTGAAAGACAAGGTTTGATCCATGTAACATCAATTTTCATTCAATTCCTATACTATCCTAAGTGGTATTCTACTACTTAAAATTCATCCTTCCATGCGTGTAGAATTTCTTCAATCCAACTTATTTCTTGATATGCCCCTAGTTTTTTTACCTTGGTTTCCTGATATTTATGTGACTCCTCCTAAGATTCCTTTGAAATCAATTATATTTACATTTACATTAACGAAAATACACACTACCAATAGTCTCCTTATTTTTCATTGATTGAAAACCTAACATCCCTATGCATTGGAGTACTATTTCCAACCTACAATTTCTCTAAGTGCTCAACAAACTTCCAATCTCTACAACCCTTGGCACTAATTTCCAATCTCTATGATCAATCACCAATTTCTAGAATTACAATGGCAACACCAAGTGCCAACATAACCCCCTTTAACATCAATGGAAATGGGATATGTATGGAACTTTGGGTAAACTCTTGATACCAACAACACCATCTAATTACAATTATGAACTCCAACTCTAGCTTATACCAATTTCTTTTGACATTGCACAATTGTGAATTTGGCCCTTGAATGTTCAACTCTCTTAAATTGATGTTGTTGGTTATTTACAACTCTTCCTCTGTTTTAATACAAAATAATTGATTCTACTGATTCTCTCAACTAATGATGGTCTTACATCAATGGATATGTGGATTCCAATTACTTATTTGGTTGTTGATATGAATTGTGAAGATTATTGAAACTTTCCCTCTCATCATTCTTCTCTTGCACACGAATTTCTATTTATGGTTGCCTATAAAACCTGATTCTTAAATAGTGAGCAAAGATGGATTATACTTTTTGATACACTCTCTTTAACTAAGAAAGACATGACATTTACATCCTTTTTTGAAATATGGCAACAAGAAGATTCCAATTTAATTTTTCCTTGAATTAAATTGTGAATTAAAATCAAATTTGGTCTTAACAGCTATTTGGAAATAATTAATTAATTTGTTTCAAATTAATTAGTTGGAGAAATTCAAGTTAGAAGTCTTTCTAAAGTCATGCAAGAGTTATCCCTTAAATTAAGGAGATGATATTGAGATATATATGAGTTGTAATTAGTTAACTCAGTTTACTGAGTTAAGTCCAGTTAAATTAGTTCCAAACTATTTGAGGAACTATTAGAGAGTTAACAGTCAGTTGATGCATGCATGCACTCAACTAGTGCTACTCCAGTTAACTAAAGATTTCCTCATCAGAAACTGATGCATGTATATTCTGAGAAAGAACCAGTTGAGATTAATATCAAGGATAGTGTACTATCAGTTTCATGTGTTTTCTTATAAAGAAAACTCATGCATGCAGTCAAGGCATCATTCCTTAAGGATTGTGCAATTCTAACAGTGTGTGAGAGAGTGTTCCACTTGGTAAAAGGAAATAATCCACAAGGAATAGTGCAAGGAAATAGGAGCTTAGAGGGCAGAGAGGAAGGCATGAGAGAAGCCAAGATTTCCTATGAGCATCTGTGAGGATTTTACTAAGAGCTTACTAGTTGTGAGAGCTAAGGCTTTGTATAATTCCTATGTATTTCCACCTTGTATGATAATATAGATAGTGGGGTTTTTAGCCGAGGCTTTCCACAAAATTATTTTCATGTGCATTGTGTGATTGATTCTTCTTCTTCTAGTTATATTGTTCAACTTGATCTTTAAGCTTCCACAAATTGATAGTAGAAGTAGGTTATAGTATTCTCCTTTGATGTATATTGCATTATCGGGTTAACCTACATCAGATTTTCGACATGGTATCACAGCGAGATTTGTAGAGAATTTCTACATGGTATCGGAGCTGTGAACAATATACTGAGAAGAGAATTCAAAGTTTGAAGTTCAGGGTTGCAGGTGAAAATCAAATTCATATCATACTTCAAGGTTGGCCAATGGTGTTCTATGGCTTGAGACTCGAGTATGCCTTGGAAGGTAGCTCGAATTACATAGCATGGAATGATAGAATGGAGGTTGTATTAGAAGACAATGGCTTGAAGGAAGTCATTGATCAAGAAATCCCAAAGCCAGCTTCAACTAATGCACAAGAGTTGGCTGAGTGGAAGAAGTGTGTGGCAAAGGCGAGATGGATCATCCTTGAGGGAGTTCAAGACCATATTGTCTCAAGCCTCCATGGGAAGGGTACTCCATTTTCAATGTGGAAGACATTGAAGGACGCCCACTAGAACAATAGCGACCAAAGGAAATTGGTGCTCAAGGATAAGCTTTGAAGAATCAAGATGGATAAGGGCGATACTATTTCCACATATCTCAACAAGCTCACCACCTGTAGAGATGAGCTTGGTAGTGTGGGAATAACTACTTTCGATGATGTCATGGTGATCCTCACTCTCCTTGGCCTTCCAAAGAGTTGGAATAGCTACCAGGACTCTATGAATGGAAGGGAGAAACTACCGAATTGGAAACGACTGTGGTCAGATCTTATGCAGGAGGAGATCGAGAGGAGCACACAAGATGGTTCTTCATCCAAGAATGATGATCAAGAAAATTTGGCCTTAGCAAGTAAGGCAAGGAAAGGGAAGGGGAAGGCTTTCCATTTCAAAACAAATTCTTCTCATGGAGGGAAGATGGGTGACATGTCTAAAGTAATATGCTTTAATTGTCCCGAGATGGGACATTATGCAACTAATTTTCCATCGAAGAAGTCCAAGAAGGGATCCTCGGAAGGATTAGAAGGTGAGGCATTAGCCTCTTAGTTCGAAATGGAATTTACCCTCATCGCATGCATGGTGTCATCAATGATGGGTTGTGTCTAGTATCTTGACAGTGGAGCCTCATTCCACATGACCAGTGATAAAACTTTATTTAGTGCCTTGGAGGAGAAAAACCTCAGGAAGTGCATAGAGATGGGTGATGATGGAAGTCATAGTGTTTCAAGAGTGGGCATGGCTTCTTTTTAGAGGGAGCATGGAGCTCCTCTCACCTTGATAGATGTGAAGTATGTTCTTGGACTGAAGAAGAACTTGGTATCAGTCGTGATGTTGGAGGAAAAAGGCTATGATGTTGTCTTCAATAAAGGAAAGGCATTCCTAAGACACATAGCCATTGGTCAGACCAAGAGGATAGGTATTCAGGTGAAGAATCTCTATAAACTAGAGGTAGATGATTGTGCAGCATGGAGTACAAAAGCAGAATTGGTGCAAAGCCAAGACATTGGTGAGTTTTGGCATAGGCGGTTGGGTCATTTGCATCATGGGGCTTTGAAGATAATGCATCAGATATCTACACGACTTCCCAAAGGTAAACTTTAGCAAGCTGACACATGCAAAGGTTGTACCTTGGGAAAGTACACCAAGTCTTCCTTTCATGATTGAGACAGTTGAGTAGAGGCTATCTTAGAGAAAGTTCATACTGATGTGTGTGGACCATTCTCAATGGCATCCACAATGAAGCAAAGGTATTATGTGATTTTCATTGATTATTATTCTTGTAAATGCTGGACTCATTTCATGCGGAAGAAGGACCAAACCTTCACAAAGTTTTGTGAGTTCAAAGCTTTGGTTGAGAAAGAGTCAAGGAGGAAGATCAAGGCCTTGAGAAGTGAAAACAACGGAGAATATGTCTCTCAAGAGTTTAAGGACTTCTATGTAGTGGAAGGAATTAAACGAGAGTTGATGACACCTCATAACCCACAGTAGAATGGGGTGGCCGAGAGGAAGAACATAACTATTGTAGGGGCAACACAAAGAATGCTACATGACCAAGGCCTACCACTTCACTTGTGGGATGAGGCATGCAACAAAATCATCTATTTGCAGAACAGAAGCCTGCATTGCATACTTGGGATGAAGACACCAGAGGAAGCTTTCTCCAATAAGATACTAGATGTGGGTCACTTCAGGATATTTGGCTCATCAGTATATTTCCATGTGACAAAGGATGCACGGAAGAAGCTTGAGTTGACAAGTGAGTTGGGGATACTTGTGGGGTACATTGATACACCTTAGAACTATCAGGTGTACTTGCCTACCAGTCGAAGGATAGTGGTTCGCAGAGATCTCAAGTTTGATGAGTAGAATACCATGCGAGTTTTTCTTGAGATGGAGCTCCAACTAGAGGCTATGGAGGAACTGTTGGCTCCTAAGGAGGAGGAGCCTTAGACTGATGCAAAGCAGCCGCATGCAGAGGTTCTAGGATTGGAGACATCCGCTCAGGCAAAGTCTTCCAGAGATGGACAAAAGTGCACAAGAGAATCTCACAGATTGTTGGAGGATGCAGGAGAGAATGTGGGAGAACCATCTTCTCAGCGCAGACAGAGAAGGTCACCTAAGAGGTACATTGGATACATGGCCCTTACTGGGGAATGTGTTGAGACTGAGCCATCTTCCTTTGAGGAAGCAGTGCAACAACCAATTTGGGCTGATGCTATGGTGGAGTATGACTCCATAGTTCATAACAATGTTTGGGACGTGGTTCCGAGACCGGAGAACAATTCAGTTGTGAGTTCCCATTGGCTTTACAAGGTAAATAAAGCTGCTGATGGTAGTGTGGAGAAGCATAAGGCAAGATTTGTTGCCTGTGGCTTTTCACAAATCAAGGAGGATCATGTTGCTGCAGTATATATTTCGAAAGGGGAGCAATATGCTAACATTTTGAGAAAGGCATTGTCAAAGTGTAAATATGAGTTCCATAGAGACATGATCGGGGTGGCAAATAATCCCTTTCTTGTTGAGAGGGAGTGTTGAAATATGGCAAAAAGAATATTTTAATTTAATTTGTACTTGAATTAAATTGTGAATTAAAATCGAATTTAGTCTTAACAACTACTTGGAAATAATTAATTAATTTGTTTCAAATTAATTAGTTGGAGAAATTCAAGTTAGAAGTCTTTCTGAAGTCATGCAAGAGTTATACCTTAAATTAAGGAGATAATATTGATTTATATTTGAGTTGTAATTAGTTAACTCAGTTTACTGAGTTAATTCCAGTTAAATTAGTTCCAAACTGTTTGAGGAACTAATAGAGAGTTAACGGTCAGTTGATGCATGCATGCACTCAACTAGTGCTACTCCAGTTAACCAAAGATTCCCTTATCAGAAACTCATGCATGTCTATTCTGAGAAAGACGTAGTTGAGATTAATGTCAAGGACAGTGTGCTATCAGTTGCATGTGTTTTCTTGTAAATAAAACTCATGCTTGTAGTCAAGGCATCATTCCTTGAGGATTGCACAGTTCTAACAGTGTGTGAGAGAGTGTTCCACTTAGTTGAAGGAAATCATCCACAAGGAACATCGCAAGGAAATATGAGCCTGGAGGGCAAAAAGGAAGGCTTGAGAGAAGCCAGGATTTCCTGTGAGCATCTATGAGGATTGTACTGAGAGCTGGCTAGCTGTGATAGATAAGGCTTTGTATAATTCCTATGTGTTTCCACCTTGTATGATAATACAGATAGTGGGGTTTTTAGCTGAGACTTTCCCGAAAAGTATTTTCATGTGCATTGTGCAATTGATTCTTCTTCTTGTTATATTTTTTATCTCGATCTTTAAGCTTCCTCAAATTGATAGTAGAATTAGGTTATAGTATTCTGCTTGATGTATATTGCATTATCGAGTTAACCTACATCATATTTTCTACATGGTATGAGAGCGAGATTTGTAGAGAATTTCTACAACCTTTGATTACATTTGTCTCCTTTGACTACATCTTGACCCATCCTTTCCTTATTATTCCTTTTACCTATTCTTCTCTTCATGAACAATGATTCTTTTCTTTACAACTTGTTACTTTGCTGGAAACACGATTATTTTTTGAAACACGTACTTATAATTCTGAAATTGTGCCTCATTAATGGGATACTATCCCTAAGATTATGTTTTGTATCAATTTCCATCATTAAAATTACTTTTTGGTGTGTTACCAAATGAATATTCCCCTAAATATATTGTTCTTCTCATCTAAAATGTTATTTTCTTGTAAGAGTTAAAATGTTTGATTTTCCTTAAGCATTTATTATTTCCTATGATATTTTTCTTGTATTTTATTCTAACTGAAGGTCCTTGTTTGATTGATTGCAATTTATTTTATCTGTCTATAGAATAAATATTCCCTTATCATCAACCTTATATTTGGCATGCTCATCTTAATTACATGATTCCTTCTTGACTTTTTCTTGTTTAATGTGCCTTTACTTCTCCTTTTTTCTATCTAGCATATCTTTACAAATCCTTTCCTTAACTCAAGCACTCCTTATTGTAGTCTTAGGATCTGATAGATTAATTCTCTCTTCTTCTTCCTCTATTCCTTGAATTATACAGTTTGTATTTTCCACTGCTATGTTGATACATACATTATTAAAATTAATCCAACTTGTTGAACTATTCAACAACCAACTTTGTTTCCCTTATCTTATTCATATTGGTTATCTTTATATCAACACATAGTTGTTGATGCAGTTGTCATCATTTGGACATTATGCTTATTTTAAGTTCATCATTCGCTTTACTTTCTTCATATTATAGTTATTGGGTCATGTTTATTATTCTTCTCCTAAATTATTGATGGTACCTTCCACTTATTCATTTGAAGTTATACTTCCATTGATAAATGTTTTGTTAGAAATGTTATGCCCACAAAACAATTTTATTTTCTCTTAATTTCATTGAGGACATGCACATTTTTTGGAGACCTTATTACATTTGCTATCAGTCTTTCAGGATATCCTTTTCTTATTTCACATCCTTTGGAGTTGAATGGTGATATCATACCCTTAATTAGTCATTTTACCTACACTTAGCAGATTATGCCTCAGACCTTCAAAAGAAAAAACATTTTGGGTTTTTTCCCTTGCATAATCAAGATTAATTGTACCTCTTCCAATAATCATTTTTGTATCATTGTTTCTAAGAGTGGCACTACCTCCTTTGACTTTCTTGAGAGAGAAAACTTTTCCTTTATCACCTGTCACACGAATTGAACATCCACTATCCATACACCATTGAATTTTCTTATCGAGAACAAATAGAGATACACTACATTCTTCACACTCCTCTTGATCCCTTATCCATATCTTCAGTCTTTGATTTCTATTGATGATGACATCTTGTTCTATTCTTTGACCTTGAAACCTTAAGATACTACTTCTACAATCACGAGCTTTGTTTTCAAAGTTGTTTTATTTCAAAAATTCATTGTGATCCAATATTTTAGAAAATGAATTGGGGATCCTAATTCCATCATTATAGGAATTTATATATCTAGTAGGGTTTCTCACCAAGGTCTGATAAGGACCTTTGTTTCTTCTTGATATACAATAGTCTACTTTGTGGCCAGAGTTCGGAAAAATAAGAAAATATCTAGTAAATAAATTTGAGTCCTTATTTTGAAGGGCCATTTTGAAGGAGTTGGCTTGCTTTTGTTGCTTGCTCAAGGGAGTTCAAACTTCTGCCACTTCTTTCTCCATATTTTCCTATGGGATCAATCTGATATTTTTTAGTTGATCCTAACCTTAGTTACTTATTTTTTGTGTGACTAGTTTTGTCAATATTGTGTGGATATTTAGCTTTGTTTGTCACTCTTTTGCACTAATTGTTGGTTTCGTTAGGCATACTAACATATATCTTAGGGAAATTAGGAGAAAAGGAAGGTGAAATGTCACAAGTTGCATGTGAGGATGAAAATGAAGGTAAATAATGGAAAATGAAGAAAATAGAGGCCTCATTGATAAAAAGGCTTACGAGGATTAGTTTGTAACCTTTTTAAGTTCTTTTTTAGAGCTCTCACATTATTCTCTCTCTCCCACACACTTGGACACTTAGAGTTATCTTGGAGAATTTTGGAATTTGATCAAGAAAGGAAAAGAAGGAAAGAGGAAGCAGAGATCAAGTAAGGAAGAGCAGGATCAAGCAGCTACAAAAATATTCTTTGCACATATCAATTTTCATATGTATTTTCCTTTCTATATTTGACATGCATGGTATTGCATGTGGTTGTTTTGTTGTTATAGCATGGGTTTTTCCAGGTGTGGCCATGTTTCCAACCTAGCCTTTCCATTTCCAGATAGCCATGGTGTGAAGGGGTTCTCATGTTTTGGTTGAGCTGGATTGCCAGATGGATTCAAAGATGAGTGAAGTGGATCTCTGAATGATAGAACACAGGCACTAGTAACCCCTGAACTAGACTATGGGTTGCGATAAAGCCAAATTTTGTGTTACCTTGGTGGGCCTAGGAATCCCTGTTGGCGAATGGAAGGATATACGGTAAAGCCAAGAGGTGTTTTTCTCTCCATTGGGCCTAGTAATCTCGGGTTGGGATATGCGGTGAATCTTGGAGAGTGGGTCTCAGTTTAGGGTCTAGTGATCCAGTGTGGATTGTGGTAAAGCCTAAGAGACTAGGAGACAGGAAAATGCCTCACAGTGTAGGTGGAGAAATCTGGTGGAATCCATGCTTTTTGGCCTGGTGATCAAGTGGAGGTCATGGTAAAGAATGTTATTACATGTTCAATGTGTTGGCCTAGTGATCCGGGATGGATTACAGTAAATCCAAGTTTATATTGATGAGGGTGAGGTAGTTTAGCCTCAATATGCCCTAGTTGGTTCTTTTGGTTTGAGTCCCACATTCATGCTTAGAATATGGCACGAGGGTGAATGGCTGAAGAGATATTTGGCTTAGCGATTCTATGGTTGGGTGGAACATGGTAGTCCCATCCCGGGTTTGGATTTTTCATAATCAATATGAGGTTATTTCTCCTTGTATTTCTATAAGCATTATATTGGTTTATATGTGCATTATATGGTTTTTATTCCATTGGTGTTTCTATTGCTATTATGTTGGTTATGTATGTGTTTTATGACTATGGTTACATATGGATCTCATCACGTTTTTACTTGTAAATGAATGGAAAATGTATCTATGACCTAATAGAAGATAATGCAGCAAATGATATGAGGGAACAATGGTTCTTACTAATTCTCAAATAATTATGAGATCCCTATGCTTAAATATGTTGTTTACACATGTATATTACATATTTGTGATATGTTTGACGAAATGCCTGTCATGGCTAGTAGGGCTTTGGTTAGGGGCTTATTCAAGTATATAATTTTGCATCATTATTTCCTTATTATCTTATTGTTCTGCAGGTATCATTCAATTATAGGTGGTGACCAAGGCTCTAGGCCTTAAAAAGTGGCTCAAATATCAGGGACACTAGCATAGCACTAAGAAAAATAGTCCCTAGACGTTGGTATCCCTTTACATGAGAGCGTCTAGAGCCTCCTGGATGTTGGTAGGCCTATAGCATGAGACAGTCCAGAGGTCAAGTGGTTAAAAACTTCAGTGGGACCCAAGGGCTAGCTACGTGAGTGGGTGGAATGTTTCTTAGGAGTCCTATAGCTGATCTGGAAGGTTTGTATGTTGTGTTTCCGTCATTTCCACTTCCTTAAGGTCACATGCAAGGTTGAATCCAATCATAGTAGCCTCATGTCACATGTTTACCACGTATTCCTAGTTACTGGGGAAGATGTGGGATGATGGTGTTACAGAGTGGTATCAAAGCATGGTTCACCCCTCAGAATGGATGGGCACTGTGCTGGTCATGCATTCATGTCATTTGCACATGTGATTAATCATCCTTGTGGTCTATGTGCTTGTTGCATATGCATAGTGTCAGTCATGGTTGTAGTGATGTCCCCATGTGGAGGAGGATTTTGCTGTTAAGAAGTATGTCGTCATGAGTGTATGATTGGTTACATGTTTTTTATGCTTGCATATTGTTAGTGTACATCGGTATGGTTATTGTTGTCATGCATTACGTCATGGTCTATGTAATTGATATTGTCATAGATTGATGATTGGAGTCTAACTAAACTGATGGTTATATGGTTACGTGCTTATGTATTATATCTTGTTATAATTATGTTTATACATATATCACACTGATTTGATGATCTTGCAGATGAGATATCCTCCCTGAATTTTGCTAAGGTATTTTGGTTTTTTGTAATTTAGTTTAGCTGACATAGTATGCCTTGTAGGAGAGAGATCAAAATGACTAGCAAGATGGTAAACTACAAATACTATCCCCATGAATCAGATGAGCAACATGGTGTTGGGAACTCTTCTGATTTGGCAAACACCTTGAGAAGCTTGAAGGAAGAAATAAGGAGTTGTAAGGCAGACAATGACAAGATCGTACAGGCATAAGAGAAACAAGAAAAGTGTAATGCTATACTTCTTCAGAGTTTGTCAGAATTGCAGCGACAAGGGCCACTTCAGATCAACCGTGGACTGGAGGATAAAACTTATGGGGCATATGGCATTAGTTCTCATGGTGGTTATAGGTCGGATAGAGATGAAAATATCAGATATGGAAGGTTGTTGGATACTCCGGATAGGAGAGGAGATGGATACATATATTATTCTAGTTCTAGTTCTAATAGGCATCATGATCATCATCATTATCATCCTTATAGGAGGAGTGATAGGGGATACTTCCCAGATGAGTTTAAGAAAGCAAAGACACCTACTTTTGATGGAGATGTGAAGAAGCGGGAAGATGCAGAGGCTTGGATAGTTGGGATGGAGAAATTATTTGATTTTCATGAGTACATAGATAACATGAAGTCCATAGTAGTTATCTTCAGCCTAAAAGGTAAAGCATACATTTGTTGGGAATATGTGAAGCGGGTTAGAGACATCAGGATATATGACTTAACTTAGCATGAGTTATATAGGATTTTATCGAAGAAGTACTTGTCAGAAAGGTACTACGACAGTAAGGCCAAAGAATTCTATGAGATAAATATGGGATTAATGACACATGAAGAGTACATGATTAAGTTCCTAGAGCTATTGAGGTATGTACAGTATCTTAAAAATGAGAAGGCTAAAGTTCAACGATTTGTCAGTGGATTTCCATTAGCATTTAGAGATCATATTGAGTATGATGAGGCTTGGTCACTTGAGGAATTTATTGGGAAATTAAAGAATTTCAATGAATAGTCAAAGTGTGAGAATAAATCTCAACAAGGTTGGAAGGGGAAAGAAAAAGGTAAAGGTAAATGGCATCCAAAAGAATAATGCCTCATAATGTAGATGAGAAAGAAAATGTGCCATTGCAAAATAGGTTCAATGTACCTAGACAGGGACATGGGTCACAACAACAACAACATAGAGGTGAGGGTACTGGTTGGTTGCAATGTTGGACACGCAATAAGGAGAATCTTAAGAGAGATTGTCCACAGAATTAGGGTGGTATGCCTCAGATATATAGTGCGTAGGATGCAGAGACTGTGGGGATGATGGTCAACGCGTTCCTCATATTTATGCAACATTGAATAACAAAAAGGCAGACCATTAGGCATCTATCATTGAGATGGATGGTAAGCTTTGTGATCAAATTATTTCTATTTTGATTGACCCTAGATATAACTATAGTTATGTTAGTCCTAACTTGGTTGATAAGTGTGGTTTGAGTAAGGAATTCCATGCAAAATCTTGGTTAGTGCAGTTTGTTATAGGTATAAAGAAGTGAGTTCATCATTGGGTAAGAGTTTATGCATTTGATTTGAATGGTATGCCTATAACAACACATTTAAATTTATTACCATTGGGATTATATAGTATGTTGTTGGGCATGGATTGGTTGTATCTTCATAGAACCAAGGTGGATTTTTATGACAAAGAGATTGAGTGTGTGGATGACAATGGGGAACCAAGAGTCTTACAGGGAAAGAAGAAAGCCTCATCAGTTAGGATGGTGATATCTATGCAGGAGAATCTAAAATCACAAGAAAGGGTGTGTGTTATTTGTCATACATATTTCTAGTGACAAAGGTAAGGAAGTTGAGGATGTAGATGCTTTAAGCAGGTACCCAGTTCTACAACAGTTTTTGGATGTGTTTCCCGAGGACATTTAAAAGTTTGCCCCTGTTATGAAACTAGCTCACAAAATGATAGAAAAGATAGATCAATGGCTTAAAAGTTAGCCTCTTCGAGGGGGAAACCTTCTTTACATTACACAAATGAACAATTCTTGGATGTTACAAATGAAAATACCTCCTTTCTATATATAGGAGTCTAAGGTGTCCCAATACAATTAGAGCCTACATAACAATAATATTGTAGGGACATAATAATAACAATAGTGGGCTTCTATGGGGCATAATAATAACAACACGAGGACTATATGGGCACAATAATACAATAAGGGGGTTGCACTAATAACAATAAGTAGTTACACTAGTAGTATAGGGACCTAACATGCCCCTCTCCTTCAAAAAGTGTTGTCCTCAACGCTTGAGTAGTTATATATGCTTATGTATAAATTTCTCATGCTCCCATGTCGAATCTTCAGTGGATAAGTTCTTCCACTTGATGAGATACTCTAAAATTAATCGATTTCGTAGCTGTCGATTTCTTTTTTTGTGACTACTTCCAGTTCCAATATGATTTTTCCTTCCTCTTCAAGTTCTAGCAATATTGTTTGAACTCAGATCTTCTCACCTATAACCTTCTTTAAGCATGAAACATGGAAAAATGGGTGCACTCAGGAAGATGCGGGAAGCTCCAATTTGTATGCCATAGTACCAATATTTTGTAACACCTCGTACATATCATAATACTTTGTTGATAATTTATTATCCTTCTTAGATTGCTTGAGGGAAATTTGTTTGGTTGTAGTCGTAGAAATACCCAATCACCTACATCAAAACTTCTTTCACTACAATGTTGATCTTCCTGTTGTTTCATTCTGTTTTGTGCCAAAGTGAGGTTATCATTTAAGAGTTTGAGAACTTGTTGTTGATGCTCGATGTGATCTTCCACTAATTGAACCTTAGAATTTTCTTTTAAAGATTATGTGATGGATGGTGAATGATATCCATAAAGTTCCATAAATGGGGTCATTTTTGCTGTAGTATGGAAGGAAGTGTTATACCACCATTAGGCCAAAGGAAACCACTTGACATATTCTCTATGTTTATCAGATACAAAGCAACGAAGATATCCTTCCAAACATTTTTTCACTATCTCAGTTTTCCCATTAGAATGAGGATGATAAGATGAGCTATGAGCTAACTGAGTACCCAAATATTCCACCTCTTGTAATCTAAAGGAACATTTGGAGATTTTTGCATATGATTGTTTATCCTCCAATAGTTTGAGCACCTTGTCAACATGTCGAACATGATCCTTCCAAGACTTGTTGTAGATTAGTATATCGTCAAAAAATACTAACACAAATTTTCTAAGGAAGGGTTTGAAAATGGAATTTATCAAACCTTGAAATCTAGAAGGTGCATTGGTATGGCCAAAAGGCATGACCAAAAATTCATAATGACCCTCATGAGTTCTAAATGTTGTTTTTGGAATGTCTTCAGTCTTCATTCTGATTTGATGATATCCTGAATGAAGATCCAACTTGGTGAAGTAAATTTCTCCATGTAATTCATCCAATAATTCATCAATGACAGTAATGGGAAATTTATCTTTAATAGTAAACTTGTTGAGCTCCCTATAATCTGAACACATGCGCAATGATCCATGCTTCTTATGTAGAAATACTACTAGAGAAGAGAAATAACTTTGACTAAGTTGAATTATACGAACCTCTAGCATTTGTGCAACCATACTTTCAATTTCACTCGTTTGGGCATATGGATATCTGTAAGGCCTCATGTTTGGGGGAACACTTCCTAGAATCAACTAAATAGCATCATCATGATCACAAATAGGTGGGAGGCCTTTGGGAGTCTCAAATAATTTCGAATGATTGTCCAAAATGCTTGGAGATCTGGATAAATAGATGATTTCGATGTGGGAACCTCTAGTGAGCATAATTGTGCAATGACGCCATGTGGATCTTTATTTAGAAGATTTGTCATGCTATTAGAGATGATTATATTTCCCATTTTCCCTATGATATCGCTTAATTCAACTTCCTTTTATTACCAAAAAAATTTAAAGAAAATCTGTTGAAAATTAGAAGCTATCGTACCCAAATATTGTAGCCATTGGAATCCTAGTACAACATCTACACCACCCATTGAAATGGAAAGAATTGGACTATTCAAGACATATTCTCCCTTGGATAACTTGATATTATGGCACTTTCCCAAGAAAGTTATGGTTCCTCCATTTGCAACCATTACATGACACTCTGGTGTTGGATATAGGAAGAAATTCAATTCCTTGGCTATCTTACAATGAATAAAATTATGGGTACCATCCGAATCAATCAACATTATTACCTTTTTCCTCTTGATATGCCCTTCTATCTTGAGAGTCTGAGGAGTGATAATTCATGTCAATGCATTACAAGATATTGTCAGATTGATTTCTTCTTTCTCTGTGATTGGTTCCTGGTGCATATCCTCTTCTTTTGATGTTTCTTGTTCCTTTTCTTGCTCATCTTCCCCATCTATGTAAATTAATTTCTTTTCATCACACTTATGACCTTTAGTGTATTTTCTATCACAATTGTAACAAAGCCAGTTTGCTCTTTTTCTTCCAATTGTTGTAGTTTCAACCTTGTAGGTGGTGAAAGGCTAGGACAAGCAACACTTCCATCTTGTGGTAGGATTCCTTGTTTCCATAATTTTTCTTTCCATTTTTCTTGCTAACCTGAATGCCTTATCCAATGAATCAGGTTCCCAAAGGTGAACCTCATGTTGGATGTTATTCTTTAAAGTCCCTATGAACACATCAATCCTATGCTCCTCTGGAATATCTTTTACCCTTATATTCAATTTTTGGAAGTCCTCAATGTGCTCCATCATTGAACCCTTTTGTTTAAGATTTATCAATTGGCTAAAAAAGGTGTTTACTTTTGTATCCTCATAATTTTCTATCATTTCTTCTGTAAAAATTTCCCAAGTGACAATTTGTTTATGAGAGTAAAGCCATCGATACCATACAAACTGATTTGGTTCCAAATATAAAGTTGCAATGCGTACCTTTTGTGTGTTTTGCACATTATGGATATTGAAATATTGCTCCATCTGTAGTATCCATTTTACGAGATCCTTTCCATCAAACTTCCTCATATCTATCTTTGGAAAATGGTGGGTCTTCAATCCAATGTTAGAGTCTATAAAATCCTGATTAACATTTATTTTTTTCTCATCATGAGTTCCTTTACTACCGTTTCGCCATTAGTAAGAATTTCTTGTAGGAACTTTGTCAAATTTGTCTTCAAATCTTCCATGTTGCCTTTAAGTTTTTCTTCTATACCATCCATCTTAGCTTCCACACCTTTCTTTAAACCATCCATCTTAGATTCCACGTCTTTATTTAAACCATTTTAGCTTCCACGTCTTTCTTTAAACCATCTTAGCTTCCACACCTTTCCTTAAACCATCCATATTAGCTTCCACAACTTTATTTAAACCATCTATCATATATTTTGTTACTTTTTGTGAGAGTGAATTTTGTTGCACTTTGTCTTGTAATTTTGATATATCATGTTGCATTTCTTCCTCTTCTTCATGAGTCATGCTAGATCTTCCAGGTTGCTTACTAGGTGTTTCTATTTTCTTTCTTCGAGGCATCAATTAATGATAATAATGCTTCACTATTGTCTTTGAATTCCTTCAAACTAATTTTTCAATCCAACTCATGCAAAATTTAAAAAAAAACTACAAACCTTTTTTCACTTTGTAGGAGCTCGATATTGAATTTGTTGTATCTCTGTAATTATAGATCTCCAAGGTCTCAAATTGCGTCTTTCAGTAACCCACTAAGTCTTCTTTCCAAACCCACAAGTCTGATCAAGATTGGATTCTCCAATGAAGAGTTATGCCAAATATCCCACAATGACTTGATTATAATTTGGTTCAGTAGAGAGAACTTGTAAGAAGTGACACGTGTCACTGTTTCAATCAGGACCTAACTGATACACAAAAAACTACAAGCCATCCTATTTTTGTAAATTTTTACGAAATTTTGATCTTATTCTCAGTAGAAGGTTATGACGATTTTCTCGAGGTCACCTGTTTGGGATGTAATTCAGGAGCCTACAAAAACCCTAAATTCCTTTAACCATATCTCCAGAACTATAGCAAAACAAGATCTAAAATTCGGGCCCGAGCTTCATCGAGATTTCTTCTGAAATGGGTTTTAATTTTAGAGTTTGAACCTTCGTATAAAAACATTATAGCGAAAATTCAAAAATGACATGTTTGTAATGGAATTTTGGAGCTTGCAAAACCCTAACTTCTTCAGATCATATCTCTAAAAATATAGTGAGACAAGATCTGAAACTCAGACCTGAGGTTCAGAACACTTTCAGATCAAATGGGTTTTTTGTTTAGCTTCTGAAATGTCATTTAGAAAGAGTTATAGTCAAAATTCCATGATGACCTGTTTGGAGTTGTGAAACCCTAGAACCCAAAACTCTAATACCAAATGTTATGAAACCAGCTCACAAGAAGATAGAAAAGATAGATCAACAACTTATAAATCATCCTCTTTGAGAGGGAAACATCCTTTACATCACATAAATGAACAATTTTTGGATGATACAAATGACAAGAAATCCTTTCTATATATAGGAGTCTAAGGGGTTCCAATACAATCAGAGACTACATTACAATAATATTGTAGGGGCACAACAATAACAACAGTGGGCTTCTATGGGGCATAATAATAAGAACATGGGGACTATATGGGCACAATAATATAATAAGGGGGTTGCACTAATAACAATAAAGGGTTACACTAGTAGTATAGAGACCTAACACCACCTCACAAGGAGGTAGACTTTTCTATTGAGTTAGTGCTAGGGGCAGCTCCAGCATCAAAAGCATCTTAAAGGATGAGCACACATGAGTTGGTAGAGTTGAATTTGCAGTTGAAGGAAATGTTGGACAAGGGATACATTAGGCCAAGTGTATCACCTTAGGGTGCTCCGGTATTGGTTGTAAAGAAGAATATGGCACTCTCAGATTGTGCATTGACTACATGTAGTTGAACAAGGTGACTATCAAGAATAGGTACCCATTATCGAGGATTGACGGTTTTTTTATTAGTTGAAGGGAGCAACAATGTTCTCGAACATCGACTTGAGATCTGAATACCATCAGGTACGCATCAAAGAGGAGTACATTTACAAGACAACTTTTCAGATGAGGTATGGGCATTATGAGTTTGTTGTAGCTTCATTTGGTTTTACTAATGTTCTACCTACATTTATGTGATTGATGAATAACATGTTGCATCTGTATTTGGATAAGTTTGTTATTGTGTTCATTGATGACATATTGGTATATCGTAAAAATTTGGAAGAGCATGTTGAGCATTTAGTAGCAGTGTTGAGGTTGTTGAGAGAACATTGGTTGTATGAACCTCAGCAAGTGAAATTTCTTTCAGACTGAGGTACATTACCTGGGACATGTTGTCTCCATGGATGGAACTGCAATAGATCTAGAAAAGATAAGGGCCATCATGGAGTGGGTAGTTCCCAGGAATGTGGATGAGGTGAGATATTTCATGGGGTTGGCAGGCTATTACAAGAGGTTCATCAAGAACTTATCATAGATTTCTTATCCTATTCCATCTTTGCAGAGGAAAGTTAAGAAGTTTGAATGGACAGAGGAGTGTGAGGCCCATTTTGAGCACCTTAAGCAGTTGTTGACACATTCTCTAGTGTTAAATATTGCATATCCAGACAAAGAGTTTGTAGTTTGCACAAATTCTTGGAAAATAGGACTTAGTGGAGTCCTTATGTAGGATGGGAAGGTGATATGCTATAAGTAATTAAAAATAAACAAGCACGAGCAGAACTACCTGACACATTATCTTGAGTTAACAATGATGATACATGCATTAAAGATGTGAAGGCACTATCTTATTGGCAGGAGGTTTGTATTAATGAGTGATCATATTGGGTTGAGATATTTTCTTTACCAGACGAATCCGAACACCTGATAGGCTAGAAGGTTCCTGAAAAAGTGGCTCCAATCCCAGGGACATTGTCACAAGACTGAGAAAAATATTCGTTGGACATTGGCATGCCTTGTCATGAGAGCGTCTAGAGCCTCATAGATGTTGGAAGGCCTATAGCATGAGACCGTCCAGAGGTCAATTGGTTAAAAACTTCAGTGGGACCGAGGGGCTGGCTACCTGAGTGGGTGGAATGGTTCCTAAGAGCATTGTAGCTGATGTGGATGGTTTGTATGTTGTGTTTCCATCGATTCCACTTACTTAAGGTCACATAGGAGGTTGAATCCAATCATAATAGCCTATCATCACATGTTTAACTCGATTGGCTGGTTACTTGGGTAGATGTGTGAGGAGGGTGTTACAAGTTGGTAATAGGAATGGAAAGAATTATATTTCCAAAGGGTAAGTGATCCTTATAAGCATGAAAGTATGTTACTAACCATCATACAAACACATAGTAGTAATAAATGATAAATTTTAACTACTTATCCATTGCCAAGAAAACAAATTCATAGTCCATGTTAGTTCATATTGCCTAACTTTCAAGATATAGGCTAAATGGAACGTAAATTGCAAAGAAAATAACATTTTTCTAAAAAGGTTAAACTTGTGTTTTCAAACTGCGTAATAATGACCATGTGTAACCATGATTATTTTTCATTAATGAATAAATTATGTCATGAAAGAATTTTTGGAGTTCCTACTTTCTTTTGAGGAAAAAAAAATGTAGTTGGGGATATGACAAGATGAAGATATCAATGTCAAAATAGATCCCTGCATAATATGTATATATTCTTCATTTAGTGACTTTTGAATACTTGACAATGTGACCAAGGGTGTTTACTATACCCTCTAGGGTTTCTTCATCCTAGAATTCCCATCAAAGATAGCATATTTTAATCCAATCTAGGGCTGCCATAAAGTTTTATTTCTTTCGAAAAAAGCATTAAGTCCAAAAATAGAGGTAAAGTCCTATAGAATTGAAGAAATATCGACCTTCTTCAAATACCTTCATCCAATCCTCTAAATTAACAGTCATGGTGAAGAAGCCTTTGGTCTCCAATTCCATATCTATTTATTCTTTAGGATTTGAATTCGTTTTTAATCTAGCTAGCAAGAGCACATTCCATGGGATAAGTTGTTGGCTGCTATTGGAAAAAGGAATTAGATCCCCTAGCTTGCCATTCTACACATTGCCACCAACTTGTGGAATTGTAAGGGGGGAATTAATGTTTCTAAAGTGATTGTTGAAAGAATTCTTTCCCCGTCTCCATTTTCTCTACCTGTTGGCTTGGAATCACCATAGGCTACATTGAAAAAGGAGAATGGGAGGTCACTTTCTCTATGTAACATCCTCCTCCCATACTTACCGAAGTTAACCTGTCCATCGAGGTAGATATGTGATGAAGAGTTAATATGCTATGATTCAAATTACCAAGTATATTTAAGGAAGTGGAATCAACAAACCAAAACCAAACTGACCTTCCTCAGGAGCTATAGGATCCTTAGGGCTAACCAACCACTCTAAGTGCCCAACCCCTGAGTTAACTTGATTTTAAACTGAACTAAACCCCTAGTCTCTCCCATAACAAGCCCTCCATGTAACTATAATAGTCAAGTAACTCCCACAACAAGCAATCCATGCGACTACATACTATTTCACCCAGTTCTGTGCCAGCGACTATGAGAATTAAGACACAATTTTTAGGCTAGTTTCCATACCACTACCCCAAACTTCATCAAACTCTTGGGAACGATAAATGACACAAGGATAAATCCTTCCATATAAAACTTATATAATAACTTGACCTAACTAGGCCTAAGCATGACAGACATTTCGTCAACACATCATGAACATGTAATGTAGAGGTCATAAATACACATCTGAGCATAGGGGTCTCATACTTATCTAAGAATCGTCAATAAGGTATGATTCCCTCTCACAATAGCTGAATATCCATCTATTAGGTCATTCATTCATTAGCATTTCATCTACTAACTAAAACATGATGAGATCCATGACTCAAGACTATCATAAAACCATGCCTGTAACTAGCATATAACTAGAAAAACAATAATAATAGATTATCCATCATAGACACATAATAACAAGTAAATTTGCACATATTATACAAGAGGAAAAGAGCTCTTATTAAAATATGCAAATCCAACAAAGTTAGGGACTTCCACATACCACCCAACGATAGATTGGGCTGAACCAAATCTCTCTTTCAGCCAATCACTGCCACACCATATTACAAGCATGGGTGTGGGATCTCATGGAATAAACCAAGAAAACCACACCAAGGCTTCCAATGATCAAACCACCTCAACATTCTGTTAGCACAGTTCTAGGCATAGTATGTCTGTAGTGGCAGTCTTGACCATAGGTTTAAATTCTGACGATCGCTCTTTATGTTCTGCGTAATACACTACCAGAACTTCCAACCAGTCCGAATTAAAGCAGGAAAATTTCCAGATTTGCAAAACATCTCATACAACCACCTATAGCAGATCAACTGGACTATCCAAAGCAACTCGATTTCACCATTACTATTACATGCTATGTATTATGACATGAAATATTATGTAATCATGAAGGATTATATGCATGGGAGATTGAACCAAAACTTCATCTCAAATATTCGAAAATGGAGGAAATTTCACCATTTCGAATTTTTGAAGTGCAGCAAAGGAGACAGTGATTGATGAGGTTAAGAACACATCCGAGATTTTTGGGCAGCCTAATTCAAGCTAATTGCAACATCTGTTGGGTAATATTCCATATGTTGACATCTATTCTTCATAACAAGCAAGCAGATATCTATGGCACCAAAGTCCAGGAAAGGTGGAAAGCTTAAGAGAATCGAACCTCAAGGAGCTGAGCTAGTTGATGCTAACCCAAGTGTTAGAAGACGGTTTATTCAGGCAGGCTAGTATCCACTTTGCACCAGGTTAGGAGGCTCACATCAAGGTGTAGCCCAAGAGTTTGCCCAAACTTTCAATGGATAGGAAGGTACCATCTTTGGTTTCAAATTGCAGGTTTCAAAATAGTCAATTGCAAAAGCTTTTAACCTTCCCCAGGAAGGAGAAAAGTGGTTTAAGGGACAACTCACTACAGAAGGAGATCACAATACTTTTATTAGAGATGAATACAAAGATCCTAACTGAGGCAAAGGAATTCCCAGCAATTATCTTAAGAAGGAATGGGAAGAAACAGTCAAACTAGTTAAGATTTTTCTCACTTGTAAGAGAAGGTATACAATAGTATTTCTTTACAATATGAGGTTTATTTTTCATTTTGTGGGTATGGGGCTCTTAATCTACCCTATTTCATATTGAAGAGCCTAACTAGAATGGTAGCCAGAATTTAAACACACCAGGAAGCATCAGAATATAGCATGTATCATCAGGCAATTATCAAGGTTCAGGTTGAAGAGGAACTGAAAAAGAGAGACCAAACTTGGGAACATTTCTTGTTTTACAGGGCAGGCCAACCTGTACCAAAACCCCAAGAAAATGCTAAATATTCTTCAACACAGGTTCAGACAGAAAGGACATCAACTACATCAGCCGAAGGAAGTTCCAAAAGAAAGGTAAAGAAGGAAAGTGTAAGAAGAGGTACCAAAAGCAACAAAGAGAAGCCTTCAGCTGCTGAAACTGAAAACAAAAAGGAACAACGTGAAAGCTCTTCTACCCAGAAAACAAAAAGCATGAGAATGGTTCCTTCTATTAGACCTTTTGCTAAGGTTTACAGAAGAAATAGAGAGGAAAACTTGCAGCTAAAGGGATATCTAAAGTGCAGGTGTTTCCTGAAATTTCAGAAGCAAATGAACAACAAAAAGAAAACCAGCCTATTGATTCTGATGAGGAATTGTTGAGAGAAGCAAGGTTTAAAAGTGTTGGAAATAATACTGAGAGGGGGGGGTGAATCAGTATTATCAAATCAATATAACGTTCTCATTTCCATATTCAGATTCATATATGCTACTTTAGTTAAGGAAAACCGTGTGTACACGCAACTGTGTCTAATGCAACTAGCGTATATCCAGTAAACTTATGATTCAGTTAATCCATTAAATGTTGATCTTTAGTTAGTGCATCAAAACTTTTATTAACCATATGAAAAGTAAACAAGTGCAGTAAAACAGAACAGATCATCACACATAAGAAGTACACATGAACACCATGATGTAAGGTGGAAACCCAATGTGGGTGAAAATCACCTATTGCAAGTCGTCTCTATCTTTTTTAATAAGAAACTTCTTTTTACAATATTTCTATATTGGTGCAGTCTTATACCAGTACACAAGCTTCTACCTACAAAAGGCTACAACCTTCTCTCATTATCCAGCTTCTCCTGGAAGGGAGCTACAACCCCCTTAGCTCTTGTACTAGTTGAGGTACTAGTATGTAGGTGCCAACCTACTGAATGCTCCAACCTTCACTCATGTTCCAGCTGCTATTGGAAGGGAGCTACCACCCCCTTAGCTCTTGTGCTAGCTGATGTACTAGTATGTAGGTGCCAACCTACAGAAGGCTACAACCTTTTCTTTCATCCTCCAGGTACCACGTTTCATAAATTTTCAAACTGAATACTCCTGAAGCACAACACCATAATCTGAAAGGCCACGTTTCATCCAATTTTCATACTAGACCCATCAATATCATTGAAGCACAAAATCAATCAACACTAGCATTATCAATCTCTGAATCACTAAAACCCTGTCAACAAACTACAATCACCATAACACAGAGCAGAACAGAGAACTCTGCAACAATATTCAGAACCAACTGTATCATCAGAAATCATGCATACGCTACTTGGAAGAGCCGAACCAACGTGTATATGCAACTTCACCAAAGTGAACCAACGTATATGTCAATAATTACTTACTGATAACTTCGCTACACTTCTTGACTTCAGACATACCCAGATCATTACATATACAAGGATAATACATATGTTAGCAATCGGATCTAGTCCATCAGATCACATAAAGATAAGTCATTATGATCCTGATCCATTATAGATCTCATCCATCAAAACTGAAGCTAAACATAATCAACCAATCTGAATATGCAGAATACTGACACTAGTAAACAGTCACCAGAACTCAGACTTTGCATCAACAACCAGAACCACCTGTAACTTCAAACATCATAGTTCATATTGTATACGCTACTTAGATGTATCTAACCTGCGTATGTACGCACTTTTATCAAAGTCAACCAGCGTATACATCTGTAAATATTCATTCATGTTTTGCAGCTATTTCAATCTCGGTTATACCTAGATCAGAACATTACATGCGTCAGTATACAAATCTAGAACAAGCATGATCAAACCATATAGAGATGATTCATTCCAAACCATTTGATCCCGATCTATCCTTAGATCTTGTTCTCCATCAGCTGCTGAGATTCCTCCTTAGCTCAGATCAAGCAAAGCATCATGAACCCATAATCTGCATACTAGATCTCGTACATCATCAGATATTCAAGACTTTCTAAATGCACTTTGCCTAATGATCTTCTTCTCCTTTTATAGTCTTAGGCCTTACTCAATACCATGGTCCAAAACCATTTAGAACCAATACTAGGGACCCAATACCTAGGTTTAACACTTTGGATGCAATACCAACGTCCAAAACCATATATAAATACCACGGACCCAAAAATAAGCTTTCCCACATGTACGCGCTTTTCTGTGCATGAAAGCGCGTGCATACACATACACGACTTTTGATCAGTGATCCGGCGTGTATACACACCTTTGTATATAGTGAACCTACGTGTATAACCTGCGTGTATACACTACTTGGTATATAGCGAACCTGCATATATACACGACTTGGTATATAGTGAACCTGCGTGTGTACACGACTTGGTATATAGTGAACCTGCATATATACTTTTCTTTCTTCATTCTTTGTAGTCTGTTCATCAATTCTTTGCTACTGACCTACTGCACTATGATCTGTCATCTATGTTGGTTGCCATCAAGGACAAAACTTGTATCATAATGACAACAATCTCCCCCTTTGGACTTGATGGCAAAGCTAACTTGCCATACTAAGAACTATCAACTTAATGAGTTGTCATTGTACATTACATCTGAGCTGATTCCTTTGAGCTACCCAGCATCCCATGTGTTCTGTAACATCTGATCTCTCTTCTGTAGATTCATCTAGTTATGTATAAGTGAGATGTTCTGCTACAAGTGGGTTGCCATCAAGTACAACACATGCATCGTAATGCCAACAATCTCCCCCTTTGGACTTGATGGCAACAACCATACCAAGTCACTCTCCCCCTTTGACATCAAGGGCAAAGGGTGGACCAAGATATTCTCTTCCTTGGTATACATTCCACTGTCCATAATCCCCCTAAGTACCTACTAAAATCCCTGATTGAGCTCCCCCTTTGTATATGCCAAGTTGTACCAATCTGTCCATGCTCCCTCTGAGTACATGCTAATATCTCTGTTATGCTGAAGAGTGTTGTTCATGCTCCCCTTGACTGTAAGAAAGGTCTGCAAAAATATGTTCTACAAGAAAAACATGACTCTATCATAAATGACCTTCCTATCACCAAAGACTCATACATACATCCATCTCTCAACCAAGTGGGATACACCAGATACGAATTGTTTATACATGACTGAAATATTACATCATCTTTCCCATACACATTGTGGGTACAAATTACATCATATGACCAAAAGGGATTCATCAAATGACTACAATAGATGGAGACAAACTATTACATCATGAGACTTGATGACCTTTACATGACATTTATATCAGAGACCAAACATCTAAATAAGACCATGATAGTAATCAGCAACTATCATACACAATGTATGATCTGCTCCATAAGCATCTGTCAACAGCATCTAGACCAGCAACCTGTATATGTCCATTTGTGTATAAGTCATCAATCTATAACAAGGTATGTCTGCATATAGATATCAACTCATCCTTTTGAACCGAATTCTGCATACAAAATCATTCACATTATATCATATGTGAAAAACACCATAGTCGTCTCATCAAGATCTACATGATCCAAGTATCATCACTTTGGGAACATTTGCATCAATCAACATATGTAAGTATCAACCTATCATCATATAGGTAAGAACTCGTCATCATTATGTCTCCAACAATGCAACTTTGAGTAATCATCCATGTATCCAACACTATGTATCTTGAGCTCAAGATCATTTGTCAAGACTTCTTGATATCATCAACAACAACAATCCTCATCCACATGAGCGCCAAGAACTATAGGAATCCTGCATCATAATTGTATTATATGATCTTTATGCATATGATGAAAGCAGCATATGAGTGACTCATAATCAAGTAATGAAGATGTGTATTCAAGCTTTGTACTTCTCCTTATCCTTATGAAGATCACCATGTAGCACCATATATGCGTCATCAGATAATCAACCACAAATCTGATCTGAACATCAACTATGTAACTCCAGGAATCATATGAGATTTTGTCATGGATAACTCATAACCATATCATAGCAAGATATATCATTTAGCCATATAAGCATCATCACCAAGGACTACTAACCATAATGCCAACAATGCATTATAAAAAGCATATGCTCCCCCTGAACCTGTGCCATCTGTTCACAGTCAGATCTGATCATGCATATATCAGCAAGAAGTATCAAGGCATCATCGTCATTAATTTAAGATCAAAACACTTTAAAACATCTTACAAGTGTCAAGACATTTCCACACATCATCAGCAGATTGTAACCATTATCAAACAGAGCAAATAATGGACTGAATCATATCAGACCCTTTTCCTGAGCTTGTCCCTACTGCTTTTCCTCAAACTAACATATAAACGACTGTGTAGTGTCTAACTCGCATATATACGCGACTTCCCTTTATGAAACTTGCGTATGAGATTTAGGATACTGAAGTTTTACACTTTCAGCTCCCTCTAAGTCTGTTATGTCTGTACATTGTGCTATGCCACATTTTCCTGACTGTACTTCCTTATTTTTCCATATCTTCAAGTGTGATGATGTTTTCTCCTTTCAGTATGGTGCCCGTACTTTGTTCCTACAATCCTTAGCTATATGTCCAAGCTTGTTACATGCATAACATCTCACATGTTTCATATTCCTTCTGTAGCAATCAACAGCTCTGTGACCAAACATATTGCAAGCAAAGAAATATCCCTTAAAGTACCTGGAACATGATGGTCTTTCTGTGTGATGGTGTTGAACCATTCTTCTTTTGCATCTGGCTGCAACATGTCCAAGATTATGACATACATAACATTCAGCATTATACATCGGAGGAGCAAAAGATTTTCTTTGAAGAATTTCATTCCTTGGCTGTTGATGGGGTTGTCCTCTCATCTCCTTGTTGATTATTTTAGGTATCTCATTAGAATTCCTTGCCTCTCCTTGTGAACTAGATTCATTTTCAACAGATTCATAAAAACCAAGGCCAGTTTTGATAGCAAGAGACCTTTGACTACTAAGAATGTCATCCAAGATCTTAGTACTATCTTGAAATTGTAAGAGCTTATCCTTTTCTTCTAAGTTATCTTTTAGAATATTTACCTCAATCTGATGTTTCTCCTCCTTTTCATGATACTGCTTCTTCATGTTTTCTTTAGCTTTTTTTCCTTATTCCAACTGATGTCTTAGTTCAAGAACTTCGTTTTCTTGTTTTTCAAGAGCTTGAAGTAGTTCTTTATTCTGCTTATTTGATTCTTCAAGATCTTCTTTTAGCGAGAGGATCGTAGCTTCAAGACTTTCATAGTAACTGGATCTATCTTTGATTTTCTTGATTGTTGTGCTCCTTTCATTGACTTCATTTCTTAATGATGTCACTTCATCCTGCAACTTTTGACATTGATCTTCCTTATCCTTGAATAACTTCCTTACCTTGTTTCCTTCCTCTAGTTGAGCCTTTAGTTTGGTAGCTTCTTCTTTGAAGGCACATTCCCTTTTGTTCAATAGATCTTGTTGATCTCTAATTTTGTCTGTAAGACTTTTAAATTCTACCTCTATTTGATATCTTTCTTGCTCACCCATAAGAGCAAATTCAGTTGTTTCGCTATCACTTTCATCATCTTCAAATGGATGGATAAATGTATCACAAAAGGATAACAAATTCATACCTGATAGTTCTTTTTCTTGTTCATCTTCATTCTGAAGTGATTCTGAATCTGAAGTGCTTCTTTCACATATTCCCCATTTGATTCTCCCATTGTCATAGTTCTTCTAAGATGTCTTCTTTTTCTTAGGCGCTTTCTTCTTAAGCTTCTTTCCCATTGATCTACAGATCTCCTTCAAGCGATCAAGCTTCTACCAAAGGACCTGCTATGATACCAATTGTTGGAAATAATATTGAGAGGGGGGGGGGGTGAATCAGTATTATCAAATCAATATAACCTTTTCATTTCCATATTTAGATTCATATACGCTACTTCAGTTAAGGAAAACCGTGTGTACACACAATTGTGTCTAATGCAACTAGCGTATATCCAGTAAACTTATGATTCAGTTAATCCATTAAATGTTGATTTTAGTTAGTGCATCAGAACTTTTATTAACCATATGAAGAGTAAACAGGTGCAGTAAAATAGAACAGATCATCGCACACGAGAAGCACACATGAACACCATGATGTAAGGTGGAAACCCAATGTGGGTGAAAACCACCTGCTGCATGATGTCTCTATCCTTTCTAATAAGAAACTTCTTTTTACAATATTTCTGTACTGGTGCAGTCTTATACCAGTACACAGGCTTCTACCTACAGAAGGCTACAACCTTCTCTCATTCTCCATCTTCTCCTGGAAGGGAGCTACAACCCCCTTAGCTCTTGTACTGGCTGAGGTACTAGTACGTAGGTGCCAGCCTACTGAATGCTCCAACCTTCACTCATTTTCCAGCTGCTACTGGAAGGGAGCTACCACCCCCTTAGCTCTTGTACTAGCTGATGTACTAGTACATAGCCCAACCTGCAAAAGGCTACAACCTTCTATTTCATCCTCCAGGTACCACGTTTGATAAATTTTTAGACTAGATACTCCTAAAGCACGACACCATAATCTGAAAGGCCACGTTTCATTTAATTTTCATACTGGACCCATCAATATCATTGAAGCACAAAAGCAATCAACACTAGCATTATCAATCTCTGAATCACTGAAACCCTGTTAACAAACTACAATCACCAAAACATAGAGCAGAACACAGAACTCTGCAACAATATTCAGAACCAACTGTATCATCAGAGATCATGCATACGCTACTTGGAAGAGCCGAACCAACATGTATATGCAACTTCACCAAAGTGAACTAGTGTATATGTCAACAATTACTTACTAATAACTTCGCTGCACTTCCTGACTTCAGACATACCCAGATCATTACATATACAAGGATAATACATATGTTAGCAATCAGATCTAGTCCATTAGATCACATAAAGATAAGTCATTATGATCCTGATCCATTATAGATATCATCCATCAAAGCTGAAGCTAAACATAATCAACCAATCTGAATATGCAGAATACTGACACTAGTAAACAGTCACCAGGACTCAGAGTTTGCATCAACAACCAGAACCACTTGTAACTTCAAACATCATAGTTCATATTGTATACGCTACTTAGATGTATCTAACCTATGTATGTATGCACTTTTATCAAAGTAAACCAGCGTATACATCTGTAAATATTCATTCATGTTTTGCAGCTATTTCAATCTTAAGTTATACCCAGATCAGAACATTACATGCATCAGTATACAGATCTGGAACAAGCATGATCAAACCATATAGAGATGATTCATTCCAAACCATTTGATCCCGATCTATCCTTAGATCTTGTTCTCCATCAACTGCTGAGATTCCTCCTTAGCTTAGATCAGGCAAAGCATCATGAACCCATAACTTGCATACTAGATCTCATACATCATTAGATATTCAAGACTTTCTGAATGCACTTTGCCTAATGATCTTCTTCTCCTTTTATAGTCTTAGGCCTTACTCAATACCATGGTCCAAAACCATTTAGAACCAATACTAGGGACCCAATACCTGGGTTCAACACTTTGGACACAATACCAAGGTCCAAAACCATAGGTCTAAATACCACGGACCCAAAATAAGCTTTCCCACATGTACGTGCTTTTTCGTGCATGAAAGCGCATGCATACACATACGCGACTTTTGATCAGCAATCCCGCGTGTATACGCGCCTTTGTATATAGTGAACCTGCGTGTATAACCTGCGTGTATACACTACTTGGTATATAGCGAACCTGCTTATATACGTGACTTGGTATATAGAGAACTTGCGTGTGTACACGACTTGGTATATAGTGAACCTGCGTATATACTTTTCTTTCTTCATTCTTTGTAGTTTGATCATCAATTTCTTTGCTACTGACTTGCTACACTATGATCTGTCATTTGTGTGAGTTGCCATCAAGGACAACACTTGTATCATAATGCCAAAAATCTCCTCCTTTGGACTTGATGGGAAAGCTAACTTGCCATACTAAGAACTGTCAACTTAATGAGTTGTCATTGTACATTACATCTGAGCTGATTCCTTTGAGCTGCCCAGCATCCCATGTGTTCTATCACATCTGATCTCTCTTCTGTAGATTCATCTAGTTATGTATAAGTGAGATGTTCTGCTACAAGTGGGTTGCCATCAAGTACAACACATGCATCATAATGCCAACAAAAAGGACCAGTAAAAACAAGAAAGAAGAAATAAAACCAGTTTCTAGAGCTAGGAGGTGACATACTAGGGAAAGAAACAAATACACACTGAAATCAAAAGCCCTAAATAATCCTAGTTTACTGACTAAAGTAAGGGTCATAGAAGAATATCATACAGAGTTGCAGATTGAGGATCCTTAAATTGCAGAAATCAGAAGATCTTTGAAGAAGCAAAGAGGTAAAGCTCCCATGGACCAACCATCAGAGCCTTCCAAAAGAAGAAAGGTCCAAAAAGGAGCAGAAAAGAAAGAGACCATCATCAAAGAAGACACAACCAAAATGACAAGGTCAAAAGCTGATGCCAAAAATAAAACAAACTTGGATAAGCTTGCAGAGGCTGCAGCTCACATGGAATGAAAGGGTAATTCTCCTTTAAAAAAATACCTTTTTGTATATCATGTCAAAGCTTTGAATATGAAGATTAAAGCTCAGAGTATCCAAGCATATACAGGTGTTTTGAAGTATTTTCTGTTAAAATTTTGAAGTGAAAAGGTTATCCTACTGGAAATCATGGAAGTGTTTCCAATTTTTTCGTTATTACAGGTATTACCAGAATTTCCGATAGCACCTGTTTCAATAGAAATATATAGTTGTCAGCGAAAAACCTCCAGGCCAGTTTTGAAAAGACAACAACCCATAACAATATGGATAGGGAAAATGATGGATATGATATAGCTATGATGTTGTTGAAGGTTGTATTGAATGAAGCCATATGGTCATTTAATAGTCAATACCATAAAGAGAAAAATTAGTAGCAAAAGGGGCATCCAGTGAGTTTTTCCAGTAGCCAAGTGTCATTTTTCCTCTTCTTCTCATCTACACCTGTAATATCTGTTGTAATTCAATGGGATATGATTTTAATATCTAAAAGACACTTATGTAACAAGGAAATAGTAGAACCACCAATTTGGGAGAGTTGGAGTTGGTGCCTCTATATATATATATATCCTTTGTAAATATCATTCAGGGTTGAATTTTGGTTCACCTGAAGACTCAGCTTACTAAAATAGCTTTGTTAGTGCTTCATGATGGAGGATTTTGTGATTCAAGTTATATCTAATTTGTGGTTTGTCTATTTCCTTATTCCAATTTTCTGTAAATTATAATATATGTTCAAGTAGAACTTGTTAGTGAAGGTTTCACAAAGGATTTGTGAGATACTTTATACATTTTCTTACTTTCTAGTTGTTGTCTCCCTTGTTAAGCCCGTTTTAATCTTTTAAATGATAAATTATAGCCGCTAGTGTAGTATGAGTGAGAAATCATTAAGAGGATGTAATGATGACTTATCTATTATCTAGTCTTCTGTAAAGCATAATATTCGTTCAAGTATAAATTTTTAGTGAAGGTTTCACAAAGGATTTGTGACATACTTTATACATTTTCTTACTTTCTAACTGTTATTTTCCTTGCCAAGAAATAGAGTTTGTTACAAGGTTGTTTATGTAGTTGAAGTGACTGTATTAAGATACTCATTTTTCTTAGGGTATTTATCAGCTACTTGTTATCTTTCCTCTGCTCCCCTATATTACTCACTTAACGACACAATTTATGCTTGCCACAGCTTTCCAAATGCATGAAAGTTAAAGAGGAACACAATCATTTCAAAAAATCATTAAGAAGCCATCCCACCACTTAAAAATCCCTTTTAAACTTTGGAATGAAATCATGATGTGTAAGGCTTACTCCTTTTGCAGTCTAGGAGTAACTCCTTGTGCTAACAGCTTTGGCGGCATTGCCTGGGAGGCAAATTGAAGTTTATCTCTGTGTAAATGACAAAGTTACAAGTCTGGTTCTGAGGTGTATGGTTCCAACTGTCTTTTTAGACTGCTTTACACCTAGCGACTCCATTGTTCAAGTTCTGGCTCCAAGAAAGGCTAGAACCAGGGCAAACCAATATTCTCCTTTGAAAAACCAAGTCCCTAATCCTGAGAAGCTAATCAAGAAAAATATTAAGCGAAAGCTTGTTTCTTCTGCTTCTGGTTTTTCAAAAGCTATTCCTAAAAAAGTACAACAAATTTTGTCTCTTGATTTTAAAAAAATTTCTATACCTCTCTCGTTTTCCAATCAACAAATAACCTCTACATCGAGTGTTGGTGCTTCCTCATCTACTGTTCAAAATCCTCAAATTATTATTCCACAAATCCCTGTAACTCCAATTGTTATTCCACAAATCCTAGTAACTCACACCATGGGACGGTCCTAATCCACCCCCTAACCGAATGGTTGCAATTGTTGCTGCTAGGTATGCTCCTTTAGTTTTACCTCAGCCTATGAATTCATTACCTGCACGAATTATATCAAGTATATGCCTAAATTTAATGGTGAAGGGGAGGTAACAACTCAAGAACACCTTGTTGATTTTTATGCTTATGCTGATAATCTGAACATTGAGCATGAAAATGTTTGGATAAGAGTTTTTCTTTAGAGCCTTGAAGGTAATGTAAGGAAATGGTTCAGATCTTTGACAACTTGTAGCATCATTGGAATTGAAGTCCTAGATGATACATTTTTAAGAAAATGGGGTGACAAGAAAGACTTTTTGTATTATATCATATAATTTGGTGCAATCAAAATAAAAGAAGGAGAATCAGTTTTTGGGTTTTCTAAGAGATTCAATAAAATGTAAAGCAAGATACCTACTGAAATCAAGCCTACTGAAGCTTCAACTAAAATCACTTATGCTGGTACTTTTGATCGTGAATTTTGTTTATTGTTGAGAGAAAGAAGATCTGCTACGCTATCACAAAAATCAAGACAATGCACTAGAGGTAGAATATATTAGTAGCTAATAGACTCATAGGAGGGATTGACAAAGAAAAAAGAAAGGAAAAAGCTGAAGTTTCTACTTCAAGAACTTCTGACATAGATCCTAAGCTAGATGAGCTTACCAAGATGGTCAAATCGTTGACTACTGATATTTCTAAGTTGAAGATGGAAGCAAGACCACCTACTACCAGAAATGTTTCATTTGATTTGACAGATAGACAACAGTTTAGAAGACCTAATGCTCCTCAAAATCTGTAGAGAGATAGATGATATGTTGATGAGCAAAAGGTGTAGCCTCCTTTGCAGAATGTTATATTTGAAGATGAAGAAGAAGTTGAAGGGTTGGAAAAAGGTGTTGATATAAATTGTCTTAGAGACAAAGAAGGGATTATTTATCTTACACAAGCAGAGTATGAAGACTTCATGTCATATACTCAGAATAATGAAGTGAGTCCTAATCATTCCATGATTGCAGCTGATCATCAAAGCAGATAAAATCTCAAATAAAAGAAAACTGATGACACTTCTAAGCTTATTATACAACCAAAGAATAATAAATATGTAGTTAAAATTTCAGCGAAAACATCTGACAAACCGGAAATTCCGGTAGCGTCTCATTTTCCTTCACTTGAGTTAAAAATTGCTCACAAACCACACTCTGCCTTCAATTTTGAGAATAAGATTCAAAAAATCAAGATTCCAGCTCCCCTTGTAGAACTCATGAAAAATCAAGATTTCAAAAATACTTTTATGAAAGCTTTTCAGCCTTCACCTACTGAAGTAGTCTCTGATTCTGTTAACCTTCAAGATGATAATGCCACTGTTATTTTAGGTATGTTGGTAGAAGAGAGAGATGAATCTACCCCTCCCTTCTATATATCTATCAATATTCATGAAAAGACCCTGCATAATTGTCTTATGCACTGTGGAGCTTCACATAATTTAATGCCCAAGGTAGTTATGGATGAACTAGATCTTGAGATAACTAGAGAGTACTGAGATCTCTATTCTTTTGATTTCCAGAAAGTCCAATGCCTTGGTGTCATCAAAGACCTTGCAGTAAGTATTTTTTAGTTACCTATGAGAGGGATGGTAATGGATATTGTTGTAGTTAATATCCCTCCCAGATTTGGTATGTTACTTTCTAGGTCATTGATTAAAAGGTTGGGAGGAACCTTGCAAATGGATTTAACTTATGCTACTGTTCCTAGTTTTGGAGGAGAACAACAAAGACTTTACAAAGAAGGTTAGCTGGCATATATCATTAGTGACAACAAAGACCCTACTAATCATCCGATATATGCAAGAACAACTGGAGCAGGTTCAAGCATTCTACATATGGATGACTCTGCCTTGCCTACATAAAAATTTTAGATTTTAAAGCCTACTGAAAATCAAATCAGTCATGAAGGATCGAAGGTATGGAAAATGTTTTTTGATGGCTCGTGTTGTAGAGAAGGTGTTGGCGCAGAGATTGTTCTTATTTCTCCTTTGAAGGAAAGTTCCACTTTTTCTTTCAAGCTTGAATTTGAGACAACTAATAATGTGGCTGAATATGAAGCTCTGTTAATTGGTTTAAGAAAGGTAAAAGATATGAAGATATCAGAAAAATTTGTTTTTGGAGATGCTGAACTTGTTATTCATCAAATCAGAGATGTTTATCAAACTAATCATCCTAGACTCAGAGATTACCGGAATGTAGTATGGGACATTGTAGAAGACTCCTTCCTGGCCTTTAACATTTCTTTTGTTCCAAGAGAAAGTAATATTCTAGCCAATTCACTCTCTATTTCAGCCAACTCATTCAAAATTCTAATGCCTATAAAGATGAAATATGAAGTGGAAGTTAGGTTCAGACCTAGCACTCCTGATAATGTTAACGTTTGGAAAGTTTTTGAAGATGACAAGGAGATCAAAAAATTCATTGAAGTTGCTGAAGAGTTTGTTGTTCTAAATATTGATAAAGAAGAAGACCTAACACAAGTTGATGTTGATCATCAAGATTCTAGAAATCTAAAAAAACAAATTGCTGATTAGCCTATCATACAACTGCCTACCAATCATATTCCCAAGGGGTGAGACTTTTTTTTCAAAATGATGTTGTAGTCAAGCCACAGTTAGCTGAAGCAGATGTTGAATTAGAAGATTACAACTTGGGTACAACACAAGAACCAAGGTATGTGAAGTTGTCAAAAGCTTTACTAGATGAAAGAAAGATGGAATACCACACGTTGTTTTGTGAATTTTGTTGATGTTTTTGCCTGGAAATATGAAGATATGAAGATATTAAGACATATGATACATCTATCATTGAGCATAGAATACCATTAAAAGATGGTACTAAACCTTTCCTGTAGAAGTTAAGGAAAATCAATTCACTATTGCTACCAGCGATGGAAAAGGAAGTGAAGAAACTGTTGGATGCTAAAATCATTATTCCATTGAGATACTCAGATTGGGTTGCCAATATAGTGCCAGTAAGAAAGAAAAGTGGTGAAATCAAATTGTGTGTGGATTTCAAAAATCTTAACAAAAGCTCCAAGAAAGATAACTATCCATTGTCAAAGATGGAGCATATTCTTCAAAAGGTAACTAGGTCAGACAAAATTTCCATGTTAGATGGTTTTTCCGGGTATAATCAAATATATTTTTGGCTAGAAGATGGAGAGAAGACAACATTCACTACTCCTTGAGGTACATTCATGTATGCAAAGATTCCATTTGGGCTCATGAATGTTGGTGCTACTTTCCAATGTGCTATGGACTTTGCATTCATTAGAGAAAAGGACTAGTTGTTGGTCATATATTTGGATGACATTATTGTTTTTTTAGCTTTAGATCAAGAACACCTTCAGTACTTGACATAAGTATTTGTTAAATGCAAAAAATATGGTATATCCTTGAATCCAAAGAAGTCTCATTTTTCTCTCAAAGAAGGTAAGATGATAGGTCACATAGTTTCTAAAAATGGAGTGAGGATTTATCCAAAAAGAGTGATTGCAATTCAATATTTAATGCTTCCAAGATCCAAGAAAGAGATTCAATCTTTCCTTGGTAAGATCAATTTTCTCAGAAGATTCATCCCAAATTTTGCTGAAGACTTAGTGAAACATATTACTTGTATGCTAAGGAAGGACAACGAAGTAAAGTGGACAATTGAAACTAGAAATTCATTTGAGCTGATAAAAAAGGCTATCATTAAAGCACCTCAATTGGTAAGTCCTGAATATTCAAAACCTTTCTTAATGTTCTCATTTGCTTCTCAAGACACCATTGATGCTATTTTGTTACAAAATGATTCAGAAAATAAAGAAGTGCCCATAGCATTTTTTAGTAGAGCTCTTAGAGATGGAGAATTAAAGTATGAAATGTTGGAAAATCATGCTTATGCATTAGTTAAAGCGATGAAAGCTTTTAGAGTTTATATTCTGCATGCTCAAGTGATAGCCTAAGTCCCTTCATCTATTGTTAGAGAGATATTGGTTCAGCTTGATATTGATGGAAAGAGAAGTAAATGGGTCACTAAAGTTCTTGAATTTGATTTAGAGATAAAGCCTACTAAACTAATCAAAGGTCAAGGATTAGCTAAACTACTTGCTGAAGAAAATTCTAAAGTGTTGGGTTTGAATTTTATGGATGATAATGAAGAAGGGAAAATTTTAGAACCTGTTAACAATATGACAGTAGATTCAAATCTTGATGAGTGTAGATGGTACAAGGATGTTATTTATTTTCTGAAATGTTTTAAACCTCCTCTAGATTATGATAAAAGTAGAGTGAGATCTTTGAAGTTGAAACCATTAAGTATTGCATTAAGGATAATTGTTTGTATTGGAAAGATCCTATAGGAGTTTTGTTGAGATGCATTGATCCAGAGGAATCTAAAAAGGTCATATTTGAAATTCATAATAGTGTTTATGGAGGTCATCATTATTGGAGAACTACTACATACAAAATATTGAGAGCTGGCTATTTTTGGCCTATCTTATTTTTTGATGTATGTGCTGAGGTGAGAGCATGTGAAAAATGTCAAAGGTTCACTGGTAAAAATCATCTGAGGTCCTTACCTCTCAAGCCCATAATTGTTTCTGCACCTTTCTAGTAGTGGGGATTAGATTTCATTGGTGAAATTCATCCACCTTCAAGTGGGAAGCATCATTAGATTCTTGTTGCTACTGATTATTTCACCAAATGGATCAAAGCAATACCTACAAGGAATGCCACTCATAAAGTTATCATTAACTTTATGGAAGGATTCATAAGTAGATTTGGATGTCCATCAAGACTAGTAGCAGATAATGCAGTTGCTTTTAAAGCCACACCATTGGTAAATTTATGTGAAGATTATGGTATTCAGCTTACTCATTCTACATCTTACTATCCACAAGGGAATGAATTAGCTGAATCATCTAATAAAATTTTGGTAAGAATCATCACGAAGTTGTTGGAGCAAAACAAGAAAGCTTGGGAATCAAAACCCAAATTTGCTTTATGGGTTGATAGGGTGACAATCAAAAAGTCTATAAATACATCACCTATTCAAATGGTTTATGGGATTGATGTTGTTTTTCCAATCCAATTAGCTATTCCTGTAGCCAAGCTACTGCAAGATCATGAAGCTAAACCAAATGACATGACTAGAAGAATTTATCAGATCATAGAAGTGCATCAAAAGAGAGAACGACAATATGATTTGGTAAGAAGATATCAGCAAGCTGTAAAGGAAGTCTTTGATAAAGGGACTAAAAAAGAATATTTTCAAGTTGAAGATCTGGTGTTGAAGTGGGATGCACAACACCAAGATCCAGGTAAGCATTCAAAAGTTGATGCTTTATGGCTTGGTCCTTTCAAAATCTCAATTGTCTTGCAGAACAATACTTTTGAGTTGCAGCATCTTGATGCGATAGAACTGTATGGAGGCCCATTTAATGGGTGTTTTCTCAAAAAATTCTTTTATTAAGGCTATTGGTAGCCTGAGTTTACTGTAAATACCAGTGTGATTTCATAATAAGACTCCATAACCCAATGATAAGGCACTGAAACTGCAAAAACTTCTTAGAGCCTCGTATGGAGAGCTTTATCCCCTATGGAGCCAATGTTAGCACAGTTCTAGGCTAATTCATGAGTAGGTTTTAAAAATTTTATTTTTAAGATTAATTTTGTAAATTAAAAAAAAAAAAAAAGAAAAAAACTCTACTAGAATGTCCAGTAGCACCCGATTTTCTTGTTCAGACAGTCTCCCCTATTTTTCAGATAATATTCGTTCTTGTTTTATTTCTATTTTCTTTTATATATTTTCTGATGCTATCAAAATTTTCGGTAGCATCTCCCGTTTTAAAAAATAAAGTAAAAAATGCAACCATTTTCAATTGTCCGCATGTCATAATGGTGAATGATTAATCCAAATCATGAGATTTCGTGATTGGATAGGTCACAAACTTCAAGTCAAGTCAAGTGGTAGTGGTTAATCGATTTGGTTGATCATATTAACTAGGTGTCAGCCACAACTATTGTTATCGGGAAATCTAGTGTCTATGCAGAGCTGCTAGTCCCACTAAGGCTCGTAGCTACCTTAGAAACAAACAAACTAAAACCACTTTCGTTTTCCTTTATGAGAAGTAGATAAGAGGGGAAAGAAGGAGACCAACCTCTGTCTTGCACTTGGTTCCTTGCTTGATTCCTCTCTCTTCTGATAGATCTTTGCCACTCGCTTCCTCATCTACCGAGCTTCAAAGAGCACCTGTAGAATCAAAGCATCATAACACTATCCAAGAACATAGATCTACTATCATAAACAATAAAGGACCAGATATATATTGACCACATAAATGCATATATCATCAATCATACAAGAATGTGGAGGAAAAATTGAATAGCTTTATTAATAATCAAGAATAGCAAAGAGGATTACAACCAATTGTTCTGACCCAGCATCATCCTCTCAGCAAGAAAGCCCTTCTTCACCTCATGGAAAGCTTAGATCACCCAACACTATGATGTTACACCAAGAAACCAACAACACTTCCTTACAAGATACAAAATTCCAGCCTCTGGATCAATGGGATGAGGGATCCATATATAGATGTTTGCAAGGGGGGTGAGTCAGCTTTTGAGATTTGATTAGTGTCCTCTCTCTGATAGTTCTTCATTCCACTTGTAGATTGATGATCTCTTACTCATCCCTGGGCGAATGCAGAGAGGCAAGTGTCACAGGAGAAGTTTCTAGAAGATTCCATGATCCTCCACCTTGCAGAATGACCCTGCCATTTGTCCACTCTCGCCCATCGCACCCCATAGAAGGGCTTTTCAGTATGCATCGCACCTCCCGTGTGTATTTAGGTGGGATGCAACACACTTTGGCCATGGAGCAGGTGAGATGGACCAGTTTTGACCAGTTCTGAGTAGTTTTTCATGGAGAACTTCTGGGAGAAGATGTAATCAGTTGACCTTGTTCTTTTAGAGGTTGGAACAACACTTTTAGGGACTTAAGAGCCCTTGGTTTATGGACATTTATGATTGGGTTGCAGTGCCCAAAAATGTCTATAACAACTATGGTCAGCCATTGCCTACCCCACTGATCTTAAATAAACCTGTGTTTCCAAAGTTAAAACATGTCTGTAGCATCAGTCTTGACCATAGGTTTAAATTTCAAAGGTCTTTCTTTCTGTTCCACGTAATATGCTACCAGAATTTCCGACCAGTCCGAATTAAAGTAGGAAAATTGCCAAATTTGCAAAAAAATCTCATACAGCCACCTGTCGCAGATCAGCTGGACTCTCCAAAGCAACTCGACTTCACCATTACTATTACATGCTATCTATTATGACACTAAATCTTATGTAATCATGAAGGATTATATTCATAGGAGATTGAACCAAAACTTCATCTCAAATATTCAAAAATGGAGGAAATTTCACCATTTCGAATTTCTAAAGTGCAGCAAAGGAGACATTGATTGAGGAGGTTAAGAATACATCCAATATTTTTAGGCAGCCTAATTCAAGCTAATTGCAACATCTCTTGGGTAAGATTCCATACGTTGACATCTATTCTTCATAACAAGCAAGCAGATATCTATGGCACCAAAGTCTAGGAAAGGTGGAAATCTTAAAAGAATCAAACCTCAAGGAGTTGAGCTAGTTGATGCTGACCCAAGTGTTAGAAGACTGTTTATTTAGACGGGCTGGTATCCACTCTACACTAGGTTAGGAGGCTCACATCAAGGTGTAGCCCAAGAGTTTGCTCAAACCTTCAATGGATAGCGAGCTACCATCTTTGGTTTCAAATTGCAGGTTTCAGAACAATCAATTGCAGAAGCTTTTAACCTTCCACAGGAAGGAGAAAAGTGGTTTAAGGGACAACTCATTACAGGAGGAGATCTCAATAATTTTATTAGAAATGAATACAGAGATCATAACTGGGCCAAAGGAATTCCTAGCAATTATCTTAAAAAGGAGTGGGAAGAAATAGTCAAACTGGTTAAGATTTTTCTCACTTGTGAGAGAAGGTATACATTAGTATTTCTTTACAATATGACGTTTCTTTTTCATTTTAAAGGTATGAGGACTCTTAATCTGCCCTATTTCATATTGAAGAGCCTAACCAAAATGGCAGCCATAATTCAAACACACCAGGAATCATCAGAATACAACCTGTATCATGAGGCAATTATCAAGGCTTTGGTTGAAGAGGAACTGAGAAAGAGAAACCAAACTTGGGAACATTTCTTGTTTTAAAGGGCAGGACAACTTATTCCAAAACCCCAAGAAACTGCTAAATCTTCTTCAACACAGGTTTAGACAGAAAGGACATCAACTACATCAGCGGAAGGAAGTTCCAAAAGAAAGGTAAAGAAGGAAAGTATAAGAAGAGGTACCAAAAGCAACAAAAAGAAGCCTTCAGCTGCTGAAACTGAAAAGAAAAAGGAGCAAGGTGAAAGCTCTTCTACCCAGAAAACAAAAAGCATGAAAATGGTTCCTTCTATTAGACCTTTTGCTAAGGTTCACACAGGAAATCAGAGAGGAAAACTTGCAGCTAAAGAGAAATCTAAAGCATAGGTGTTTCCTGAAATTCTGAAAGCACATGAACAACAAAAAGAAAACCAGCCTATTGATTCTGATGAGGAATTGTTGAGAGAAGAAAGGTATAAAAGGACCAGTAAAAACAAGAAAGAAGAAATAAAACCAGTTTCTAGAGCTAGGAGGCGACATACTAGGGAAAGAAACAAATACACACTGAAATCAAAAGCCTAAATAATCCTAGTTTACTGACTAAAGTAAGAGTCATAGAAGAACATCATACAGAGTTGCAGACTGAGGATCCTTCAATTGCAGAAATAAGAAGATCTTTGAAGAAGCAAAGAGGTAAAGATCCCATGGACCAACCATCAGAGCCTTCCAAAAGAAGAAAGGTCCAAAAAGAAGCAGAAAAGAAAGAGACCATCATCAAAGAAGACACAGCCAAAATCACAAGGTCAAAATCTGTTGCTAGAAATAAAATAAACTTGGATAAGCTTGCAAAGGCTACAGCTCACATGGAATGAAAGGGTAATTTTCTTAAAAAAAAATATACTTTTTTTATATCAAGTCAAAGTTTTGAATATGAAGATTAAAGCTCAGAATATCCAAGCATATACAAGTGTTTCAAAGTATTTTCTGTTAAAATTTTGAAGTGAAAATGTTATCCTACTGGAAATCATGGAAGTGTTTCCAATTTTTTCGTTATTACAGGTATTACCAGAATTTCCGGTAGCATCTATTTCAACAGAAATATACAGTTGTCAATAGAAAACCTCCAGGCTAGTTTTGAAAATACAACAACCCATAACAATATGGATAAGGAAAATGATGGATATGAGATAGTTATGAGGTTGTTGAAGGTTATATTGAATGAAGCCATATGGTCATAGTCAAGACCATAAAGAGAAAAATTAGCAGCAAAAGGGGCATCTAGTCAGTTTTCTAGCAGCCAGGTGTCATTTTTCCTCTTCTTCTCATCTACACCTCTACTTTCTGTTGCAATTCGACGGGAGATGATTTTAATATCTAAAAGACACTTATGTAACAAGGAAATAGTGGAACCACCAATTTAGTAGAGTTGGATTTGGTGCCTCTCTATATATATATATATCATTTGTAAATATCATTTCAGGGTTGGATTTTGGTTCACTTGAAGACTTAGCTTAATAAAATCACTTTTTCTACACTTCATGCTGGAGGATTTTTTGATTCAATTTTGTTGGACACCTAATCCTCTAAGGGTTGGTGTAGAATGTGAACAACCACGAGAGTCCAAGATACCTTGGGATGTGGAACCCAATGGTCACACAAGTGTACTATAAATGTATATCATGTCAATAATAATGTATTCAATGTTTATCATCCACCTTTGTTGTTTACATTCCTATGACTTCAACATGGTATCAGAGCTGTGGTTAGGCCTCTACATTTTCAGAGATTGTCAACACTGCATTCTTTCCAGAATTTGTCTGCCATTTCCCTATTTATAGAAATATTCTAATGTTGCTCTGCTGCACCTAGGCACTCTAGCAGACCGTTTCATTACTCTTTGTGAATGTGTATGTGTTGAAGCTCTTTCTGTTATGTGCGCTAGTTCATATGCTAAATGTATATGCATTGTATTCATATTTGCGTATTGTATTAGTGTTTTGGGAGCCACACTCTCTTCTTTGTGATGTCCCTTAAATGATTTCTATTGAAGGTTGGCCTGACATGGAAAAGTTGAAATGAATATGTGTTGAAGTCTCTTATGTTTCCTGCATGAGGAGTTGATCTGAGTCACCTAGTTTCTTAAAACCATAAGATAAATTTGGGTCGTTAGCATTGGTTGATCATTCACATATCACCAATCATATACTAGCATTTGCACCTAATGTTGCAAAGGAAACGCCAGAAGGCATAGTGTGTGGAAGAATATTGAAATGTGAATGGGCTTTTTTAAAAGCAAGGGTCAATGATAATGAGTTTGAATTGAGGAAGCCATGCCGAAAACCCTATTCGGGGGTTAAAGTGGCTATGAAATGGAATAAAAGTAGTCATAAATAACCATTGAACTTGTTTAGATACCTTAAAGATTGCCTAGTTGAAGGTGAAGTTAAACAAATGAATTCACGCGAACAACAACTGGGTATCCATATCAATATACAAAATTTTAAGGAGAGGTATGTTAATCTTTTCAAACAACATTCTAATGTATTTGCCTAGAAATATGAAGACCTTAAACCATATCACATTGTGATGAACTGAATCCCTGCCAGGATATATTCCTTATGACGCAAAGAAGTTATTGGTGGTTGATAAGGAGGTGAAAACAAATGCTTGGGCTCATGAAGGAGCTATGTATTGTCCTCCAGCCCACACTGTTCCTATGCATATTATATTCCATGGCAACATCGTACACAGAGACATCTCTTGCTCATTACTCCTAGTATGGTAATATTGAATAACTCTACCTGTGTCACAAACCATATAAAAATGGATTTCAGTTAGCTCCGTGGTCCTTGGAGAATAATAATATATACAACTTTCATCCATCATGGCCTCTCAACGGTCCAATTACTTAGCTAATTGCAGACCTATCTTGAAGCATTCTATATGATGCCACTTTTATTACAGGGATGCAGAAATTAGATTTTAGAATGGGAATTGTGCTTCAGCATTATTTTCATTCAAGCAGCATTTGTGGCAGTTATGTCTTTTGGACAATTATGGTTATTCTAAATGGTAATGCTGTGTCAAGTAGTATGTGCTAGCATTTTTATTTTTATGATGAAAGCTGCATATTATGTCAGTTTAAACAAGCATAATCTGATTTTCATGCTACACTGCAATTTTTTTTATAGGCATTGAATTGTTTTTCTGCAGAGTATCCATAAGTCTAAATGCCCTAAAGAATTGGAGCCAGCAGACAGGAGGGTTCCAGTACATGTCAATCTGATCAAGAGGGATGAAGACTGTGCTGTATGTTTTCATTCCATTGCCCAATTCATGGCGTACTAGTTTTTCTAATGTTATGGTGTTCATGCATGTGTTGTTATACTAATTGTGAAATGGGGGAATTTATTTGTTTCATACATTGTTTTTATGACATTTAAATTCGATAAAGATCAAATCACTGTCCTAGATATATTGTCTGTGTGTCAAACGTCAGTGGCTTTGCAGCTGTTGAATTTTTTTTCTGTTTGCTTAGGTGGTCCAATGCATGTTTTGAATGTAGGGAAGTCTGAAATTCTATTGACTGTCATTCAATGCGCTTAGGAAGTTCTGTTGTTGGAAAGTTTGATTGCGCTGCATTGAATTAAGCAAGGCTGAAACATTATTGTTGACGTTGTAGCTGTAGTTGTTCTGCATGTTGTTGAATCTCTTTGCAGGGTTGGTTTCATCGTCCCCATATGCTAAGGAGAGGGTCCTCTTGAGAGAATTGAATTTGTTGTCATTCTCCACTGCTAATTCTTCTTGTTTTGGGACAACTTCATATCGGCAATCGCTATTGTTGTCATTGTTATTGCTGAAATTGTTGTGAGAGAGGTTGGAGGACTGGACTTGAGGTAGTCTGCTGCTGTTTCCATTGCCATCCATGGCTTCATCGTTTAAAAAACCATCTATGAAAGGATTGTCACTCTCCAACAACCCAATGAAAGAGGCAATTTTGGGCAGTTGCAGTTTGTTTTGCTGATCAATATCAGGCAAAGAAGCCATCACTTCATTTGCACTTGGTGATTCATCTCGTTCTACCCCTTGTACTCTCTGAGAATTACCATTTTTCTTGTAAATTCGGCACAGCACCCAATCATCAAGCTGGAGAACAGAAGTGCCATCAAAATCAGCAATACAAATTTTAGTTGAATGAATCAATTCCTATTCATAAAGAATCAAAACACAAGAACTGTGAAAGGAAAATCATTCATATTGATCAATATTCAAGAAGGCATCACTTTGTAGGGTGTGTTATTTGTATTTACACAATTGATTTTTTTATTCAATCAACTATGCTATTCTCTGTGCTTTCGCTGGGTTCCTTCATCACCACCATCACTGGAAAATTCATTTCCCTCTTGAAGTATGAAACGAGTAGCAATTCCCAATTGATCTCACACTACCACCACAAAGACGCTGGCAATCTTGATATACAAATCGAACCACCCATCCTATCAAGCAATCCATGTAGTTCTCAATCTATAGCTTTGATAACCCAAAACTCAAATCTTTTATATCTAATATGCACAGAAATTTTCACATTAATATGTATGGATCTCATTCTAAGATCTTTACAGATCTGATATAGAGGTAAACCAGATTTTTCATACTATGACGAGCAATATTAGCAAGTCTTGGAGTCTCTCTTATGTAATGTCTCCTCCTTATTTGATAGAGTTGAAGCTGTATGAGCATCGACTGCACTGAAGGGATCATCCAATAGATAAATGTCAGCATCGTTATATACTGCTCTAGCCAACTGAATCCTTTGTTTTTGTCCTCCACTCATATTCAATCCTCTCTCCCCAATCTCTGTCATATCTCCATGAGAAAAACTCTCTATATCGTTGTCTAATGCACAAGCTTTTATTGCCTTCTTGTATTGAATTTTGTCTGTTGGTTTCCCATAGAGTATGTTATCTCTGACAGTACCACTCTGAATCCAAGTTGTTTGTGCCACGTAGGCAACATTGCCATATACTTCAATCTGCACGTAGTCCAATCAAAAAGTTTATGGAAGAATTTTTGTATATAGAAAGCAAAAAAGCTGCATCTACAATCTTGTTGAACTATGAAATGGTTACTTTTGCTCAAGAAGAGTAGTTAATGTTCAACTTACATCTCCTGAAATTTTTGGGATTTCTCCAAGAATTGTATATAGCAGAGCAGATTTCCCTGATCCCACTGAGCCACAAATTGCTACCTTTTCTCCAGTTTTAATGTGCATATTTATTCCCTTCAATGTTGGCTTTGTCAATGAAGATTATGGATCCCAGCTGAGTATGGCTTGATGAATTTCGATGGTATACTGGGATCCGGCAAGTGCTTTCCTCACAACAGAATCTGGTCTCAGCTTGTCATCTTGTAAGAACTTGTCCAGACGATCTAAGGAGACTTTAACCTAAATTAATATAGCCAAAACTTCAGGTAGCATTCTCATTGGATCTTGTATCACACGGAATGTTGTAAGCACTGTAAATATGGTTGTGGCAGTTAACGGTGGATCCCCTATGATAGCACACCCAACAAAAACTATAGATGAAGTAATGATGGGTGACATCCAGTAGAGTATGGTACCATATGTTCTATAAAATTGTGCTGAAGACAACCATTTGAACTCCATAGCTCAGAATTTTTCTATCAGCTCTTTAAATTTTTCTTCCCATGCTTGTAGTTTGATTATTTTCATACTATTAAGAATTTCAGATGTTATTCTGAGTCTTTCATCCTGTGCAGTCATGAACCCAGCTTGGCACTTCTGGAGGGTTTTGGCCAGAGGTTTGTTTAGAATGAGAGTAAGAATGATGATGAGCAAACCTGGAATAGCTGCCCATCCAACTGTGGCAAAAAGGATGCCAATTGCTACACATATTTGCAAAGGGACGGTCCAACCCCAATGCAACCACCACGGAAACTCTCCAAAACGATATGCATCTACAGCTATGTAGTTTACAATCTCACCAGTGGCATGTCCTCGTCTTCCTAGACTGGAGAGCCGAAGTTGTTTCTGATATACAGCTGCCATCAAGGCCGAATGCATTCACATACCTGTGCGTCTGGAATTGAAGTATTTTTTTTTTGTTTGCTTAGGTGGTCCAATGCATGTTCTGAATGTACAGAAGTCTGAAATTCTGTTGACTATCATTCAATGCGCTTAGGAAGTTCTGCTGTTGGAAAGTTTGATTGGGCTGCATTGAATTAAGCAAGGCTGAAACATTATTGTTGACGTTGTAGCTGTAGTTGTTCTGCATGTTGTTGAATCTCTTTGCAGTGTTGGTTTCATCATCCCCATATGCTAAGGAGAGGGTCCTCTTGAGAGAATTGAATTTGTTGTCATTCTCCACTGCTAATTCTTCTTGTTTTAGGACAACTTCATATCGGCAATCGCTATTGTTGTCATTGGTATTGCTGAAATTGTTGTGAGAGAGGTTGGAGGACTGGACTTGAGGTAGTCTGCTGCTGTTTCCATTGCCATCCATGGCTTCATCGTTTAAAAAACCATCTATGAAAGGATCGTCACTCTCCAACAACCCACTGAAAGAGGCAATTTTGGGCAGTTGCAGTTTGTTTTGCTGATCAATATCAGGCAAAGAAGCCATCACTTCATCTGCACTTGGTGATTCATCTCGTTCTACCCCTTGTACTCTCTAAGAATGACCATTTTTCTTGTAAATTCGGCACAACACCCAATCATCAAGCTGGAGAACAGAAGTGCCATCAAAATAAACAATACCAATTTTAGTTGAATGAATCAATTCCTATTCATAAAGAATCAAAACACAAGAACTGTGAAAGGAAAATCATTCATATTGATCAATATTCAAGAAGACATCACTTTGTAGGGTGTGTTATTTGTATTTACACAATTGATTTTTTTGTTCAATCAACTATGCTATTCTCTGTGCTTTTGTTGGGTTCCTTCATCACCACCATCATTGGGAAATTCATTTCCCTCTTGAAGTATGAAACGAGTAGCAATTCTCAATTGATCTAACACTACCACCACAAAGAAGCTAGTAATCCTGATATACAAATCGAACCACCCATCCTATCAAGCAATCCATGTAGTTCTCAATCTATAGCTTTGATAACCCAAAACTCAAATCTTTTATATCTAATATGCACAGAAATTTTCACATTAATATGTCTAGATCTCATTCTAAGATCTTTACAGATCTGATACAGAGGTAAACCAGATTTTTCATACTATGAAAAGCAATATTAGCAAGTCTTGGAGTCTCTCTTATGTAATGTCTCCTCCTTATTTGATAGAGTTGAAGTTGTATGAGCATCGACTGCACTGAAGGGATCATCCAATAGATAAATGTCAACATCATTATATACTGCTCTAGCCAACTAAATCCTCTGTTTTTTTCCTCCACTCATATTCAATCCTCCAAGCTTTTATTTCCTTCTTGTATTGATTTTTGTCCATTGGTTTCCCATAGAGTATATTATCTCTGACAGTACCACTCTGAATCCAAGTTGTTTGTGACACGTAGGCAACATTGCCATATACTTCAACCTGCACGTAGTCCAATCAAAAAGTTTATGGAAGAATTTCTGTATATAGAAAGCAAAAAAGCTGCATCTACTATCTTGTTGAACTATGAAACGGTTACTTTTGCTCAAGAAGAGTAGTTAATGTTCAACTTCCATCTCCTGAAATTTTTGGGATTTCTCCAAGAATTGTATATAGCAGAGACTAGATTTTTCATACTATGACAAGCAATATTAGCAAGTCTTGGAGTCTCTCTTATGTAATGTCTCCTCCTTATTTGATAGAGTTGAAGCTGTATGAGCATCGACTACACTGAAGGGATCATCCAATAGATAAATGTCAACATCGTTATATACTGCTCTAGCCAACTGAATCCTCTGTTTTTGTCCTCCACTCATATTCAATCCTCCAAGCTTTTATTGCCTTCTTGTATTGATTTTTGTCCATTGGTTTCCCATAGAGTATGTTATCTCTGACAGTACCACTCTGAATCCAAGCTGTTTGTGCCACGTAGGCAACATTGCCATATACTTCAACCTGCACGTAGTCCAATCAAAAAGTTTATGGAAGAATTTTTGTATATAAAAAGCAAAAAAGCGGCATCTACAATCTTGTTGAACTACGAAATGGTTACTTTTGCTCAAGAAGAGTAGTTAATGTTCAACTTACATCTCCTGAAATTTTTGGGATTTCTCCAAGAATTGTATATAGCAGAGGAGATTTCCCTGATCCCACTGAGCCACAAATTGCTACCTTTTCTCCAGTTTTAATGTGCAGATTTATTCCCTTCAATGTTGGCTTTGTCAATGAAGATTTTGGATCCCAGCTGAGTATGGCTTGATGAATTTTGATGGTATACTGGAATCCGGCAAGTGCTTTCCTCACAACAGAATCTGGTCTCAGCTCATTATCTTGTAAGAACTTGTCCAGATGATCTAAGGAGACTTTAACCTGAATTAATATAGCCAAAACTTCAGGTAGCATTCTCATTGGATCTTGTATCACATGGAATGTTGCAAGCACTGTAAATATGGTTGTGGCAGTTAACGGTGGATCCCCTATGATAGCACACCCGGCAAAAACTATAGATGCAGTAATGATGGGTGACATCCAGTAGAGTATGGTACCATATGTTCTATTAAACTATGTTGAAGACAACCATTTGAACTCCATAGCTCGGAGATTTTCTATCAGCTCTTTAAATTTTTCTTCCCATGCTTTGTAGTTTGATTATTTTCATACTATTAAGAATTTCAAATGTTATTCTGAGTCTTTCATCCTGTGCAGTCATGAATTCAGCTTGGCACTCCTGGAGGGTTTTGGCCAAAGGTTTGTTTAGAATGAGAGTAAGAATGAGGATGAGCAATCCTGGAATAGCTGCCCATCCAACTGTGGCAAAAAGGATGCCAATTGCTACACATATTTGCAAAGGGATGGTCCAACCCCAATGCAGCCACCACGGAAACTCTCCAAAACGATATGCATCTACAGCTATGTAGTTTACAATCTCACCAGTGGCATGTCTTCGTCTTCCTAGACTGGACACCTGAAGTTGTTTCTGATATACAGCTGCCATACAAAGTCCAAAAGTATCCCAATTTTTCCCTTTTGCATGGGCTGCAGTTGGAGAAAGCTTTCAGCATCAGTGGCCATTTCATTCTGTTAAGATTTAAATAGAAATTTTTTTGTAGATTGTAGCAGACCTGATACTTTTCTCTATAAATCTTTACAACATTAGCATGTGAAAGCAGCAAATTGTGTGCAACAATGTTGGGTTCTGTCGCAGAATTTCCTGTTGTGCAGTTCCCAAATGGAGCAGAGCACCTTCTAGGAGAAAAAATGTCATTGTCATAATGAAGAGTAGCAACAACCCGTGGCTCATTGAATGTCATCTAGTATTTCACCCTGTCACCAAAGGTTTTGAAGCAAAACTCTGCAAATTTTGCGTAGCCCTCACTATGCAACAAAAAATGATATGTATGTCATTATTACTACCATGGAAAGTATCGGAAGCTGGAAATTATGAGATGGGTTTTGAATTACATGCTCTGTATCAGTGTTAATGAAATATAGATAACTGACACAACTCCAGAAATTAGCAACCCTTCATAGGTTGTTTCAAGCACTTCCGATAAATCTTAGTGATAAAGATTTGCATAGGGCGTGATACCCAAAAATGAAATGAAATTTTACAACAGCGGCTAGTGAAGGCCAAACGGTAACACTGTAACACTGAGAGAACTTTTATATAAAATTCATAACAATGATAAAGCCATAGTCACAGAAAATAGATTGAATTGAAGAAATTACAACAATAAGAAACATATGCAATGTTTTTATTACAGGACTTAAGTGGATATAAGCCACAAGAAACACACAAGAATGCACCACTCTACATGACAGAATCTGGGATTTTAGTAATGAATGCGAACAGGCGATACCAATTAGTTGTCATCCAACACGCCATACCCACAAGAAGTATTGTAAGTCATAATGATAAAAATTGCAGAGGGCATGATATCTAAAAATGAAGTCAAATTTTCGCGATAACAGCTAGTGAAGGCCAAAGGCTAACAATGTAAATGTCATAAGAACAAGAGGGCCTTAGTTACAGATAACACTTTGAATTGCATAAATTGCAACAATGAGAAACACATGCAATGGTTTCTATTATACACAACTTCAATGGAAACAGACCATAATCACAGGAATGCACTAGTCTACACCACAAAAACCAAGGTTTTAGCCATGAACACAAACAGGCTATACCAATCAGTAGTCATCCAACTGGCCATACCCATAGGAAGTATTGTACAACATAAATCACAAACTGCAGAGATTAAATGTTTCCTTCCCAGAAATCCATGAATACAAATATGCCAGAATCTCAGGAATCATAGATCACAAACTACAGAAATTTGAGTTCATGCGAATAAAGGTAAGCCATCAATACAAATATGCCAGAATCTCAAGAATCATAGACCACAAATTATTTGAACCACAGACTGCCATTTTAAATGATATACAAGCATTGAGCAAAGACACAAGAAATATTGTAGAACATGGACAAGGATGTAGTAAGACACACTGAACACCAACATGATAGAACTTTTTAAAGTTGGTATAACTAAACCTAACGGGACAACTGCATTAGAACATAGATTGCAAGAAGCATGAATAAAACAAAGCAACGGATGATACAAAATAAGAATAAGCCGCCAGAACTACAATTCTTCCTATCACAACGATTAGGAGACTACTGGAATCCCCCGTTTTACATTTTGAAAATTCAAAAAATGCAATAGCTGAAGGAATTTGTATCAGACGCTAGCACAATTACCTCTTTTAAGAAGGTAGTTAATGAGATTATTTTAATATTGGACACCCTTGTAATTGATCCAACTTGCTCCTTCTGCATCATCAAATACACACAACTTCAGAAACACGGTTATAAATCATAGATCCATAAACTATACTTCAGGGATCCGTTCTATATTTTTAACAGTTATAGGCTTTAACGTAAGTAAATTAGATATTTAACTTATCAATTTAATACAGTCAAAATCTTTCATTCATATGTTAAGTTTGGACAACGATCAAAACCTGAGTATCTGCCTACTTGGAAAACTCCTAGACCAGGTTATCGAGAAACTATAGGCATCCATGTTCATATTTACCATCAACTCTACGTCGCTCTGTGAAACAAATATTTGCGGTTAAATTTCCACATTTAAATAACTCAAGACAGAAACAAAATTTTTCCTACAAAATCTTCTTCCATTGAAAAAACCATAAATTTTATCATTTGAATTCTCATGAAAAAAAGTCCAAAATGGACAAATGGTAGAAGATGCATATACCTTATAAAGATGGTACTCATCCACCATAACATCGGCAGTGACATTGTTAGCTACAATCCCTGAAAAGAAAAGCCCAAACACCCCTAAAATCTGAAAACCCTGAATGTGTGAAAAACATTATGGTGCAGGGATATGATTGATCCAATGATACCAACTTAGTTGTGAAAAAATGCATACCTAGTTGACGGATAAAATTATCCCAAATGTTCGGCCCTCGTCCATCGGACTTGGCAACTCCTTCCACCTAGTAAGTCCCAGATCCATAAACTATACTTCAAGGGACCATTCTATATTTTTGAAAGTTATTTGTACGCTGAAGCAAAAGCTGGAATTTAATGTAAGTAACTTAAATATTTAACTTATAAATTTAATACAGTCAAAATCTTTCATTCATATATCAAATTTGAACAGCGATCAAAACCCAAGTATCTTCCTACTTGGAAAAGTCCTAGACCAGGATATCGAGAAACTGTAGGCATCCATTTTCATATTTACCATCAACTCTACATCGCTCTGTGAAACAAATATTTGCAGTTAAATTTCCACATTTAAATAACTCATGATAGAAACAACATTTTTCCTACAAAATTTTCTTCCATTGAAAAAACCATAAACTTTATCATTTGAATTCTCATGAAACAAAAAGGCCAAAATGGACAAATGGTAGAAGAAGCATATACCTTATAAAGATGGTATTCATCCACCATAATATCGTCAGTGACATTGTTAGCTACAATCCCTGAAAAGAAAAGATCAAACACCCCTAAAATCTGAAAAACCTGAATGTGTGAAAAACATTACAGTGCAGGGATATGATTGATCCAACGAAGCCAAATTAGTTGTGAAAAAATGCATACCTGGTTGACGGATAAAATTAACCCAAATGTTCGGTCGTCCTCCATCGGACTTGGCAGCTTCTTCCACCTGGTAAGTCGAAGTCGTCGTTCCAAACACAAAACCCTTGGTAAAACTGGCTCTAGTCAACCCGCCAGTGTCAACCTCTTGACTTGGTTGCCATACAAAGTGCTCAGTAATGCAGAGATTTATATAAAGGAAAAGAAAGATAATCATCGTTCCCATCTCCATTTCGGTCACTTAGCTCACACTCTGAGTGTGTTTTCGTGTATTTTAATTCGATAAAAAAACAGACAGTGCACAACTATGTTGTGGAGCATGTAGCCAACAAAGAGAGATTGGAAACTATGATTACTGGCATATGTTGTGGTTGATTTTCTCACCTATATTTGACTGGGAATGGCCAAATCCTATTACTGTACGTGGAGCCTATATTTGCCTGGGAATGGTCAAATCCTATTACTGTACTTGGAGCTTGCACTGTGGTTTGAATGTGATCAACCCACATGCAACGGACTGATCGCGCCATCATGGGTGGTCGGTGTTCAGCATTTGGGTGTGTATTGCATGTGCATATATATATATATATATATATATATATAGCATGGAGAATAAGCTTTGTGATTGTGATTGTGGTTATGTTATGTAACCTTCTGCTAGTTTCAAGGTATATACTTTGTCGGGAGAAAACATGTAGTGAAGGCAAAATAGCCAATTTATGCTCTCTCTAATAATAGGGACCCTTGTTAGGTCAATTTGATTCGGTTCAAGTCAAGGTCTGTTCACTCACGTTCTACTAGTTTCCAAGTACATACTTTGTCGGGTTTCCAAGTACATACTTTGTCGGGAGAAAACATGTAGTGAAGGCAAAATAACCAATTTATGCTCTCTCTAATAACAGGGACCCCTGTTAGATCAATTTGATTGGGTTCAAGTCAAGGTCTGTTCACTCAGGGATTTCATCTTACCATTCACTGTAGGGGTGGCTAATTGTTCATCTTTTTGTGCCCTTGCATCAATATTCGCACGAATAAAGGTAGCAGTGTACCATAAACTCAAAGCATGCCTAACGTTGTTCTGCTTAGCTAAACAATGCACTACAAGCAGGTGAACCCTGACTTCAACATCTACAATTGTAGCTAAAACATTGATCTCAATTATTTGGGATGCAATCACAGCTCTGTACTCACCTCTCGTGAGGATAGGAAGACTTGACAGGAGTAGCTACGAAAATATAAGTGTCCATCAATTCCCAGATTGATATGCGATGGTTTGACTTTTTGATCTGATCTTTCTAGTGTATGCATGTAATAACTCCACAGAGCTGGTGTATGCATGCAATAACTCCACAGAGTTTGGGTGCAGGATCATTTCTTGGCAAACGCCACCTTCCCACCTCCCCCTGCTTTGTCTCATTGTAATGCAATTTATATGCAAGGAGACTTCGAATTTTCCAGCCGCAATGTGAGTGCATAATGTTCTAATTAAAAACAAAAAGAGAAAAGAAATCTCGCTGGCCTCCAGAAATACGGTCATGTTAAATAAAACTAAAATGAAAAGTGTTGGAGCAATGCTCGATGTCTTTGAAATCAAAGCAAGTCAAAATCATCAATGTTGAACTTGGAAAGAGAAAGGTGATTTTAGAAGAATGGATGACACAGAATTTGTTGGAAAGCTGAAGAAACAGGACAGATGCCCAGTAAAGGAGGGAGACCTAGCAATCATGTCAAGATGGGGTTTTGTCAAATGAGGAGCTCAAGAAGAGTGTATAGCTCCCAAAATTCTGGCTAGGAGTGGTATCGTTTTGTTTGTTGGCAGCTAATGATAAAATTCTATCTCAAGTACCAATAAGGAAGGGATGCTTCCAAGAGCTAAGAGCTAAACAGATGCGTGGAGGAAAGAGAAGGAAACCTAGATAGGATCCTGCATGATAACAATCACAAAACACTCGCTCAAACAGAGACAGAGATGGACAATATTATGTCAAGAGAAACACAACATGCGAGTAGAGTTCCATATGCTGAAACCATAAGCTCGGGAGCCTGTGTAGATCACGTGGGGATACTAAGGCGTACATCTTAAATATCTCCTTGTCATCGACTTAACGCATTAGACCACTCATTGTGCCTTGCTCTGTATTTCCTTCTCCAATGATGATTAATTTGATCAAGGGGTTTCCATGCCTCTCAAATGCTCTCAAGTGCCATGATGGATGGACTCCAACCTCCAATGATTCATGAAAGATTCTTGATTCCTTAATTGAACCCGGTTGAGTTTAGAGTCCCCTTCCAAGTTTATGCTTGGTGATGCAAATTTATGGACGCTTTAGTTCCTTCTTGGCGGGTTAGCCTATATTCCCTATAGCAGCAGAGGATGGTTCTTCCGTGTGTTTTCTAATTACAAACCCAAAACCTGCATTGCCAGGCAACCCCTCGAAGAACCCATGAAAATGGATTTTAGAATGGAGACTTTTGCAACCGGACATACTTTCACTGGAATTCTGGGATTTACAGCGTGAAATGTAAGTTTTCGATTCCGGAGAAACACTTCACTTATCATCAAGGCTAACGGTGGAAGAGTAAACAACATTGTCACAGATATTTGGCTCAGCGATATTACCTGCATTGGAAACCAAAAATCCAATATCAAATTGATTTTGTTCATCTTGAAAGAAAGGGAAAAGACCAAAGTTCCAAATTTTCATGTCTATGTTCCCACCCAGTTTGGATGATGTTCAAAGTGCCATTTGCCTTCGCCCAAAATGACTTCATCAATCCTGTATTTGTGGAGAAAATGCAGAAACAGGGTAACCATAATTCCTAGTTTTAAAAGGAGCCATTGACAGCTATTTGGAACAGTGAATGCGAGTGTGAGTGCCACGGAGACCGAGACCGATGGGCAACTTGTGAGAAAAAGGACTTGGTCATGTTGCAGTTTTCATTGTTGTTTGTGGTTTCGAGTTTTAATTGTTGTAACAGCAACAGCCCTTGGAGGTTGCAAGTAATGCAATTTCCATTACCAGGATAACTAATAAAAGGGAAAACCTGTTGTGTCTGTTTCTTTAGATTGTTGAGCGCATGCTTCAGTTTGTGTCTGAACTTCCCAATGAACTGTCCGTGGCGTTGTGGGCAGGGGTGATCTTTGTCCAATCACCCTTGCACCAAATAGAGTCAATATACCTCATAAGCACGGCATCTAGATCATTACCCCACTCAAAATGGTAACTTCACATTCCTGTCATCAACCATTTTTACGCTTCCTGTCCAAAATATGTGTATTCACAACAGCCAAAAGTTTATCCTTTACACTTAGTTGGCTTATAATACCCGTGTGAGCTTCAAAATATGACATTACTATTCTGCAAATGTGCAATGGGTATATCCCATTAGCTTATAATACCCGTGTGGGCTTCAAAATATGACATTATTATTCTGCAAATGTTGCAATGGGTATATCCCATTGGCTTAGAATACCCGTGTGAGCTTCAAAATATGACATTATTATTCTGCAAATGTTGCAATGGGTATATCCCATCCTAAACATATGGCGCACTGTCATCTGCCTTTTGGCCCAAAATGAGTTCAGCAATCCTGTATTTTTGAGCACGCACCCTGAGAATCACCCTATTCTGCCTTTTCGCAACAACAAGAATTTCACTCTGTAAAGCCCAACATCATTTCACTAACAGTGAAAAAATTCACTCTGTAAAGCCCAACATCATCTCACTGACAGTGAAAAAATTCACTCTGTAAAGCCCAACATCATCTCACTAACAGTGAAAAGACACGCGCCCTGCAAACTCCCTGCCAATCCCCCTATTCTGCCTTCTCGCAACAAGCAGCATTCCACACCCTGTACAGCCCAACCGCATCTCACTGATAGTGAAAAAAAATATCCTTGAATGCCATAAATACGTTGAAATTGCTGATAGAAATCAATCAAATTCACACTGTAAACGTCGAAATTGCTGATAGGAATCAAAATCAAATTCACACTGCAAACGTCGAAATTGCTAATAGAAATCAAAAATCAAATTCACACTGGAAACAACGTTGAAATTGCTGATAGAAATCAATCAAATTCACAACTGAGAGAGTTGAGTTGATGTAATGATGAAAATGCTTTATTTATGGAGTTGGAAAATCGTCATTTTGTAGGGTTAATAACCTTGTCTAATAATCATTACTGGAAAAGAGGCCATTGCCTCAATTCTTCTTCTTTCTAAGTTCCTCATCCTATTGTTTTGTAGTCACCATCAATAGTCACAGCTGATGTTCTGGTAAAATATTCCTCCTCGAGAGCAATGGAATCTTAGTTAATGGACATTTATAACAAATTCTTGTGAAGTGTGGAGGATGGAGAAAATTGTACATCAAGATGGGGCTCCATTCATGTATTATCACACTTACAATGTAAGCCTTCTAGGCCCATGTATTCATGATTTTTCCTTTTTATTGTAGAAAATATATCTAAAACAGCTAGGACAGCATTTGAAATTCTCAAATTCTCTTCCTTTTTTGGTTCAAGCATGTCAGCATTTTTAAATACATGTGAATGAATCTGGACCCCAAGAAATACATGTTGAGTCAGAAAGTCTTGTGGTTTTCTTTATGTTCTTCTGTGTTTACATGCTGCTCTGTTCTCTTTTTCTCTTCCAGTATAAAGGACTTACATTCCCAGTCTGTTTTGTCTCCTATATCTTTTACTCTATTTCAGATTTAATAAGCTGTACAATATCAATAGCAAAATATCACAGAGGTTCTATCAACCTATATTGTGAGCTATCTGGTGCATTATACTTGTCTACTATCAGAAAACAGTAGCTAGATTCCTATTATGTAACATGGAGCTGGCATTTTGTTCCGTTTGATTCAAAAGTTTCAAATTCAACTTGCCATAAAATCTTATCTAATTATTTATTAACCTACATGTTTGAAACCACCATACCCACTATTAAATCCCCTAATGTTGAACGCAGTTTCTGTCGCTTCTTTGTTGATTTTGCTAGGTGTTTGATTCAAGAGCACATATTTTGAACCTGAGAATTAATTATGAATGAATGAAACGTCTCTACATTGATAAGGATGATTGAATGCCAATGCAAATATATATTACCTTTCCTTGGGATATCAAGCCCTGCTTTAGCACTATTGTGAACAGATGGCAGAGTGCAAGGAAACCATCTGATGCTTCCCAAAGTTGGACTTTTGCACCAACATTTGTGTATGCATTTCAACTTCCTGGGCTATTGTCCCTCGCTCTCTTGATTTCAGATTAGCCAATACAAAGAGGCTCTGGAAGAGATGCAGCACTCAACCAGGCAAGAATATATTGCGTCTCTCAGGAGGTACATGGTTTTCTTAATGTATTTTATTTATTTAAAACATGTGTATATATTGTCCCATATATTTTGGATATTTTCGATGACAAAATTTTCATTAATCCACTGAGTTTCACATTTTTTTTAAGAAGTAATAGGCAGTTGCTTTGATTAATTTTGTAGAAATAGTAGTGGCTTTTCAAGGGGTGCATCAAAATATCCACTGAGTTTCACATTTTTTTTTAAGAAGTAATAAGCAGTTGCTTTGATTAATTTTGCAGAAATAGTAGTGGCTTTTCAAGGGGTGCATCAAAATATCAGGGAGTAACCAGGTATGCATTTAATTTGATGAAATTTTTTGGATTATTGTGTGAACTTATAATCACTAAAGCTTCACTCAATGACATATCAAAGAAATCGCATAAAATAAACTGTCTTTATATTTCAAACAGAAAGTCATTCTTTTATTTTTCCTCTTAGTGTTAAGAGAAGCTACTCCATGGTATAAGTTGAAGTCTATAAAACAATGAAATCTGCCGATTACAAAGGCAGACATCACATAGAATACAGGCAACAAAGAGAGATTGGAAACTATGATTACTGGCATATGTTGTGGAGCATGTAGCCAACAAAGAGAGATTGGAAACTATGATTACTGGCATATGTTGTGGTTGATTTTCTCACCTATATTTGACTGGGAATGGCCAAATCCTATTACTGTATGTGGAGCCTATATTTGCCTGGGAATGGCCAAATCCTATTACTGTACTTGGAGCTTGCACTGTGGTTTGAATGTGATCAACCCACATGCAACGAACTGATCGCGCCATCATGGGTGGTGGTTGTTCAGCATTTGGGTCTGTATTGCATGTGCATACACATCTATATATAGCACGGAGAATAAGCTTTGTGATTGTGATTGTGGTTATGTTATGTAACCTTCTGCTAGTTTCAAGGTATATACTTTGTTTGGAGAAAACATGTAGTGAAGGCAAAATAGCCAATTTATGCTCTCTCTAATAACAGGGACCCTTGTTAGGTCAATTTGATTCGGTTCAAGTCAAGGTCTGTTCACTCACGTTCTGCTAGTTTCCAGGTATATACTTTGTCGGGAGAAAACATGTAGTGAAGGCAAAATAGCCAATTTATGCTCTCTCTAATAACAGGGAGAAAACATGTAGTGAAGGCAAAATAGCCAATTTATGCTCTCTCTAATAACAGGGACCCCTGTTAGGTCAATTTGATTGGGTTCAAGTCAAGGTCTGTTCACTCAGGGATTTCATCTTACCATTCACTGTAGGGCTGGCTAATTGTCTTTCATCTTTTTGTGCCCTTGTATCAATATTCGCACGAATAAAGGTAGCAGTGTACCATAAACTCAAAGCATGCCTAACGTTGTTCTGCTTAGCTAAACAATGCACTACAAGCAGGTGAACCCTGACTTCAACATCTACAATTGTAGCTAAAGCATTGATCTCAATTATTTGGGATGCAATCACAGCTCTGTACTCACCTCTCGTGAGGATAGGAAGACTTGACAGGAGTAGCTACGAAAATATAAGTGTCCATCAATTCCCAGATTGATATGCGATGGTTTTCCTTTTTGATCTGATCTTTTTAGTGTATGCATGTAATAACTCCACAGAGCTGGTGTATGCATGCAATAACTCCACAGAGTTTGGGTGGAGGATCATTTCTTGGAAAACACCACCTTTCCACCTCCCCATTCTTTGTCTCATTGTAATGCAATTTATATGCAAGGAGACTTCAAATTTTCCAGCCGCAATGTGAGTGCATAATGTTGTAATTAAAAACAAAAAGAGAAAAGAAATCTCGTTGGCCTCCAGAAATACGGTCATGTTAAATAAAACTAAAATGAAAAGTGTTGGAGCAATGCTCGATGTCTTTCAAATCAAAGCAAGTCAAAATCATCAATGTTGGAACTTGGAAAGAGAAAGGTGATTTTAGAAGAATGGATGACACAGAATTTTTTGGAAAGCTGAAGAAACAGGACAGATGCCCATTAAAGGAGGGAGACCTAGCAATCATGTCAAGATGGGGTTTTGTCAAATGAGGAGCTCAAGAAGAGGGTATAGCTCCCAAAATTCTAGCTAGGAGTGGTATCGTTTTGTTTGTTGGCAGCTAATGATAAAATTCTATCTCAAGTACCAATAAGGAAGGGATGCTTCCAAGAGCTAAGAGCGAAACAGATGCGTGGAGGAAAGAGAAGGAAACCTAGATAGGATCCTGCATGATAACAATCACAAAACACTCGCTCAAACAAAGATAGAGATGGACAATATTATGTCAAGAGAAACACAACATGCGAGTAGAGTTCCATATGCTGAAACCATAAGCTCGAGAGCCTGTGTAGATCACGTGGGGATACTAAGGCGTACATCTTAAATATCTCCTTGTCATCGACTTAACGCATTAGACCACTCATTGTGCCTCGCTCTGTATTTCCTTCTCCAATGATGATTAATTTGATCAAGGGGTTTCCATGCCTCTCAAATGCTCTCAAGTGCCATGATGGATGGACTCCAACCTCCAATGATACATGAAAGATTCTTGATTTCTTAATTGAACCCGGTTGAGATTAGAGTCCCCTTCCAAGTTTATGCTTGGTGATGCAAATTTATGGACGCTTTAGTTCCTTCTTGGCGGGTTAGCCTATATTCCCTATAGCAGCAGAGGATGGTTCTTCCGTGTGTTTTCTAATTACAAACCCAAAACCTGCATTGCCAGGGCAACCCCTCGAAGAACCCATGAAAATGGATTTTAGAATGGAGACTTTTGCAACCGGACATACTTTCACTGGAATTCTGGGATTTACAGCGTGAAATGTAAGTTTTCGATTCCGGAGAAACACTTCACTTATCATCCAAGCTAACGGTGAGAATCACCCTATTCTGCCTTTTCGCAACAACAAGAATTTCACTCTGTAAAGCCCAACATCATTTCACTAACAGTGAAAAAATTCACTCTGTAAAGCCCAACATCATCTCACTAACAGTGAAAAGACACGCGCCCTGCAAACTCCCTGCCAATCCCCCTATTCTGCCTTCTCGCAACAAACAGCATTCCACACCCTGTACAGCCCAACCGCATCTCACTGACAGTGAAAAAAAATATCCTTGAATGCCCTAAATACATTGAAATTGTTGATAGAAATCAATCAAATTCACACTGTAAACGTCGAAATTGCTGATAGGAATCAAAATCAAATTCACACTGCAAACGTCGAAATTGCTGATAGAAATCAAAAATCAAATTCACACTGGAAACAACGTTGAAATTGCTGATAGAAATCAATCAAATTCACACTGAAACGTTGAAATTGTTGATGGAAATCAATCAAATTCACACTGGAAAACCATATGACGACTTCAGGGCGCAGAGAAAAATCTGCTTCACGGCATACACACATATCTGGATTAAGAGACAAAGATCACTGTGCGCGACGGACGAGCCATAGACAATTGATAATCGAAAGCAAGGAGGATATAAATTCCGAAAGGGAGGCGAGGACTTGATTTAAATTCAGGGCAGAAAGGAAACGGAAGCAACAACGATTTAAGCAGAATTTGTAACGGTTTTGATCGACGGTTTAAGTTGTTGTAATCGTCTAGCATATAATCGTACGGTGACCAAAGATGACAGGTAAGCAAAAAGGGGGATGGATTTCAGAGGGAAACGCCTTACGGCGTAATTATTCTTTGTGCGTGGTAAATTTATCTGTGTGCATATAATATCAATTTACAATGGAAGCATGAACCCTGAATTCATGATCCTAATGACTGCAATGTCAAAAGAAATGATGCTTGGATCTGCATTGGCATGTGACTTGTTGGTAACCTTCACCAATGACTGTAGATTGACTGAGTATATCATGGACTGATCCCTTCTTTTCCTCTGTTAAATGAAAGGTGTTGCAGGCGTGTTTAAACTCTTCAATCCAAGTATATTGACTTCTGGTTTGGCACTTTGAAAATCAGCTTCCCAAGAAAAAAAGGGATCGTCATCCACTACGCCCGTTTGTATGTTCTGTCTGCTTAGTTGCGTAGTAAAAAAAAAAAAAAAATCTACGTGACTGAAATTTTCACTTTCCGATGGAACAAGCTCAGAAGATGCATGTTTCCCCACATCCTGTACGTTTCCTACTATTGTATCTTGGTTATCTGAGCCTTTCTTTGACTTTGATTTACCAAAGAAATCGTCTAAGTCAACTCCCAACCTAAATGGAGGATTTTCATTTGTCGTCTGTGCCTTACTTGGGTGTTGATTGAATCCTCTTAGTTTATCGTCCGACCATTTCAATTCCAAACTTGATATATCACAAGCAATTAGTCCGTCATTTTGTTCTATCTTTTCAGCCCACACACTTATCGCTTTAGCATATGGTATAGGCTTTCCAGTTGGTACATCTAAACCCTGCGGTTGAAAGGAAGCCATGAGGAGCTGATAGGCAAGGGTAGATGTGAAGGACATCCTGAAAGACGAAGCCGCTCTCCCATGGAGTTCCATAGGCAGCGCAGATTCAAGAGTTCGGTCCCAGAAGTAGTGAAGCCCTGCAATTATGGCATCGAAAGGGTCCATATCCTGCATTTGCAACCAAGTACTGATACCATGGATACCATCTCTCTATGAGCGTTGAATTTGCTACGACTTTGAATTCATGTGAGACTTCCTTTTGAGCGTTGAAGCAGTCCTTGACTAGCCCATGTTACATTGGATTGTGCGTTGAACGATTCATATTTTGATGGTCATAGCTCCCATTTGAAAGCTATAATCTCACACGAAGTGGTGCATTCCTCTACGTTGATGATGGTTGTGGAGTTTGTGGAATACCAAACGTCAGATTACATATGCAATGATGTTGTCATGTTGAAACAGTGAATGAATCATTGGTCTCTATGTATAACTCAATTGGGGATGCAACATTGTGAGCAACCTTATATATCGCGCATTCATTTCTAGTGCATTGAACAGTTCATTGACTTGGCTAATATATATGCATGTTGATTTTTGTCCTATTTAAATATACAGTGAATTTTGTGCATTGGTTCATATATAAACTCTCATACCTCATTCATTATAAGGACATGATTACATCTAAAATATTGGGCTTTTTATACTGTTAATGAAAGTTGTGTTTGATGTGGTATAAAGAAATCAGGTTTTGCCATTGGGTGCATTGCGGAGGAAGAAAAAATTGGCATAGATGCAGATTGGGGAGAATTTGGAACTCATTGATATATTAGTCTCTTGCATTCTTCCATAAATAATTGTGCCTTCAAAATTTCTTGTTATATTAGAATTATTTCCAAAAGTGTGAATCTACGCTCTCCAAATCTAGTTGCCATTGGAGGCCAAAGTCCCTCATACTTGGCTACTAGAAACAATACTGCACTACTCTTTTAGCGGGAGATAGCTTTGATGAGCTAACGATATTTGGTGCTAAAACTCAGTCTATTCCAAAATGTGGGTCAATTTCCCTTATATGTTGATGCCCTTACTACTGTCAAAGTATCAATAGGTTGGAGTCCACTATTTTCTTCAAGAGCCATTGGTACAACATCTAGAGCATCTGCAAATGCCCAAATTGCATACTGCTCCACTCCAGGAATCTTGTCAAACAACTGAGTATGTGGTGGCTCACATTGTGCCCATGAACAACACTTCATTTTTCTGTAGCATCTAAAGGTTCAAATTTGTTATTCATTCAAATTTATCAATTATAGATTTATAGATTTGAGATTCAGATTTTAGGTTTTTTTAGGGGTGAAGCACTCTGTCTTTTATTTTAATGTCACCTTCTAGAATAGAGGATATTGCAGTAACATTGAATTGTGAGTGACTATTGCTACCAATAATTGTGATCGGTTTCTTTAAAGTGTAAGTTTGATAATGAAGAAAATGACCAGACTTGATAATGCATTAGAGTTTTTAAATACTCTGATACATTCCACTGTTGATGAGATGATTAAGATTAACAAAACCTCTCTTTCCAATATTAAAATGTGTCTGCAAAATACACAAGAGAATATTGAGTTTTTGCAGCTTGAGACAAAGCTACAGCAAGAGGAGTTACAATGAAAAAGACATCATTCTGAACCTGTTTTTATTCAAAACATTGAGACAGCTATCATCAGCAGCAAGTTAATATTGTTGAAGTTCATTCAGATTTAGTACCCAATGAAGCAGCAGTTGTACATGCACATGCAAAGGTTCAATTTTCACTTCCCAATCCCATCATCAGACCTTGGGAAGAGCTCGTCCACAACAAGCACAGAATAGGTGTTGGATATGATAAGGAGGTTTCCTCTGATATTCCAGATTACTCAAAGCCCATCTAGTTTTAGAGTGTTGGATTCCTTCATGACAGTTCACCTTCAATTGTTCCAGATTCTACCCCTCTTCCACAGCAACAACAATAGATTATGAAATTCCAACATTGTGACCGAGTTGGCCATATGAAAGATCATTGTTTTGATCTTCATCCATGTAAGCACTATCATAAAACCAGTCATTCTTCAAACAGATGCTTCAAAAACAAACCTCTTGCAAGAATAAAGATTCATCTTGGATGGATCACTTCTTGGCAATGGGATTCAACATCCAAGAAGATATTTCGCTCATACAACAAGATTTTTTCTCGAATATTGAAAAGTCTTGTAGTTGAGATCTCTTCATCTTCTCACCTTGTATCTAATAGTGGGGGAAGTGATGGTCATCTACAACCTTCAAAGCCACATCAAGTGAGCATGAGACACAACTTGCCATACCAGATTCAGAGTTGTAGCCAGAAAAAAATGCCCCTGAGCATGCTTTCAGTCGGTGATACCTCTTCAAAGAATTGGGGACACTTCCTCTAGTAGAAGACTTCATCTTCTTGCCATTTTTGGAAGAGTTCCAGGAATTTCATTAATCATTCCAGAGTTGTTGGTCATCCTTAAACCATCACAGGATGAAAACTCCCTTTCATGGTTGAAGGTTTCCCTCTTCAAAACATCAGGAGCACTTCCTCTAGCAGAATACTTGAGCTTCATGCTAGACTTTGAAGAGTTCCAGGAACTGCGCTAAGCGTTCCAGTGTTGGTGGTCATCCTTAAACTACCCCCCTTATACCAACATTTCATAGAACACATTCAGCCTAGTGCTTCCATGCATTTTTGCACATTTCATATTACAACTCTCTTCTTGGACTCATACATACCCCTTCGGATTAAGGGGGGGAATGTTGGACACCTAATCCTCTAAGGGTTGGTGTAGAATATGAACAACCATGAGAGTCCAAGAGACCTTGGGATGTGGAACCCAATGGCTACACATGTGTACTATAAATGTATATCATGTCAATAATAATGTATTCAATATTTATCATCCATCTTTGTTGTTTACATTCCTATGATTTCAACAAAGTTATATCTAATGTGTGGTTTGTCTATATCCTTTTTCCAATTTTCTGAATTATAAATTTTCAGTAGCTAGTATAGTATGAATGAGAATCATTAAGAGGATCTGATGATGACTTATGTACTATCCAGTTTTCTATAAATTATAATAAATGTTCAAGTAGAACTTGTCAGTGAAGGTTTCACAAAGGATTTGTGAGATACTTTATACATTTTCTTACTTTCTAGTTGTTGTATCCCTTATCAAGCTTGTTTTAATCTTTTAAATGATATAGCCGCTAGTGTAGTATGAGTGAGAAATCATTAAGAGGATCTAATGATGACTTATCTACTATCTGTTCTTCTATAAATCATAATATCAGTTCAAGTAGAAATTGTTAGTGAAGGTTTCACAAATTATTTGTGAAATAATTTATACATTTTCTTACTTTCTAACTCTTATTTTCCTTGCCAAGAAATAGAGTTTGTTACAAGGTTGTTTATGTAGTTGAAGTGATTGTCTTAAGATACTCAATTTTCCTAGGGTATTTATCAGCTACCTGTTATCTTTCCTTTGCTCCCCTATATTACTCACTTAACCATGCAATTTATGCTTGCCACAACTTAAAGAGGAACATAATCATTTCAAAACTCATTCAGAAGCCATCCCACCACTCGAAAACCCCTTTTAAATTTTGGAATGAAATCATGATGTGTAAGGCTTACTCCTGTTGCAGTCTAGGAGTAACTCCTTGTGCTAACACATTCAACCATTTATTCCACCTCATGTTTGGACATCACTAACCATCACCAAATCAGTCTTTATCCAAGCTTTCCAGGGCTCCAAAGCATTTGTTCCAACCAGACTTCTAGGACTAGTAACTCAATGGACAATTTTTGTTAGGCTCCAAAGTGTTTGTCCAACCAAGGCTTCCAATACTAGTAAGTCAACCCAAACTGTTACAGGGATTGTAAAGAATTTGTCCAACCAAGTCTCTAAGAACTAATAACTCAACCCACAATGATAAGGAAGATGAGAACCAATCAGAAACAAAAGGGAAAAACCCAAAACACCATCGTTATCTAGGAAATGGCAAGGCTAGGAAAAACCACTATCAATCTGGGAAATCCAACATGCTAATGATAGTTCATAACCAAATAACTGCATGAATATGTCATGCATTGCAAAACTAGCAAGGAAATCATACATGAAACTTGGTACCTACAAGCAAAACCTATTGTAGATGTTGATCACATTGTTCCCTTGCACTTTTCTTCTTTTCCTTTGTGTTCTTGGTCCAAATCCAAAGTATGCCACAATGATTCAAGAGTGCTCCAGGAAAACTCTAAGTATGCAATAGTGTGAGAGAAAGAGTAGAGAGAGAGCTCTATGATAAAACTAACAAAAAACTATGAACTGATCCTCATAATTTTTTTTGTCATTGAGGCCTCTATTTTCTTAATTTTCCATTATTTTCTTTCATTTTCCTCCTTACACGCAACTTGAGACATTTCACCTTCCTTTTCTCCAAGTTTCCATTATTTTCCTAAAATAAAATGCCAATAAATGCCTCATTCCTTTCCAAATCCTTTGCAATTGCCTTTGCCAACTTTTGTAGCCATTAAATAATCACAAGAAATCCTCTACAATATGTTTTATTCCAACATTAAGCTTGGAATATGTGTCCCATGAACTTGGTTATTATTTTTTCTTTATTAACTTCATTACATGTATTTTTCACACGGAGCTATTACAAACCCCCCCTTGGGGGAATATAGTCCTCGGTGTTCAATGACACCTACAACTAGCAAGGCTGATAAAAACCAAACATACTGCCCCTGGAGCTTTATAACTTAGCTCATTACAACGTTTACAATGAACAACGAACTGAAAATCAAGCCAACATGACAACATAGCAACATGAAAACCATACCACTTATCGGAGCTTTATAACACAGCGCGTTGCAATATTTACAATGAAAACCATATATAAATATGTACATATATCAAAACTCATTTTCCTCCACCAGAAAATAATGAATATTACATCGCATGCATCTAATCAACCATACCCCATGTATTTTCATCGGGCCCAAAGTGCTTCCACTTCACTTTAGCATATTAGATTGCTTAGTTCTAGAGTGTGAGAATATTTCTCTACAAGATGCACTCAAATTCTGGCTGGAATTATCCTTCTGGTTCCACCTGCAATACCATTCAATCACATGATCAACATATTTAACATACTTCTTAAGTAATGACACATGGAAAACATCATGGAATTTCACTGGCGGGGGTAGTGCCTGCAATACCATTCAATCACATGATCAACATATTTAACATACTTCTTAAGTAATGACACATGGAAAACATCATGGAATTTCACTGTCGGAGGCAGTGCAAATCTGTAGGCCACTGGTATAATCCTCTCAAGGATTTCAAATGGCCTACAAAATCAAGGTGCTAGCTTCACACATGAGCCAATCCTCAAGGAGCTCTTCTTCGGCTTGATGCACAAATACATCTATTCCCCAACCTGAAATTCCTTAAACACCCTATATTGATCTGCATAACTCTTTTTTTTTGTCCTATCATGCCTTTCTATTCTTCTTGATAACCTACATTTCCTATTCCATTTCTACCAACATGTCCATCTCTATCAATACCATATTCATCGGATCACTCCAACTGATAAGAGTATTATAACTTCGCCCTTAGAGTGCCTCAAATGAGCTCATCCTTAGTGACTCCTAATAACCATTGTTGTAAGCAAACTCAACCAGTGCAAGATACTCTTCCCACTTCCGTAGCTAATGCATAACATACATTCCCAACATGTCCTCTAGAATCTTGTTGACCCTCTCTGTCTGCACATCTGTCTGCGGATGATAAGTTTTACTGAAGGAAATCTCTGTACCCAAACCTGCAAATAATTCTTTCCAAAATATGGAGGTTAACTTGGCATCCATTTCTGACACAATCTCTTTTGGGACACCATCCAACCTCACTATATCTTTGATCAAGACCTGTGCTACATCATTAGCTGAATAAGTAGAATTCACTGCAATGAAGTGTGCTACCTTAGTCAACTTTTCAATTACAACCATAATAGAATCATGTCCTCTAGATATCCTTGGAAAAACTGTAATGAAATCCATTGAAATGGCCTCCCATTTTCACTCTGGAATTAGAATTGACTGAAGTAAACCACCTGGATACTTACACTCTACCTTTACTCATTGACAATCCAAACATATAGCCACAAACTCTGCCACTTCCCTCTTCAAATGCATCCAATAATAGAACTTCACCACTGTCAGTGCCTTCTAATATCCTGGGTGACTTGAATATGAATTAGCATGAAATTACCTCAAGATAAGCTTCTTGATCTCACCATCATCCCACACATTAATATTATCCCTAAATCTGACCAAACAATTTGTTGTGAGATGATAGTCCACATCCTGATCACTTGTATCTTATTGGAACCCATGCTTGAGCTCCCTATACATGTCATCATGTTGTCATGATCGCAAGATCTGATCCTATAGATATGTCCCATATTAACTCATAATTGTACTATCATTTACCTGTACTCTTCTACTAAGAGCATATGCAACATGTTATCTTTCCCTTTAATGTACTCATCTCAAATTCAAATTCATTGATTCTAGCCAACCATCTAGCTTTCCTGGAATTCAAATTCAATTCATCAAACAAGTATCTCAATGCACTATGATCACTCATCAATACAACCCTCCTCTCAAGAAGATAGTGCCTCCACATATTCAATGCATGAATGATTGTTGCCAACTCAATATCAGGTGTCACATAATTCTGCTCATGCCCATTCAATTTCCTTGATTCATAGCACTACTTGTCTTCCTACTTTAGGGTTCCACCATGTATGCTCTTGCAAGCATCTGTACACACCATGAACTCTTTATCTGAATCTGCAACCTTTAGAACTGGAGCATTTGTAAGAAACTTCTTTAAATGCTCAAAACTTGTTGTACACTCTTTTGTCCATTAAAATTTCTTACCTTTTTGCTGCAAAGATGTAATAGGTTAAGAAATCTGTGAGAAGTTACTAATGAACCTCCTATAATAACCTGCAAACCCCATGAATTATCTAACCTCATCCACATTCTTAGGAGCTCCCCATTCCATGATAACTTTTATCTTTACCATATCTATTGCTATGCTTTCCTTAAAACAACATGTCCTAAGTAATGTACCTATGTCTAAAAGAAACTGCATTTACTAAGCTTGGCATACAATTGATTCTCTCTTAGCAATCTTAATACTGTTGCTAAGTGTTAGGCATGTTCTTCCTCATTCTTACAATATATCAATATATCATCAATGAATACAATAAAAAACTTGTCTAGATAAGGACGAAATACACTATTCATCAAGCACATAAAAGTACTTAGATTATTAGTCAAACTGAGAGGAACTATAAGAAACTCATAATTCCCATACCATGGGGACATTTCTCAATGAAAATATGACATATCACGTGCATTCGTGACATACCAAACAATACCCTTAATTTCACTACATATTGGAAAATATCTCTAAAAATCACATTATTTAACCCCCTACCAATGCGAACCCAATAAACCTTCACAATTAAAAAACCCCTACTTTCACTAGATATTGTAGGTATCCATTTTTTCATTAACATTTTTTATACCCCATTATATTTCTTCATTAACTTTGAGCTCCATTATTTATACCTATCAATATAAAAACACTTTACCCTCAATTATATGTTCAATATATTATGTAATTTTTTCCTTAATATATATCCCCCAATATGAACCCATGTGGTATAATATTTCTCCCCTAGTGAAGCCCCTGTGGCCTATGCCTAGTTCAGAAATCAGTCTTGTAAATATCTTCTCCTTTGATGCATACCTGATGATATTCTGATCTCAAATCAATCTTCAAGAATATTGCTCCTCCCTTCAACTAATCAAAGAAGTCATCAATCCTTCACAATGGATACCTATTTTTGATGGTTAACTTATTCAACTTCCTGTAATCAATGCATAAAATGAGAGTATCATCATTCTTCTTTAAAAATAACAATGTTGCACCCCAAGGCGATAAACTTGGCCTAATGTATCCCTTTTCATGCATTACCTTCAGCTGCAACTTCAGTTCTACTAGCTCTAGAGTGATCATGCTGTAAGGTGCCTTAGATGCTGGTGTTTCCCTTGGTACCAACTCAATAGAATAGTCCACTTCCATGTGAGGTGGAAAATCTGAAATCTTTGCGAGAAATGTATCCCAAAACTGCTTGAAAACTAGGTACCTATTCAATACGTCCACATCCTCAACATCCTTACCTTTATCACTAGAAATATGCATTACAATTAACACACACCCTTTCCCTCGACTATGCTTTGTTGGCATAGTTGTAACCATTCTAACTAATGTATTCTTCTTCTTATCCTGCAATATTTTATTTTCTTTATTGTCACCGAAGTACTCAGTGGTCTGGTCATAACAATCTAATTTGGTCATGTGAAGGTACAACCAATCCATACCCAAAATCATACTATATGATCCCAACTGAAGTACATTCAGATGATGTAGGAATACATTCAGCTCAAATGCACAAGCTCTTTTCCAATGATGAACTCTCTTCTTAGTATGAGTAGCCACTGCACTAACAAAGGCTCTGCATGTAATTCTTTATTCAAATCAAACGTATCCATTAGGTCAGGGTTAACATAACTATAATTAGATCAAGGGTTAATCAAAACAGAAACAACTTGATCACAAATCTTATCTTCCATCTCAATAATAGATGTCTTGTGATCTGCCTTCTTGTTATCCAACACTACAAAAATCTGAGGAATACTATGTCCAACATCCCCCACTGTCTGTGCCTACTGAGCACTGTAAATATATGGTCTCCCACCCTGATGTTGTAGACAATCTCTCCTATGATGGTCTCCTCTAGAATTCCATCACTGCAAGGGGTTCTTTCCATCACCCTTATTCTGTTCCTCAGATTGAAATCCCTCTCATCTGTCAGATTCATTGAACTTCTTAGGCAGTTCTGCATTCTCTTTATTACCTATGTCCTGAGGTTTAATTCACTTCTTATCCCATTTTCCTTTATTTTTTTCATTACCTTTCCAATCTTGCTTAGTGTCAGATGTTCACTTCAATTTCTCATAGCAACGATTTATATTTCTAATGGATTCCTCCAACGATCTAGGCTAATCAAACTCAATTCTATCCTTGAATGCTACTGACAACCCACAAATGAATCTTTGAATCTTTGCTTTCTCTTCCTTTAGGTAAGGCACATACCTCATTAAATCCAAGAACCTACTATTATACTCCTCATCGGTCATATATCCCATCTTCAACTCAGAGAATTCCCTTGCCCTGTCGTCATAGTATCTCTACGATAAACACTTCTTCCTCAAAAGTCTTTCAAACTAACTCCAAGTCAATGGCTCTTCCCAAATTCCTCTAACATTCTTCACATCTTCACACCAAATTTCTACTTTTCCCTTAAGACCAAAAATAGTTATCCTACCTTCCACATTCTCTGAGTAATTATGCAATCGAAAGAAATTTTTCATCCCAAGTAACCAAGCTTATAAATCTTGTGACTTCTTCATTTCTCCATCAAATGTAGGAGGCTTCGCTTTATTGAAATCATCTGACAAACTGTCATTCCTCCTATAAGGATGATAGCAATGATGACCATGATACCTATCTGAACCAGAACTAGAGTAAATCCCATGTCCACTGCCTTATCTATTAGGTTTATCCGTGAGTCTACCATATATGACTATGTCATCTTTATCCGACCTGTGCCCACCATAATACCTGTTACCATAGGCTCCATTAGTCTTGTCCTCCTATCCATGACTAATCTTAAGTGGCTCCTATCTCTGGAATTCTGATAAGCTCTAAAGGATGACTACATTGATCTCTTCTTATTTATCCTACACCTTGGCTAGTCTCTCTTGTGACTGAATGATTCAGTCGTTATCTACTTTACAACTTCATATTTCTGCCTTCAAGCTTTTTAAGGTGTTTGCTATGTTAAGACAGTACCCATCACCATGTTTCTCATCTTATTTATAGGGAGAATCTCGTGAACTGTAGTCTACCATTTTTCTAGTCATTTTTTAGCTTCTACCTACAATGATATCATGTCACTTAAACTAAATAGAAACATACAAGGTTACCTCAGTGTAATTCAGGGGAGGATATCTCGTCTACAAGATCAGTTTGATTAGTACGATATATATCGATATATATATATATATAATCACATCAATAAATATAAATCATTTTCCGAGTTACCAAGCATGATGTCACAACTATAACGCTCGATATGTACAATGCATGCATGAAAAACATATAGGCAACACACATGCATAAAAAATACATATACAATTGACATGTATTCATGACAACACACCTCAACAACAACGTCATCAAATTCTATATGACAAAACAACTGCAACAATGACCAATGCCATGCATACGTAACAAACACATAGACCACGGGCATAATGAACACATATGCAACCTACATATATGGATGACGAACACATTCTTCCCATATAGTCCAATGTTTGAACCATGCTCTAATACCACTCAATGGTATCATATACCAGCCAAAGAAAACAGAAACCAGACATCACACAAAGAGAACAAAACTTGCTCTGATACCACTCTATAACACCCTCCCATACTTACCCAAGCTAACCGATCCACCAGGGTAAATATGTGACAAAGTGTTACTATGATATTATTCAAATTCCCAAGTATAGTTAAGGAAGTGGAATCGATAAACCAAAACTAAACTGACCTTCCTAAGGCGCTACAGGACCCCCAAGACTAACCAACCACTCCAAGTTCCCAACCATTGAGTTAATGTGCTTTTAATTTGAACTAAACCCCCAGTCACTCCCATGACAAGCCCCCCATGTCACTGTAGCCCTGCAGTCACTCCCACGACAAGGAATCCATGTGAATATAATCTTTTTCAATTAGTTTCATGCTATTAATTGATATATTTAAGCCACTTTTTCAGGCTAGTTTCCAGACCACTGCCAAAAACCTCACAAAACTCTCAAGAATGATAAATGACATAGGGAAAAAGAATTCCATACAAAATTTATACAAGAACTTGACCTAACCAGGCGTAACCATGAAATAAATTCCATCAAACTGACAAACACATCATCAACATGTAATGCACAAGTCATAAATAAAGATCTGGGCATAGGGAGAATCGTTAATAAGGTCTGATACCCTCTCAAAATAGTTTCATTATGATCTATTAGGTCATTAATTCATTAACATTTCATATACTAACCAAAACATGATGAGAGCCATAACTCAAGACTGTCATAAAACCATGCATGTAACTAGCATATAACCAGATAAACAACAATAATAGAACAACCACCACAACCACATAATAACAAGTACATTTACACGTAGAACACAAGAGGAAAAGTGCTCTTATTAATATATGAAAATCTAACCAAGTTAGGGACTTCCATGTACCACCCGACCATAGATTGGGCTAAACCAAATCTCTCTTTCAGGCAATCACCCCACACCATATTCCAAGCATGAATGTGGGATCTCATGGAATAAACCAAGAAAAACAAACCAGGGCTTCTAGAGGTCAAACCACCTCAACAGTCAACCATTCATTCCACCTCACGATCGCACATCATAAACCATCACCAGATTGGTCTCTATCCAAGTTGTTGAGGACTCTAGAGTGTTTGTTCCAACCCGACTTTCAGGACTAGTAACTCAATGCACACCTGCCACCAGGATTAAGAGAATTTGTCCAACCAAGGCTTCGAGGACTAGTAACTCAACCCACCAAGGGCTCGAGAGAATTTTTCCAACCAAGGCTTCGAGGACTAGTAACTCAACCGAAGTTGTTATAGGCCTTCTAGAGAATTTCTCCATCCAAGGCTCCAGGGACTAACAACTCAACCCACAGCCATAAGGAACATGAGCACCAATCAAAAACAAAAGGGAAAAACCCACAACACCATGGCTATCCGGGAAATGGAAAGGCTAGGCAAAACCAATTTCAAACAAGTCAATACCCCATTCCAATGATAGATAATAACCAAATAACCACATTCATATGCTATGCATGTCAAAACTAGCAAGGAAATCATACATGCAACTTGGTACCTGTAAGAAAAACCAGTTGTAGTTGTTGATTATGTTGTTCCCTTACACTTTCCTTCTTTTTCTTTTCCTTCTTGCTCCAAATACAATGTATGCCACAATGCTTCAAGGGTGCTCCAATAAAAATCTAAGTGTACAATAGTGAGAGAGAGAGAGTAGAGAGAGAGATCCAAGCTAAAATTGACAAAAGGCTATGAACTGATCCTCAGAAGCCATTTTATCATTAAGGCCTCTATTTTATTCATTTTACATTATTTCCTTCATTTTCCTCCTCACATGTAACCTTTGACATTTGACCTTCCTTTTATCCTACTTTCCATTATTTTCCTAATATAAAATGATAATAATGCCTCATGCCTTTCCAAAACGTTTGTTATTTACTTTGCCAATTTCCATAGCCATTAATTAATCACAAGTGATCCCCATCGCTATGTTTTTTCCCAACATTCAACTTGTAATATGTGTCTCATGACCTTTGTTATTATGTTTCCTTTATTAACTTTATTACATGGATTTTTAACCTGAGGTTGTTACACTCTGACATGATGCATGAAGGAATCTGAGACGAGATACAATTTGACAAGAACCCTAGTCACAAAATTTCTAAACCTTACACCGTCTAAGGAGAAAAAGTTCCCAATAATTTACCTACAAAGACATTTGGATATTGCAATTGACCACTCAATAAACCACTAATACAACTAAAATTGGGTCTATCTTGTGCCAGTGAGCATTGTAATGGTGCGTGAAGTACAATATTAATATCTTACCTAAATACATGCGAACATGATATGAAATTCAATAAGGTTACATTATAAAATTTCTTAAACCAAAGCGGGTAAGGAATACATTGATGAAGGTTATAAAAAATGACCATAAGAACATTTTTAGGATTAAGGCAAACTATTTTAAAATTTCATGAGTTAGATACATATTCAGTTCAAGACATGAAACTCAAGGACTAGGTTTAGTGTGTAGATTCTAGTCAGAATTTTTATTTGATAAATAGGAAAACAAATCCTATCTTACTATCCAATTTGTCATTAAATTATGAAAAAAGAAAAATATGGAAAATAAACAACTTGTTTTTAAAAATGGTGAATTGATTGCTTGTTGGAGGGAGCTGCGCGAGACCCAAGATCAAACCCAGTGGCTGCCACTATAACACCAAAAGTATATCTAACAACTCCTAAGCCAAATATACTAAGAATCTATGACTTAGAAGAAACCAAGACTCCATGATGGTGTGTGAGCCTACTCCTTCAACCTCATCATAGTGGGGCAAAGATTCCCCCCCCCAGTGATTTGAAACTAGGTGGAGACCATAAAATCCCATTGTGCCAACCATTTGGTCATCCCACAAGGAGACTGGAAAATAAACATTTTTTTCTACCATGGTGAATTGGTAACTCATTGGAGTAATCTAGGTGAGACCTAAGATCAAACCTAGTGGCTATCACTATAATACCAAGAGTATATCCAACAGCTCATAAGTAAATATACCAGGATTTATGACATAGGAAGAGCCAAGACTCCTAGCGGCTTCCACTATAACACCAAGAGTATATCCAAGAATATATGACTTATCAAGAGCCGAGACTCCTAGCAACTACCACTATAAACCAAGAGTATATGCAATAGTCAATAGCCCATAAGCCATATATAGCAGGAATTGATGACTTAGCAAGAGATGAGAGTCCTAGCGCCTGTCATTATAACACCAAGAGTATATTGAGTAGCTTGTAAGCCAAATGTACTAGGAATTTATGACTTAGCAAGAGTGAAAACTCCATGAGGGTGGGGAGCTTACTCCTTGAGCCTTCTCACAATGGGCCAAAAATGTTCCCTTGTGGAATTTGAAACCAGGTAGATGGATAGCACTTAGTTGTGCTAACCACTTGGTTGTCCTGTGAAGAGATATAAAATAAATTGTTAAATCATAATAATAATAATAATATATTTATAAGATCACAACTGATCGATATTAAAAATTGTTATATAAGATCCCCTTGTCTGTGAGACAAGGGATCCACTACTAAAATTTATATAGGTATACATACTCTGCGCCTCAATTTAAACCTATTACCTTTTTAAAAGAAAAAAAACTCTTAATCATTAAACTACTTATTTTATATTTAATAATTTCATTAATATTTGTATTTAAATTTTTTAATTATAAATATTTTAAAATCTTATATATATAATTTTAAAAAATAAAGCATGTAATTTAATAAAGTTATTAAATATAAAAGAATTTAAAGAATTTAAAATTATAATTATAAACCTTTCTCATAACCGATCTTTAAAAAAAATAAAAAATAGCAACCAAATTTTTGGTAATTAAATTAAACTTCAATTAAAACTAAAATATAAATATAATTTATTTTAAATTTGCAGGTTAACATAATTTTTTCCCATATAATAATGTGGATACGCATTCCTTGCTTCAAAGTCCACTTGCAAGTTGACATAATTATTATAATATACATAAAATAATGTGAATTACTCATTGCTCTTTGTTCAACTGTTCCAAGTTGAAAGTCATAATGAATAATACCATACATGGCAGTGTCAGATCCAACTCAAGTTGAAAGTCATAGTGAATAATGCCATACATGGCAGTGTCAGATCCAACTCAACTTGTTGATGCAAAACTCATGCTTATCCAAACCCAATCTACCTTTATTCAGTAATTAAATAGAAACCTAAGAACCCCTCCAACTTGCCGAGTTGTTGTGGGGACATCCATGATATTGGTGATGTCAACGAAATGCATGCATAGACAAACCAAATAAGAAAGTGATGTCAAAGAAATGTATGCATATACAAAGAAAATAAATATAGCTTAATGATTTATTTTTATTTTTTTAGTTTAAATGTTTTAATGATTTATTTTTACTTCTTAATTTAATTGTTTCAGGTTTTTATAACATATAAAAACATTGAACTATTAAAGTTCTAGAATATAGAAGTTTAAATTCATTTTAATTTTGGATTCAACTATTTTAAATATTAATTTTTATTAAAAATATTAAGTTTTTTTTTTTCCGAAGGTGGCAAAACCTATCAAACTCAGGTGTCAAACCAACAGTGAGGACAACCATCTCTCGCTGTTATCCGCGAATGTCGATTTGACTCATCACCGTTATCAAGGAAAACCACGCCACCTGTAATAACCCGCTGGTGGTCCGTAAGGGAGCAGGCTTTCACTCCTGCCAGATGCCTCTGGGTCTTGGGCCGTTAACCTGTTTCCTTACGTCCGAGGAAGACGAGCTCTTAGCCAAGCAGAAGCAGTTTTACGGCATACTCCAGGCCGTAAAAATATTAAGTTATGTGTATATAAATTTCTATTTATTATATATATATATATATAAAATATATATATATTTATAAATATATATTTTATATTAAAAATATTTTAAATCATTTTTATTGATTAAAATATAAAACATATTCTCATATCTGTTCAATTTAAAATAATAATTTATTTTTTCACATTTTAAAACATTACATAGTAAGTTCACTTTCGTAGTCAGTGAGCTAAAAAGCACTTCTCAATATAATTATAAATTTTTTAATAATATTTTTAAACAATTCAAATTTCATATAATTTAATTAATCTTAAAATAAAATACTTTTATCTAAATTCATTTATCAAGTAAAATTTAAAAATTTTAAAAAATATTCTCATACCAATTATATTTTTAAGAACAAAATCTTTACTACAAACTAACATTATAGAGCAATATCTTCACTAAAAACTGCCATTATATCGCGAGCAGTTATTTATAAGGTACGTTGCGGACTCGAGGCTGTCACAATGGCATGCTCGGCTCTTCGATTTTAAGTTGAGACAGGAGAATAATTATCAAAAGCTAACAGCCTAATACATTAAATTTGAAAATTCTACGTACAAAAGTTGAAAATATGTTTGCTCATTACGAAAGAAAAAGTTCTTAATTTCTTTTATGTGGAACGATAGTATTGTAAAAATTATTATGGACTAAAAATATTTATTTTGAAATAGGGATTATTAAATTTTATTTTAATTATTGATAGTAAAGATTTATATTTAGTAATAGGTTTAGATAAAAGTTTGAAATTTATATTAAAAGTAATTAATTTTTTTTTCAATTTAATTAAAAAGAAAAATTATAAAATAAAATAAAAATAAAATATGTATAAGATGTTTTAACTGTGAAATGAGTTATTTTTTTTTTGGGCATGTGGTAATAATAAATCATAGTATTAAGTAACATTATTTTAACAAATCTTATTTAGAAGTTAAAAATTTCTATAATAAAATAAAGATGCATATTTATTAGCTAAAAATCTTATTACATATTTTATTTTATTTTAACCATATATTTATTTAATTCATATTCTATTTTTTTTCCCGGGTAGAAAATATCGTAATTTCCATTAATTTGTTGAAAATTACATGCTGTAAATGCCATAGGCATACGCAAGTACTTTGACCGTAGTTAGCTGTGTAGAGTATGAACTATAAGTTCTACAAAAAGACCTTGTGTTGGGTGTGCTAGTGTCTATTGTACATATATAAAATAATTACATATTCAAAAATTCACCAATAGTGTTTGTTGTTCTATTGCAAAAAAGTGATAATTACATAATAGAAAAACTATGAAAACACTGATAAAGACTGATGATATTAGGGCATGTATGCCCTCCGTAGTTCGTGATCCATATATGGTCTGTGGAAGAACTGATAGGTTCGCTTAGGTGTATGCTCTGTGATCATTCATTCTACTCGAGGACGATGTGTTCCCTCTTTTGATAGTTTGTCTGCACCTTCATTACACTCCCTGTAAATATGAGTGCATGAGATATGAAAAAAATGTGTTTTGAGAAAAACAATATCATCCAAAATAGTTCTGAGAGTATATGCATGGCATGATGTTGAGTTGTTGAACCAGTTTATGACTATTTTGAAATCTCCAAAAATTCGTATGTGTCGGCACAGTTTGAGGATTGCAAAATGTAAAAGATGTCGGAGAGTAAGCAGCTCTGCAAAATTATTTGTACCCTCTCCCAACCCCATGCAAATGTGAAAGTAATGTGTATCAGATAGATAAAATATAATGCCTCCACCACATCCCTGTACTTGTGCAGCCCCATCAAAGTATGCCTAGGGGTGTGCTTTGTCAATCAGTTCCTGTGTGATGTTCCGAGTTCTAAAAACTTGTTCATCTGTCGGGATTTCCCCATAGCTCGTACAAATTTTTGGTGGAATCAGAGACCAGTTTATATTCCGGCCCCTAAAAATAATGTTATTGCGGCACATCCATATGTGCCAATTGACCAGAAGCGGCAGATTCCTAGTTCTCGGCTCAGTTGCAGCTTCCCACCATATTTCCCAAGCATTTGGGATATCGACCCCACTCCAGGAATGTATGATACTTAGTGTGTGTCAGATTTGAGACCATAGAAGTTGAGAAGTGGAGCAAGTGAGGAATAAATGGTGATTTGATTCCTCCTCTGCATGGCATAAAACACACCAAGTTGGGCCTGGGAAAGCCCGTTTCCTAAGGTTTGCTCCTGTAGGTGTTTTATCCATTATAATGTTCCACATCAGTAATTTTGTGTGTGGAGGGGCTTTGAACTTCCATATATGGCTCCACCAGCTCATTAGTCTGTCCGGCTTGTGATCAGCATGTATGATATCATACCCTTGCTTGGAGTAGTAGTGCCCATTCTTAGTATATCACCAGATCAATTCATCCTCCTCTTCTCTTAGGCGCACATGGGTTTTTGTTAAAGTCTACAAAAAATTTCTCCACTGTCTTTCCCATTGTTTTGGGATGTTCCATTCCTCTCTTGTATGCCATGCTTGATGGAAGATGGTAGAGTTACTAGGGTCTCTGAGATTTGTGATGAAATGTACACCATTGTGGTTTAGCAGTGTGATGAGTTCCTGTGGGAGTTGGTAGGCATTTCCTCTTCCAATCCAAGGATCAATCCCGATCCGCACTGATTCACCATTCCCAATCCTCTAAATGAGGCCCCTCATAATGATAAGAAGGGTGTCGATTACTACCCTCCAGATAGCTTATATACCTTTCCTATTGCATGTGGGTTGTCTTAACCAGTCCAATGTTGTGCTAGGCCAAATGTATTTGTGGATGACCACCTCCGACCAAAGGTTCTTGTGCTTCAGGAGAAGCTAGCCTAGTTTTGCAGCCAGAGCTTGTGCGAAAACGGGGAGGTGCTTTAGACCCCAACCGCCCCATTTTTTGGGGGTCATAATCCGGCTCCATTTGACCCACGCAAAAGGATTTCCTTCTTTATGTCCCTTCCAAAGGAAATGGCTGTAGACAAGTTGGATCCTATGCAGTATCCTATGGGGGATTCAAGCCAAGGACATCCAAAAGACTAGGGTTGTTTCTAGCACTGCTTTTATGAGCACCATTCTTCCGGCTCTAGATAGTAAGCGATGGCTCCAGATATTTAATCTTTTTTCCGCCTTTGAGATCAGCTAGGTCCAATCTGCTATTTTGTAACTATCTGCTTTAATCCTGAATCCCAAGTACTTCAGACCATCCTTCAATGGCAAGGTTTGGCAGGGGAAATTTTGAAGGGCTAGTTGAGATTCTTGTTGTGCGCAATCAGAGAAGGATATAGTGAATTTTGCCCTATTTATCTCCATTCCTATAGCAGTGCTGAAAATTTTTAATATCTCTGTGAGAGTGATGATGTCTTGAATTCCCCCTATAAGGAATATGAGTATATCATCAACAAAAAGTAGATGAGTTAAAAGGCATTGATCAGTGATCTTGAGGCCCCGGAGTCTCCCAGCTCACTTCTCAGTTGCAATCAGTCTGCTCAGGCCTTCCATTACTAGAAGGAATAGTAAGGGGGATAAGGAGCAACCCTGCCTGATTCCCCGCTTCGCTTGAAATGAATGGGAGGCTGACCCATTTATAAGGATTGCAAAAGAAACTGATGTAATACATCCCATAATCCATCTGATAAACACCGAAGGGAAACCGAGGTGGCTGAGTATTATCCTTAAGTATAACCAGCTAACCTTGTCAAAGGCCTTTGAGAGGTCAATTTTGAGTGCCACCCCTTTTAGGTTCTTCAGTTTAATGGAGTGGAGAGCCTCTTGGGCAGAACCAATGGCTTCATGAATATGTCTATTTTGGAGGAAGGCAAATTTCTCCTGAGATATGTGTTCAGTTAGGATCAGCTTGATGCGATTTGCTATAATCTTTGCAAAAATTTTGTAGAGACAATTGCAGAGGGATATAGGGTGAAAGTTATTGAAGGAGGTTGGGAAGTCTGACTTGGGAATGAGGGCAATAAACGTAGAGTTTATGGGGGCATATATGCGACCTAGAATCCAGCTCTCTTCCACCACCCCAAGCAGGTCTGGTCCAATGATATCATAGAAATCAATAAAGAATTCCACAGGTCAGCCATCCAGTCCAAGACTTTTGTCCTTCTTGAAACACTTAAGAGTGCTTTCTAATTCCCCCATGGAGACAGGTTTTATAAGGTCCTCCATCCCATCCGGTTCCACAAACCCAGGGAAATGGCCAATAATGTTAATGATTTCAGCAATAGAAGTGGCATGGGGGGCTTTGAAAAGCTTCTTGAAGTGAGAGATACCAAGAAGGGTGAGCTGAGAATGAGTGTTGACTATCTAATCCTAGTCCGAGGGCATCTGCCAGATTGTATTGTTGGATTTTCTTCCATTTGCGTGTTTATGAAAGAACTTTGTGTTACCATCCCCCACTTGGAGCCAGATTACTCTGCTTCTAAGTCTACACGTTTCTTCCCGGTTAAGGAAGATCTTAGATCTCCAAGCCTCCGAATCAGCTAGATGTAACTTAGCTTCGATGGATAAGTAGCCAAGCCCACTTTCATCCGTTAAGGAGGCCAACTGGGCTTCGATGTCCACAAGGGATTGGTCATCCCTAGCCTTTTTTCTTTTTGTCCATTCAATGGTTAATCTCTTAAGCTATTTCAGGTTGCTATAGAAACCAACAGCCTTCCTTTCATCCCTGAAAGGGGGCTAGGCTTGCCAAAAATCTGAAACTAGCTTAATATATTCAGGGTCCTTCAGCCATGTGGAGTTAAATTTGAAAGGTGCCCTAGGTTTTCTAGATGAGCCAGCCACTTCCACATGGGGGAGTGATCCGAAATACCCCCCAAGCCCACCCATTTCCTGAAGATGGAGAAGGAATGGAGAAAGTCTTCTTGAATGGGGTATCTGTCAAGCCTTCTACCAAGGGCTGCTTCTCCAATCCGTCTGTTATGCCATGTTGGCATCTTCTTATTCATGGGCACATCTATAAGACCATATTGATCCAGGAGGGAGCTCAGCTGATCAGAGAGAGGGTCTAGCTGTGAGTGATGCCCCCAGGATTCCTCATGTCCAATGGAGAAATTCAGGTCTCCCCCTAGAATTGTGGAATTGTTGATCAAGGGATTTTCAAGAAAGGTTTGCCAAAAGGCAAGTATGTTTTGGTTTGGGGCATAGATATTAATGATACAAAGTTGTTTGCCTAATTCAGCTGAGAAAATGCCCATGCCCAGGAAACTCTGGCCTCCCCAAGAAGATATCATCCTTATAGATTAAGGATTTATCCCAATGGCCAAGCCCCCAGATCTGCCTGTTGCATTCAGGGCTTGGAAGCGTCAGCTAGGTAAGATGGATTGAAGGGTCCTAACAATTTGTTCAGGAGGCCCTATGGTTTCTTGAAGAAGAATCATGTCACAAGGAATGCAATGCAAGAGTCGCTTGAGGGCTAATTTTTTAGGGGGGCTGGCCAAGCCCTTACAATTGTATGAGAGCCATTTCATCAGGGAATGGTGTCAAGGGTGTCAGATGCTATAACTGCCCTTTTGATGGTGTTCTGGCACCCCTGAGCCACATCTACCCCTGCAGATTTGATGGCTTTAGAGATCTTTGAAGGTCTGCCTCTAGAGGGTTTATGCTCGGGGGGGGTGTGGAGGGATGCCCAGTCCTAGCAGGTTAGGGTTAATCAATTGATGGGAGTGGAGATTGTAGGAGTGCGAGCCCGAGGTAGAAGGGGAGTGGGAGGGGTGATGGAGAGGGCTCAGTTCTTGTACCGTCAGCGGGGTGGTAGAAAATATGGGGGAGAGGGGCTCAAGCTCACAATTAATGGGGGTATTCATGCACGAGAGGGATGCAGATTGAGCCAAAGATGCATTTATATGATTATAATACAGAGCAGAGGGAAAGGGAAGAGGCGAATTATCCGTTGTAGGAGCAGCCTCCACAGTAGACATGGATCGAGTCAGTGGAGGGGATATAGGTGGTATATGTGGAGCACTGGTTTGCTGAGAAGTGACTCCATCTGCATCCGTTGAGTGATCGTAATCGGGTCTTTTGACTGGTGTTGTTTCATTCCCCTTGCAGCCACCTGTGAAGTAGGAGTGAGCAATGGGAAGTTCTTGTATAGGTGGCCGACCTTGTGGCATCTTCTGCACCGAAAGGGAACACCTTCATAGTGCAGATTTTGACGATGTGAGAAATGTTTCTAATGGAGGGTTATCTTTTCCTCCAGCTCTTCCTTAGTATCTAGATGTACCAAGATACATGCCATTTTCATGATTCCTGTCTTTTCGAAGGATTGATCGTGTTCTAAGTAAGTGCCCAGGGAATCTCCAATGCACTTGAAGACTACATGGGTCTAGAACTGCATCGGAAGGCCCAGCAAACGGACCCAGATCGGCCTAGCGCCCATCTATTCCCCCTCCAGATCAAATAGAGGATCCCACCTTTTTAACACTACCGAAGCAAACTCTATGTGCCAGAATTGGGATAATATCCAATCGGTGTATTCTTACCTATGGAAACCCAGGGCAAACGACCAACGAGCCAGTACCCTGATGATGGGCAATTCTTTGAGCAGGGAGCCCCAAATCTCCAAGGTCCAGAGTCGAAGATGATCTATAGAGTAGTTCCTGTCATGCACACAACCCACCAGAACCTTCTTTGCAATCTCTACAACCTTGCCCATTGGAATGTCTTTGCCCAGAGCTAGGTTGATGTCTTTGTCCACTGATTTAAGGAACCTGCCTTTCTTGGGCTTGTCTAAGTAGCGAGCAGTCGGGTAGTCCTTGAGAAGACCATGGCAGCCATGATTAACAGTCTGGGGGTGGACATGGTAGATTTAGGGTTAGGTATCGAGGAGATAAAGTAGCCGGACCGGATGGGGGTATTAGGGTTTGAGCCACTAGGATTTAGGGTTGCAGTGGAGAGGGCAAGATTATTGAGGGGAGAATGCCTGAATGAAGGGATGTGGGAGGTGGAAGCGGTGCAATGCGGCGCAGAGATATGGGGGAGCTGGGGTAAGGGAGCGTCGAAGGTGGGCGAGGGATGTAGGTAGGTTCCAAGTAGGTTTAGGGTAGCCGAAGACAGAGGGGGGCAGTCCAATCCAGGAGCATCGTCAATGTGTACTAAGGGTGGGGGATGATTCAAAGGAGGACCAGGATGAGCCTGAACGGATGGTACAGCTGACAGCAGGCACAGGGTGGCAGTGAAGGGGCCAAAGACTGACATGGTTCGATGGTGAGACCAGATAACCTGTTGGGGATGAGGGTCCGCCTCATAGTCAACATCGTCTAGCTCCATTGTAATCGACAGTAAACGATCGGAGGAGAAACAAATGTCGAGGTGAGTAAATGAGACGGAAGGTAAACTAGGAAACCGCCAAGTGATGCCACTGTAGGCTAGGTAACCGCGAGATGGAGGGAAGTATGCCGCAGAGATTTTGGGGAGAATGAAGGTAGAGGTCAGGCGAGAAAGGAGGTAAGACCATGACCTTCAAGTCCAGGGTTTTTGGCCCTGAGGGCCTCCATGGGTGTCGTCTTCAGCATCTACAAAGCTCTCAACGTCCTCTAAACCTACAATATGAAAGATGTAACATATTACCTTGGAAAAATAGAATCCTCCATTGATGATGATAATCCATATTCTAATTATCTTTATAATAATAATAATAATAAAACTATATATTTAATTCATATTCTAATTATTTTTATAATAATAATAATAATAATAAAATTATAATTTAGATATTTTTATGTTTTTCTTAAATTTTGGTAATATGAAATGTATAATATGTTAAGTGTTTTGATGGCTATAAATATTTACTAATCATTTAATTTATATCACTATTTTAATATAAAATGTCTTTTTTTTTAATAATAATTGTTAAAAAAATGATTGAAATATAAATAATTTCATAATCGTTCAATAATACTAATACTTACCCATTAGTATGTATCTAAAAAGTCATATAGTAGCTGAGGTAAGTGCACATTTTATTGCTCCACATTTACTCATTTGCAATGCAATGAATATATTGCATCCACTCTATTATATTGTATCATTTCTTTTACAATGCCATCATAGCATTCAAAAGTCACAAAACAATAATTGTTACAAGTACAAAACTAAGGTGGGGCTATGTAGCTTTTTCCTTCTATATTATAGATTTTTTTTTTTTAAATAATTACATATCCTATGCTGATGAAGTATGAGTGCAAAGACAACATTTGTTAGTGGAAGTATCAATTATATAACAAGATCCACAAGTGGCGGTAATCCCTGTTGATATGCAACAGTGAGCTATTCCGTGAGGTTTGGCTTTGTTTTTTAGTGAGTAGGTTTGGACACCAAGCATACTTGTATTGAATGTTCTTGAATTCAATCTTAATCTTAATGTTCTCATAGTGAAAGCAATATTTAAAGGAAACCAAACATATAGGTTAGAGACCATACTTGATCCATCACCAAACAGAGCATAGATATCATATGATAACACGAGGGCACTTAACTAAAAGCCGATATAATATTTAGATCACACAGTTACTACAATTTGAAACACACAAATTGACAGATCTGCAAATAACAATAATAAAGGGATGTTGGATTGTGTTAATGGGCCCTACCAGTCATGCTTGCACCCTAGCGAATAAAACTATCATCAAAATCTTTATATTCACTAACACAATATTTCACATTAGGAGATAAAAACAATGAAACAAACTTGTGGGTCCACTTACTGCTTGCATGCAACCCATGTTGCCTCTCACTGATGTCACGCACATCTTCTGGGTGATCGAAAATGCCCGTCGAGGAATCGAAGAGGCCAATTTGAACAGTGAAATGCTTGCAAATGTCTTGGATTGTCTTATTCCCAATGCCCCCAATCTGGAACATGTGTGTCTGCAAACGGGAATGGAGCAGCCACCATGATAAGTTGCAGGACATACTGTTTGAAAAATTATGAGGAGAGAGTGATATTAAGATCAGTTGGTCCATCAATCGCCCCATTGTAATGTTATTCGGTTTCTCTCCTTTTACTAGATACTCCTCCATGAATTTCCTGGTTTCTCTCGCAGTTTACGCTGCGATCTGCAAGAAGGAGGGAACGCAGTTCAGATTCCCGGGGAATTCCATCACATGGGAGGGGCTTTCGAAGGCTTCAGATGCGGAAGCCATTGCGGAGCAACAGATATGGGCATGCATTGAACCAAATGGGAAGAACAAGGTATTTAATGTGAGCAACGGGGATGTATTTAGATGGAAAAATGTGTGGATTCTGGTTGTAGAGAAGCTGGAGGTGGAGGCGGGTGATTATGAGGGCGTTGATTTTCCTTGGCAGAGGAAATGAAAAGGAAGAGCGGTGTGTGGGAGGAAATAGTGAAGGAGAAGGGGCTTGTGGAGAGCAAGCTTGAAGAAGTGGGGGAACAATGGTGATTATCTATTGACAGAATATTGAACAAGAGTTTGATGAAGGGTGTGAGTATGAGCATGAAGAAGAGCAAGGACTTTGTTTTTTCGGGGTTTAGGAACACAGAGAGGTCTTGTCTTGAATGGATCGATATGCTAAAAACCCATAAAATCATTCCTTTGATTGAAAGGTACAGAAAACAGGCATGACTAATTGCAGTTTCAAAAGTTGCAAAGCATACATAGTCTCTCTTCTCGATTAGGATAAAAAGGAAAGCTATTTCGACCTGTAACTTTTCGAACTACAATCAAAATTAAATCACATTTTCTAATTATTTTATGTTCTCGAATTTTTGTTTTGAATAATTTTTATTTTTATTTAAGATGTGCCTTAATTGAGACAGGCACATGTGAATGTCTTAGTGAGAAAAATGAATGACCTGACGAACCAAAACGCATTGCTCTATGTGATTGATATGTGATAGTGCTGCTACCTGAGTGGCAGACTTCAAATCTTGGCTTGTATGTTTCTGTTTGTCATTCTAGAGGTGAGATTCGAGAACCATTCAAGGATCTTGTCATATTACAAAGCAATTGAATAAACAGTTCATTGAAATTACTGCACGACTAGGTAACTTGTTTTTTTTTCTTTGGACATACAGTCCATTGTTTTGTGTGAATGAAAAACTTGCATATTGTAAGCACGGATTTGGTCATCAAGTAATACGAGGAGCAGAAATACCCTCATCTTGAACGGGATAAATGTGTTGTTGTGTCAATTTGTGTTTACAGAAACTAAATGGCTTGTTTTTTTGGACCTGAAGGAAATGCAGAAATAGATTTGACTACAGATTAAGCTTCTTGGCTTATTGGTGCTAGTTTTGTTTATGCTATAGGATTATATTTTGTTTCTTCATTTTGTAGGGCGCACTCAAAACCATAATTTACAGGTAAAAAAATTATGTTTAGAAAACAACTAACAAAGGTATATATTGACAATTTTATGAGGTTTCTATATAGAATGAAGGCTTCAAAGTAATGATTCCTTACTGGATAAAATGCTGCATACCATGAATGCAGGGGAGCTTGTTTTGGGACACAGGAACTCATTGGAGAAGATGTCCTAGAAGAACATCAATGTTCCAGGTATTGAACGAGAAATCTCCCTTTCTATAGAAGTAGAGTAATATAAACTAATTAATGAAAACAAAGATAATATGAAAACGTACTTACAACCATCAATATATGAATGCATGAACATAAATCTTTGGGAAGTTCACACATATGTTCCATTATCTATGTAATAGATTTAAGTAAATGACAGTCTATAACTAATTCCCTGCAATAGGCTTCGGCAATTTGTGTGTAGCTTGGGGAATCCAATCTGCACTGCAACAAGCTTTGAAATGTTTTCTAACGTGTTGACATTGATTCCCAGCTATAGTGTAGTTAGTGTCACTTACACGGGGAGTAGTGGCACAATCAAAGTACACTGCAACGTTAAATACAAAAGGATTTGAAAGTACCAGACATAATCAAATTCCTCAAAAGAATTTTTATATCAAAACATTAAAAATGTATTCAGCTTAACCTTACAATTTGTTGGCCATGTCAAGGAAATCAACATTGTTAATGCACTAAAAATTTTGAAATCCCTATATTCCATTGTCATCTTTGCCATTCTATTCAGCTACAGGAAAGGTAGAAATAGATACTGTTTTTCAGTTTCCAGTTTCTATCAACAAAAGGAATATGATAATATAAAGTCCCAATTCCAATAGATAATTTGGAAACTATCATTAAAACAAGAATATGTGCATGGAAAGAAAAGAAAACATTGAATGAACATGTGCTAACGAATTTTTAGGGGTTTGTTCTTCCGGTCATTACCATCACGCTGGCAGAGATCAAATATCTGTGTCTATTGCCTTGTTTCTGCAGGATTTCTCGACAGATTTTAAACGATGCTAGCTTCCCTGGGCAAATTCAGAGAGGCAAGTGTCAAATGGGTAGTTTCTAGAAGATTCTCTAGGTTTCCACCTAGCCAACTGCCTCTGCCATTTGTCTCCTCTCGCTTATCGCACCCTACAAAATGGATTTTTAGTATGCATCACACCCTTAGCACTAGGCAGTCTGTATGGTCCTGTTTTGACTAGTTCTGAGTAGTTTTTCAGGGAGAACTTCTAGGAGATGATGTAATCAGCTGACCTTGCTCCTTTAGGGTATGAAACAAAACTTTTAGGGACTTAGAAGCCCTTGGTTTATGGACCTATGTGATTGGGGTTGCAGTGCCCAAATATGTCTATAATAGTTGACGCCTAAAGCATGAGGTCATAAATCTTTTGATGTCGGGTGAAATGCTTTATCATGAGGATCCGAGGTTTTTTCGAACTGGAAGGTGACATGTAATAAGATACAATAAAATACATTATCTTCATAATATTTTCATGATCTAGCTGAGACAGGCATTCCCATGCTTAACTTTATAAATTCATTTTCATGTACATAGGACAGACAACCGTCTATGTGGCAGACTGATGATTCTAGTAGAGCCATCATCCCTTAGCTTGGATGATTATCTGTGCAACTATGATGTACATTTGATGTTTTTATTTTCCTGAATATATCGCAGCCTGGATGGATGAAACTAGATCCAAGGTCTTCAAAACTCGTTTAATCTTCGCCCAAAGTACAAGTCAATCCATGTGAAAAGATGTTCTGATGTCGAACATGGAAAGACATCGCCTGATTACCAGCCAATGATGTAAGCTGTTAACAGGCACGAGAGGAATCACTGATAATGATGATGACTCTCAAGGTACTATAGTACAATTCATGTTGTGTGAATACATGAGTCGATGTCAAACACCATGCAAAATATTTCGGTCGAAGGCCATTGACGTAAACCTGTCGCCAGAAGTGAGAAACTTGCCATTGAGGCATGCAAGCTTCAAAGTACTGAAAGGATTGTTCTTAAGTTGACTTCTTGGATAATGAGCTGATGTCGACGAGAAGTGACCCGTTGTAGGAGGGACTTAATGAATCCCACATCTACAACACGAAATGGACCAAACGATTTTGCGGAGGTGAAAACGATCTGACGATACAAGGTTCATGGTGGTGGTCATGAAAGAATAAAGCATGAAGGTATTGCAGTGGATGAGATGTTGGCTAGGTTGGTGAATACTCTGAGCGACTTCTCTTAAACATACTAGCGACACTGAAATGGATTGGTAGCTTTAACCTCGAGGTGGATGGTACGGTGGACCAATGGTGATATGACCAGTGAACGGAATAACCCAACCCAACTCAATCATGGTGATGGAGTGAAAGTGTCATGTTCAAGAGTGACCTGCTACCAATGAAGCTATTCAAGTTTTCTTCCCTTTTTCCCCAATCATTGTTGACCAATACCTCTTTATTTGTGTCAAGCTTGAGGAGGATAACATATGCTTGTTCTATAATTTGCCCTTCGGGCAAACCTTTCGCTATGTTTTAACGAGCCTAGCGACAATGAAACTCTCTCTTGTCTACATGGACAAGTTTGTCACTATTATTTTAACGAGTTTAACGACAAAGATAACTCAGTCCTTTTCAATTTTAGAGAGTCTAAAATGGATGGAAAGGCAACTCCAGTGGTCCTTTTTCGTAATGTAATCCATTAAGTCTGAAAACGTGTAAAATAATATGAAAGGGATGACTTTTCGATAGTTTTAATTAGCCGAACAAGACAAGCGCTTGATCTTTTTGTGTAATAATCCCTTAGCTCCAAAAATATTAAAATCTAGAGGAGGGATGGCACTTCCAGTCGCTTTAATGAGCTGGAGAGGCCAATTGCTCGACAATATTTTCATATTTTACGAGTAAGATGAAAAGAGCTTAAAGGAGACTCATTTTTTGAGGAACGAGTGATGTTTTTGGATAGCAACTAGTTCCAAGTAAGGTTTGGAACTTTTTCAATCACGTCAGTGTAAAGAAGGTTGCTAATAGAATCACTCGTTGCAACTGTTCCTCAAAAGGGTAAACAATCAAATGGAGGCATATGATCAGCTAAAAAAGAGTGGAGGTGATGGTAAGAACACAACCAAGGTTTAAAAGCTGATAATTATGTGATCGCAATGGTTATTTACCGAAGGTGGGTTCATTTTTTAATGAGCTTGAACTCTGGGGGAACATGTGCTCATTGCTAGGTTTATTTTCTAACGAGCTTGAACTTCGTGTAAACCTGCTCGTGTTCGGTTTCATGTTTACACAAGCTTAAAACGAAAAACTATGCTTGTTATAAGTTCGCATGCCCCTAGCATAATGACGCAAATCGAGGTGCATGCCCCCCAAGCTTCATTGCATTCAATGCAGTGGTTGGAATGAAGGTTTACCTTTGAGATCTTTGAAAGACTCTACTTGGATTTTACGAGACCGTAATCAAAGACTCGATTTGGAAAGGGAGTTGTTTCATTTTTTAATGAGGTTGACACAGGATAGGAATCGTCCCCGGAGTCCACCGTATTTACAGTTTTGATAGAAAATCAAAAACTAAAGGATGATTAAGGTCACTGGAATAATCTTCGTGGTAATCTGGAAGATGGGAACGATGGTTTTAATCTTCCCATGGTGCCTCTCCCATCATCATTGACTGAATGATTCCTTTGTCTGTAGAATGTACATGCGACCAAGGATCTGTAGAGGTGCCATATTCCTTAGACCTATCTATCCAAACACTCGATGAGCGTTGATTTGGGTTTGCCCCCCAGGCTAAGAAAATTGATTGCTACAATATTCCTATTAGGCTTGGGGGAATACCTGGCGATGATCCAAGCTAACAAAATGTTCGGGAATCTTCTGAATCTTTTAGATATAGAAGATATCATATTGCAGGTTTCCACCGTGGCCACTTCCGCCAGATTACTCAGAGGCGGTAGGGAAAAAGTACCCATTAAAGTAGGGTCTTTTAGGAGGCCTACTCCAATATTTTGAAGTGAATGAGAGCTTCCATGGATCATTGGAATGCTTCCCGTAACTTGTGAACTGTTGGGGAGGAAGGTTTGTTGGTCAATGATTGTAATTCCTCCTTGAGAAGGAAATGAAATCTTTCTAAAGTATGTTGACACAACAGCTACCATAGCATAAATCCAGGGCCTTCCCAGTAGGATGTTGTAATCGAGGTTTCCATCGATAACTTCGACGTCAATTTCTACTGTTTTTCCCCCCAGTTCAACTTGCAAGTTACTTAAAATCTCATACGGGGTGTATGTTCATCCATCGAATGATTTTAATGTCGTTGATGATTGCGACAAGGGTGGTGAGCCTAAAGTTTTCCAGCAACTCATTGACATAATGTAGGTAGATGCCCCCTAATCAATAATTGTTCGATGAATATTTTTGTTGAGGGCTTTCACTTGAATGAGGAAAGCGAGTTGAGTTGGTAACTGAGGTTCATATCCTTTATGATTAAAGGCCACAAGATTGGAATCCGCTCGGTCAATCCCACCTATTGCTGATAATAGAGCCTACTTTTGGGAGGGGCAATTTTGCAGTACTTCAAGTGTCGACATAGCGGACCGCGATTGGGCCAGGTCCTCTACTATATTATAATTCTATGTTGCTCTGGCAGGAGGATTAAATTTTGATTTGTGTACTACTCCCTTTGGCAGCTTTATCGTCAGTTCAGGAATGATGGGTGGCACAACCTCGGTCGAAGTTGTTGTCGAACTACTAGGTTGACCAGTAGCCTTGTTGTTCGACAGCTGTGGATTCCCATAATCTTTATTCCTTGCTATCAAAGCATCATTTTGCTGTTTCGAGATGGATAGCATAGGCACTTGGGATGGGGAAGTAAGATCAATAGCAACCAGGTTTGTTTCTGGGCTTCGAAATGGATTAGTCAACACTGCTGGGGTATTTGAAGTTTTTAAAAATTTCATAACCTTAACTTTATGTGGACAATCTTTCGTGAAATGCTCATCGTCGCATTTGTAACATGGATAACGAGTTTTCTTTTTCCCAGTAGGGTTTCCAGAAGATTTCTTAGGAGTCGAATCTTCCTGTTTCTTCCTTTTATTCTTCCCTTTCTTCTTGCCCCCTGGTTGCTTTGGTTCTTTGCCTTTGTCGGTCGACACGACATTAACTTCCGAGGCAGGAAGTTTGTCATTTGTCTTTTTACTGGAAACTGCAAGGGCTTTACCAAAGGGGGCCTTTGCAGTTTGCGTACTTGAGGTGCTAATCACATCATCGACGACATGAGAATCCTTGTTTGATTTAGGAGGAGGAACGGAAAACTCTAGTCTAGGAGCATCAGGAATTTTATCATAGAGCGTGCCAGACTGAGTATAGATCAAGTCTATATATTGTGCACGAGCAATGACTTGCTCTTCAGTGACAACTCCCCCCTTAGCCACATCTTCTGTAATAGAAGGTAACAATGACTTTATAAACCATTCAGCTAAAAGCTAATCAGGAACGTACATCTTCACCATTCTTCGACGACGCCGCCACTCATGAATACGATCAGATATGTGAGTGGCTGTTGTCTGTTTAAAGTTGGTAAGGAGTTCTATCCCTGTTTCATACCTTATGGGTAATTGAAAATGGGTTAAAAAGGTAGTGGCAAGGCTACTGAAGTTGTCAAACGAAGCTCTAGGCAATTCTATATACCATTTAGCTGCCAGACTTGTTAACGTTTGCTGGAAAAGGAAAAGCCTAATTGAATCATCATTCAAGGTGTTGGATGAACACCACAGATGAAAGGTCATCACATTATTCGACGGATCTTCACCCGAATTTCCATTGAATTTAGGAATATCTGACGGAAGTTTATGAGGAATCGCTGGCCACCATGGGGCGTAAGCAATTGGGTCATTTGTTAGTCGATTCAGATTTGGTAATTCCAACGTTGCGACAAAAGGCAACTATTGATTCAGGTTTGGCGAAGTATAACCAGGATAAGATGGGAGCGCTTGAGCAGTGGGTCTTTGCATACTATCATAATGTATTTGATGCTGATAACTTTGATAAGGTTGATGGGCATAACCATTATGATATGATTGATGGTGACCGTTTTGAATATACGGTTGCCCATTACCCAGAAAGCTTTGTTGTTCAGGTCCTCGGTAAGCTTGCTGGAATTGCGGTTGTTGATATTGCACCAGCCATGGTTGTGAAGCCATTTGCTGTTGTCCAATACTGGATGTTTGACCAAGATGAGAGGTGATAATACCCGTTTGAGCCTGAGTCACTTCAGTTAAGGAGCCACTAATCGACGATTGTGGTTGTGTCGTGGAGATAAGAGGCTATTGTATTACGACTTGAGAGACTTGAGGTTGACATACAACAGGCAGTGATTGTACTTGCAACACCGTCACAATAGTCGGCGTAGTGGGAATATTCGACACAAGTAGATTTGGTTTCATTGAATATACAACTCTTGGTTGTTGAGGCAGTATTGGCACCCAACCACTGGATGTAATTCCAGCTTGACCTGAATTCTGTTGTGAACTCTCATATGGTTGTTCTCCCGGAGGGAACAATGAAAAGGCATACTTCCCCTCATATGACTGCAATCCAGTGTTCAAAGGGAAAATTGGTCTTTGGAGACTGGAATGCCCAAATTGATACTGTTGCGAAGGATCAATTTTTTGAGACTCAACATAAGAGATTCCAGATAAGGTTCTGAATGAACAAATGAGAACAGACCATACTGGCGAAACAGTCCTTGGGTGGACTCCATCTAGCGGTTGAGAACTAGTTGGGAGAGATGGTACACCGGCAAACATTGTTGGAGTAGTAGCAGGAGGTTCTGTTGCTGCTGTGTCACATGACACAACCTAGATGTCGATGGTTGTTCAGACTTATCGAGTCTATCCAAAAGATTTCCTAGTGATTCTACAAGAACTTGTGATGAAGGGAGACTAACTTCTGAAGTAGAAGGATATAGGTGGATCCCAGTTCCAAAATGCAATGGAGTAATGGATGAAAGATCCTCCACAATCTCTTCTATAGTAATCAGTCTAGGTGGGAGAGGTAGACCATCCGGACCGTAAAATATTTCTAGTGCCAAAGAAGGCATAGACTCTACAGTGACAGATGTTGGAGGGGTGACACCTTCCGAATCAGTCCTAGATGGAGCTGGTTCAGGAATAGGAATGTTTACCATTACACTAGGATCCGTTATAATGTCATCTTGTAACTGTGGAACTTCTTCTATAGAGGCAGGGATACCAGAAATATTTGGAGTAACTGGAGTCTCCGAGGATGTTGAAACACAAGTTTCAAGAAAACCGGGAGACTTTGACCTAGTTAAACGAGTTTGTTTGGCTTGGAATGGCTTCGTTTCAGGAGTCAAAGAAAGTTGACTTGTTAGTCTCCGTGAACGACGAGGTTTTGATTGACTTTCTTCCATGATTGTGAATGACTTGATCAACTCAAAATAAGGAGGGGAAAATGTTATTCCGAATTAAATGAATTTTACGATGCTTTGACACAACTTGCTTTTTCAATTTTTAAGAGTCGAGAAAAAGGTAAAGATGACTCTAGTTGCCTTCGATTTTTAATGAGCCCGAAGTGACAAGTGCTCAGATGGACCTTTTCTTTTAAGGAGTCTGAGAAGGAATGAAAGTGACTACTTTGGAAATCTATACAGAGGGATTACCAAACCAATTGCAAAACTATAGAATACTTTTTGCGGTATAGCAGTCAATCTTATCGGATGCTGTGTTCAGTGCATTGTGATCGATAGGGCAGTAGATACGGCTTCCTAAGGATAAAGGATATAGCCTATTGTGGTCTCCCAATATATACTCGATGGTATGTGGGAGCACAAGTCCGTACTGGCACTTGTCATCTCAAAGAGGAGGAATCACCCAACCTACGATGAAAGCGACAGTTACCAAGCTTTACGACGCCAAAATACGTATCTAGCCTAGACTTCTAAATGTTGTGTGTTAAGTTCCAAAGCATTTTTATGTTCATTGAATTTATTTTACAGTTGATCTTTCTTAAGAAGTTTTCCTTTAAGGTTCACTGCGTGATGTAGATATACAAATCCTAAATATGCAATCTAAGATGATAAACAGTCGTTTACTTTCTTTTGCAATGAAAATACTAGCTACTAAGGAAAGAGAAGTGAAATTCTTTCAACATAGAGCAGAGAGCACACACTAAGATGCACTGTCCTAAATCAATCTCCACAAGCAGTCTAAATGAAAATGCACATGCATGTATTTGTTTTCCGCTTTCTTAATGTGTGAATGACAAAAAGAATTCTAAGTATAGATCTGAACTATTTTTCTTTCAGAGCGACAGTACTAACAATTTTCTTTTCAAAAGCGAAAGGAAGATGAAGACGACACTTTGTGATTTCAAATTAAAAAAAAGAAAGGAAGACTAAGACGATACTTTGCGATTTCGAATTCAAAAAATGAAAGGAAGACTACTTTGCGATTTCGAATTCAAAAAATGAAAGGAAGGCTAAGACGAAACTTTGAGATTTCGAATTTGAAAAACAAAAGGGAGACTAAGAGCTACACTTTCAATTTCAATTTGAAAACTGCTTTCAACACTTCAAAGAATTGATGATTCAAATCAAAAACAATGGCAAAAGTGTAATCGACTATCAGAAAGAGGAAGAGTCTTTTCTTTGACTGAAAATGACACTTGTGACACTTTCAAATCAAAAGACAAAAATTTGATTAAGCTATTGTTTTCCAAAAGAGAATTGTAAATGGCGAAAAATACATAAAAACATTCACAATTCTTTATACAATGGAGGCTTAATAATGCAAAGGAAGGGAGTTTCAACAATGATATACTGATCACAGACAACAAAACTCTTGAATAAAGCTAAAGACAATGAAGAAAAAACCAAAATCTGGAGGCAGAAACAGTCTTACCTGATCATCACACCTGAAACATAGGGAAATAGGGATGCATCTCACCTACATCACATGCGAGGTGCGATGCATCCAGACTGTCAAAGGGAGACAGTGCAATGGTCCAGGGATGAGACTGGGCTTGGTTTTTGCTCATAGTTTGCAGCGTATTTTAGGGATTTACGCTGAGCTAATGATAGTCAGTAAATACAAAGTATAGGGGCTGATCTAATAAGGTTACTTGAGCTACCACCAAGACACTTAGGATGTTTGCAAGTCAGTTGTTTAGTTCATAAACAAACCTAGAGATTGACTGAAGTAGCGTTGATCTACTTTGCACTTGCATAGCAAATGCAGTTCAAAGGCTAGCTGGCTTAACTTCAGGCTTCGTCTATAGTTTATGAAGCAAACAAATAGAGACAAGAAATCAAACTATTCACTCCCCAGTGGAGTTGCCATTTTGTTATCAGGAAAGCTAGTGTCCATTCAGAGTTGCTAGTCCTACTAAGATGGGTAGCTATCTTAGAAACAAACAAACTAAAGCTACTTTTGTTTCCTTTATGAGAGATAGTTTGGGAGAGGAGCAGAGAGTACCAACCTCAGTCTTTCTCTTGGCTCCTTGCTTGTTTCCTCCCTCCTTTGACAGAGCTTCGCCACTCGTTCCTTACTTGTCCCGCTTCAAAGAACACTTGTAGAGTGAAAGCAGCATAAGACCATCAAAGCATAGAGATCTATAACCATAAACAATATAGGTTCAGATGTATATTAACCATACAAATGCATATATCAATACAAGATTCAGAGATATACAAGAATATGGAGGAAAACTCAAATAGATTTATTGATAGAAGTAGTAGAAGAGAGGATTACAACCCATTGGTTTGACCCAACGCCATCCTCCCAGCATGAAATCCCTCTTCACCTCATGAAAAGCTTAGATCACCCAACAATACAGTGTTGCACAGAGAAACCAATAACACTTCCTTACAAAATACAAAATTCCAGCCTCTGGATCTCTAGGATGAGGGATCCATATATAGATGTTTGTAGGTGGGTGAGTCAGCTTCTGGGATTTTGATTAGTGTCATCTCTCTGATATTTCTTGGTTCCACTTGGAGATTTCATGATCTCTTACTCATCCCTGGGCGAATTTAGAGAGGCAAGTGTCAAATGGCCAGTTTCTAGAAGATTCTCTAGGTTTCCACCTAGCCAACTGCCTCTGCCATTTGTCTGCTCTCGCTCATTGCACCCTACAGAAGGTATTTTTAATATGCATCACACTTTTTTCATGTGGCAAGTGAGATGCATTGCACCCTTAGCACTAGGCAGTCTATATGGTCCTATTTTGACCAGTTCTGAGTAGTTTTTTAGGGAGAACTTCTGGGAGATGATGTAATTAGCTGACCTTGCGCCTTTAGGGTATGAAACAACACTTTTAGGGACTTAGAAGCCCTTGGTTTATGGACATATGTGATTGGGGTTGCAGTGCCCAAATATGTCTATAACACCAGGTCTTTTACACTAGAACCCTAAGGAGTTGAAGGAGGGATACATGGTATGTGTTGTTCATTTCTAGTCATCTTATTGTCTAGAGAAGTCATATGAAATCTCAGATGTTGTTGATCATTCCTAATACCTATCAAAATGTCCAGAATTCCTGGTTCTTTTTGTAGTCCTCCCTGAGGTGCTCTTGTCAAAAAGGTCTTCATCTACAAGTATAAGGACAAAGTTTCCATGTACAAGGTGTGCTTCTCTCTGGTGTGTTCAAGGTTTGGGATGAGATCCTAAAATTCATTTATAAGTTCCACATATGATATAGGTCCTTTGGTGCTTACCATGGGCACTTACCATTCATCTATCTTATTGTGGTCCATGACACAGATTGAGTCTTGGTTTCTCGTGGTTGTATCTTAACCCTCAATATGACTACAACCTCTTTCACATCCATGAATACCAGGTATGCAACCTATGTTGTCACCACATCTCTAGTACGAGGGTGGTATCACCATCTTCTCAAGTGGGAAGCCCCTAAAACCATTTCTAAAGAATAAAACTCACCACTTGGTGGAATGATATTTGAGGGTGCTTCACCTTATGGACACAAAACTTGAATATAAGTATTTTATGGCAAAGAGTGTTGGACTAGTAACTCATCCAAGCCCTGTTTACACTAGATAAAGACCGAATATTTCAAATCTACAAGCCTTAAATAGTAAATTCACCTGTAATGGAGGCTTCTTCCAACCACCAATAGCCCTCCACCATATCATGCCATTAATATAGAGATACCAATGTTTAAAATGACCAATAATAGAATGTAAAACCATTCCATCCACCATGAAAATTGGAAACCTTCCCCAAGACTTAAGGCTTGTTGCAGGGTGATTACCTATATATATAATAAGGTTTCTCCCTAGCAGGAGAAATGGCTAAATTGTATGATTGGAATTAATTTTCCAAACATTATGATTGAGGAAACCAAGAGTCAAATTATCTAGGGAAACTACATGCTTAACATCTTCCATTCTAGAATAGAGATGTAGGGTCTCTAAACCCCCATAACCAGAGCATGTTTTGAATTGAAGAAAAATGTGATTTTCTATACCTTTACCTCCCACCCCTACCAAAATTTCCATAGAGAAAAAAAAACCACACAAGAAATGAAAATTAAACTGATTCAAGAAATTTTCCACATAAAAATTCCTTTTGATAGACACATCTCCTCATTCAAAGCAATTTCCATAATTTGAATTTCTTCAAAAAGAAAATTCGTGAGGGAATTCAAAGAAGTGAGGAGGAACATACCCATAAAAGCTAAAGTAGGCACCAGGCCTAAGTTTTGTTACTCCTTCCGCATTGTATCATCTCAACACTGACTTGTGAAACTAGTGAACCTGTTTCAAAGGCACCTTCCTGTTCAGGACTACGGTCCTATAAATACTCCACACCAAACTCCATGTCATTTATAGTCTTGAAATGAACACCATTTTCCTTTATAGGCTTTTCTACATGTAATTTCATGTGTGGAGGTGTCCACGCCACACCATCCATTCATTACATTCTTTAAATTCCATCCTGAAACTTTCTCAGATCCAAATAGACCCATTTGGCTAGCTATCATCCCCATCATGGATTTTCATCAAATGATTATTTTTAAAAAAATAAAATCACAATTTACATTTAGATTAATTGATTGAGTTTACAAGAATATTAAATTAAATTAATTAATAAACCAATATATTTTAAATCACATCAATATAATCACTTCACTTATGCTAATCCAATACTTTATAATTCAAGAAAGAAATATTTTTAAATAAGGTAATTTAAAAGAAAGTAACTTAGAAAATCATACTAACTTTCAATATATGGGTTAATTGAGTTTCTTCCATGGTTCTACTTACAAGCCAACATAAAGTAGTGAGAGTTAGTTGAAGCTCAAATTTCATCTACATATAATTTTTTATAAATATATAAAGTTTCAATAATGGTTATGTGGATCATATTTATAATCATCATTTAAAATGGAGATAAGAACAACAAGGTGGGGAATGGATGAGTTTTTTTTTTTTTTTATGTATCTTGAATCGTTAGGTTTTTCATTTTGATGAGGAATAGGAATAGGTTAACATTAAGGAGAAAATTCAAAAATTAGATTCTCAATTTGAGGAAGGAAATGGTTTTTTTAATTAACAAAGAGGATTTTTTTTATTAATAGAGACAAAATATATATATTCAATGAATAAAAAATAAGAATATTTATCCTTGATGAATTACATAAAAATCATATCGGTAGGCACCCTAGGTATTGAAAGCCAATAACCATGATAAGGAAGGACTTCAATTGGCCTAATATGAAGTCAAAAACAACAAACTATGTATTAAAATGTTTAAAATTTCAATAGTTTAAAGTTTCCCATTAACATTTAGATGGATTAGTAAATCCTTTATCCATTCCACATTGGAAATGGGAGGTAACATATATGGATTTCATTACTGGTTTTCCAAAAAGATGAAAAAACGTGACTCTAAAATGGTTGTGGTACAAAAACTTAATAAGGTAACACATTTCATACCTATAAATTCTACTTTCAAGGCCATTAATATAGAAAAAAAATCCATGAGGGATATTTTTAGATTACATGGTTTGCCTAAGACCATAATTTTGTACTGTGATGTGAAATTTACTTCCAAGTTTTTTAAAGGTATATTTGAATTCATGGGTACGAAATTGAGATTTAGCACAATTTATCATCCCCATAATGATGGTAAAATAGAAAGGACCAATCAAATCCTAGAAGACATGTTGTGAAGGTATGTTATGGATAGGCACACTAAGTGGGAAGATTATTTGCATTTAGTTAAATTTTCCTACAATAATGATCATCAGAATTCCTTAAAGATGATCCCTTTTGAATTAATGTATGGATGCCATTGTAACATAAATTCGAGCTGGGATCATCTTGAATACAAGATCGTTTTAGGACCATATTTGCTGAGAGATATGGAGGAAACAATCAAATAGGTGAAACAAGATATAAAAACAACTCAGGACCAACAAAAGATTTACACAAACTTAAAGAGAGTTCACAACAATTTTAAAGTTGGTGACGATCTTTGTTTGAAAGTGAAACCTAAGAAAAATATTCTGAGACTTGGTAGTTGTGCCAAGTTGTCACTTGAATTTTGTTGACCCTTTGAAGTGTTAGCAAGAATAGGTACATTTACCTATCAACTTGCTTTACTAACAAGCATAAAATTTCATGTTGTGTTTAACGTGTTCCAACTCACATAATTAATTGGAACGCGATACAGGTACAATTGAAGGGAGAGTTTGTGGTAGAACCTTTATGCATACCAGACCAGAGGAAATTCATGCTTCGAAATATAGTCATAACCCAAGTCAAAGTACAATGGAAAAATTTCATCCCAAATGAGGAAACTTGTGAAATGGAAGATGCTTTTAAAGAAGCATATCCACATTTATTCTTAGACTAGGCCGGAGCCTAGAGTAGACACCGAGATGGTGTCAAGCTCAAGTGGGGGAGGGTGTAATATCCCCTGATTTAGTTTTATTTGTGAATATAATATATGTCAAGTGTGTTGATGTTGTGACTTTAAGACTTATATGGAACTGGTTTATTAGTATTTTATTACTAATACTTAGTTTATTACTAATACTTAGTTTATGTAAATATGTTTTATTAAGTTATTAATGAAATATGGAAAATAATACTGAGGTTGTAAATGACTAAAGATAAGTTATGCACTGAAAGGTAGTGGGTGGATTTACTTACCTTTGGATAATGTAAGACCTAGGCATATAATCTAAGGATTATATTATTATTGTGAAAAATTTATTGATTAATAGCTCTACAAAAAAGTCATGACATTATCTTAGGAAGTTGGGGAAATTTTGGCTCATTAATGAGAAAAGTAACTACCTATCACCTAATTGATAATGGAGAAGGTAGTTAATAATTACAAACAAAATCATGGAAAAGGGTATTTTTGTCCTATACTACATTTAGACTCACATAGTGAAGAGTTAGAAAGAGGAGGTATAGTTGAAATAAAGGGAAAAAAGAGAACAATAAATTTTTACTAGCTTGCAATCCATTTAAGTTTTGGGGGACTCATCAAGGAGGAAGAGTCAAAGGTTGGAGGATCATTGTAGCACCAGTATTATTTTCCAGAGATACTAACAAGTCAGTCTACCAAACAAGTTATATTTTAGTAATTGTATTATGTTAGGTATTTTATTGAGAATATACACAACAATAAAGTTAGTACAGTTTGAAATATTTATGAATATTTTATATGAAAATGAAAAAATGACAGTTAGAAATATAATCTTCAAATAATTTTTTAATTGTTGAACTATTCTATGTTTATTTAGAGAATAATACATATGTCTAAAAGAATATGATTTTCCTATTTAATGATTAAGGAATATTTGAAATAGTGATGTATATATTTACTTTCTCAAATAATTGACTATATGTGTAGAATTAAAAACCTTAGTTTGCATGTAAATATGGGAATGCAAGTCAAGGAAGGTTGTAGTTGGGTAAAAGTTTAACACAGACTATATAGGGTTCACTAGTAGCATCCCTTCTTGGTATTAAAACCTATAATAAACAAGTTCATAGCCATGAATCTCATAAACATAGATGGTGAGGTCAAACTAGCCTAATACATCAAAAGGATATGTACAAATATATGATTTTAAATAAAAATTTTAGAGAATGATAGGCTATCTTAGGTAACTTAAGAAAAAAAAATCCTCCAATGAAGCAAGAAAACAAAGTAGGCTCATAAGTCCGCTTATGAATATATAAATGATAGAGAAGAGAACCTATCAACATCTACAAGTGGAAAATAATTAGTGACAATAATTGTCCTAGAAGCTTTAATATTTCATAAACATAATGAAAAATCATTGAGTGCATGGACTGGTAACTGTCCAATATAGCAAAGGAAAAATAAAGAAAATATGATATAGATAAATTAAAGGAGAAGCTCTGTTGAAATCTCAAACAAATTTTCCAATATATAAAGTTAATGAAAATGGTCAATTGGGACCTATATTAAAAAAAAAACAGTATACTAGGACTAAAGGTATTATAGCCTTGGTTATTTATGCATAAATTTCCATTATCATTAAATTTCCCAACATAGAATAAATTATGAACAACTTCCATGATACCCAAATCAAAGCAGAAACTCTGATATTTAATTTCCCAAATAATGAACCAAAGACAAATAAGAAATAACTAGGAAGTGCAAGTGCATCGTATCTATCAGGGAGGATGTCAAATTCCTTAAAAAACTGGATGGTTCCAAAGTAAATAAAAATATTTGCAATTGATTCATCTACATTTAGTATACCTACAAATTATTAACCATACAAAATGTGAGTCGAAATCATACCAAAAGACATTATTGTTAAACAAAATAATATGAAAATATATTTTTTAAAATTATACTTGAGAAAAACTACATTCAAAATACCCCTAATATTTACATGTAACAAGTGTTAAATCCATTAAAAATATTGTAATGGACTACACAAATTAATAAAACATGAATGGGGTAAAAACCCTAAGAATAAGCTAAGAAACTTCCACATAAAGAAACGTGGCCACTACAGAGTATGTGTAAATGAGCCTATAACAAAGGGATTATGCCCAGAATGAAAAGTGGCTAATATAAAATCCCTGGAATGTTAGGGTTTCATCTTTGGAAACCCAAATTCAAAAAAATTACCACATTAGGGTTTTTCCTTTCAAAGGAACCATTGAATTTTCTTACCTTTCGAGAGTACAAACCCTCCAGAGAAATGAAACCGCAATGAGAGTAAAAACCTTATTAAAAATGAAATGTTGTCAAGATAAGGTCGAAATAGGCTTCATATCTCTGTAACGAAAATTCATACAAAAGGAAATAAAAGAGGGTCAAACCATTGAATGATAACAAACCAAAAGACACTCAATCTAAGAAAAATGAAAGGATGATAATTACCTGGAGAAAAAAGGGATGATCAATTAAAACTGCAATAAGTTTAAACACATCGTAAGCTAACCAACAGAGTACCCTTACCAAACACCGAGGCCAAGGAACGACTTAATGCCAATATGAAAAAAATCTTTCGAAACTTGTAACCCAACAAGAAAAAATGAATGGTTAAATAAATAATTTAATAAAAAGAGAGAAAAGGTTTAGAAATATATAAACATATAAACATAAATTCATCTAAAGGCTCTGTTACTTACTTATTCAAACAAACATAAATGCACAAATTTCTCAACCAAGAAAAATGAATGAAGCCCGGTAAGAGAAATAGTCTCAGTTGTTGGGTAAACAATAGTGTGAGGAAGGTCACAAACTAGTCGTAGAGTGGAGTGTGCTCTATCTAAAAACCTAATGAAGCAATGACCAAGTGAATCACTAGGAGGGATGGTTATTATGTCCAAAGCAAAAACCCTAAAAATTAACGCTATTTATTAGACCAAGATCAATATCGTATGTTGATTCTAAGTTCGTATATTTCCAGGTTGGTCTCTGTGAAGGAAAGCGGAGCACCTTCTGATAGCCTAATGGAATTGATCCACATAAACGTGGGAGTCCACGTTATAAGTTTCTTGTTATGCCACCTCAAGTGAAAAGTAAGGATAATTAGATAGCTAACCTTAAATCATAACCAACGTCATAGTACCCACAATTGTCTTCTTATATATTGTTTAACATATCAATGTTGGAACAACATTGGATATATATATCATTGCCTTATAAAATTAATATAAGACTATACATATATATACTATAGTATAGTCTTATATTCATTTTATAAGAAACATCTAAGCCTACTAAGATATACTTATGGCTACATAACCATATAGGGTATGCTAGGATAAAAGACTCCATAGTGATCCTAAGAGCAACAACATTTTAGCATGTAACTAATCTAATCATCAATTAAAGAAATTTAATCATTAATTAAAGAGTATATTGGAAATGTTTATGGGTAAATTTAAATGTATGTGAAGTAGAGTGAACGAACCATTGGTTAAAACTTAATATTGAAATTGTATCTAATTATTGTAAAATAAATATTGATCAATGATCAAGACCTTGTCAAGGTATTAAAACATAAACATGTGGGATACCATGTGAGTGTTGTATCTCAATTAATCATATATATATATAATAAGTGTGTTTGGATAGGTTTTTTGCAACCTTATTCTCTCAATCTACTAGACCCTTACTGAAAATTCCTTTGCTATCAAATTTTCTATAACCCCCCAATAATGTTGCCTCCTGCAAACAGTCACATAAAATCCTTCTCATAACTATCACTTATGCAATATTTGATGCAATTTATCTTCAGAAACCAAAGCTTTGATACCATGTTATATTTTGGGCATGTGGTAACTAGGCTCAATGACACACATACTAGATTTCAAAGCAACTTCCTATTAACTTTAATAGCTACTAAACTGAAACATTTATGTGTTTAACTAGAAAAAAATATTGTAGAATGGAACCTATAAAACCAACAATTAGAGCATGCATAGTGCCACAGAATTTCATCCCGAAAACACAATTCTCATTACTCCTTCAACAAGAATGTAGGGTCCCCGCACTAGGGAAAATTTCCCTTTTACAATACTTAGTAAAATGTCAAATATAAGGAAAAACATACAGACAAAACCCTTGTCATTACTATTGATACCCTCCTCAATTTTAGTGCCTTGTCTGCTCCTCAGCTAAGTCTATTTCCTTCCTATCCTCCACTGGTCTTACAACATCATAATTGGTTTCTCTAGTTGCCATTGTCACATAGTTTTCCCATTGTATAGTTGTCTTTGGCACCTATAGTTGGGCTCCCATAATTTGTGGTATTTCTTCTTCCCTGTAGCTAAGTGATTAGGGCATCCGCAACCCACGTTTCTCACCTTCCTACCTTAAGACTAGTGTTTTACGTCTTTCAACTGGTGCTAAGGCTTTCATGATCCTCCTCACCTTGTGACCTTCCTATAATAGGTTTTGAATACCCACTACAAACATTGTTCTATACTTTATAAGGCTTAACCCGCTCTGTTAGCCCTTTCATAGGGCTTGGCCTATCCTTTCTTGGTTTGCAACTATACTAATAGGGCTACAACCTCCTTGTTCACTTGTTGTCATAGAAAAATAGACTTTTCAACCATCCAACAATGCTACTCATCCTTGTTCAATAGATCTAACACCTCCTCGTCCTCTCTCCTCCATAAGGCATCCTCTTTTCAACTTGCTACAATAATGAATCTCTGAAACTTGTATGTGAGCCTCTCCATTGTTATTGTACTTATACTTTTTCGTAAAAGACCTTTCACCCTCACTTTTGTGCCCTTAATCTGTTAGTGTCAGTATCTGCATACTTCCATCCAGGATCAAAATTTTATCTTTACATTTTCATTTTAGGGGTCCCATACTGAAATTTTCACATCATTTCATTAGGTCATGCAAAACTGATCCACTGTTGGTTTTCTTCTCTTCAGAAAATCTAAATTTCTCCCTCATAGAGTATACTTGCTAACCCTTCTTCAGGATATCTTCAGTTATGGTTTCATGGTCAATTTGCAATCATGCTTTCATTAGGTCATAGGGCATGTTTTCACTAGGCCTTAGGGTTTCATTTCCAAGGTCAAGAGCCTCATTTTAAAATGTAAATAAAGGTCAGCAAGGGTATGAGGATGATAAATAAGTCAAACATGATGGCCTGTAGGTCATAACCACTGAATAATTATCTTTTAAACAGAGTATTTTGAATTTATTTGATTTTCTTATGCAATTTTAAGTCACTATATGTAATAAATGATCCGAGCTGCACCATAGCATATCTCCTTGTTGCAAGACAAAGAAACACTGCAAAAATCAGTTCAAGTTCACCTACAAAGACACGAAGAAGAAAAGGCATTTAAAACAGAGTTTTGAAGAAGGACAAGAAACATTAGAAAGTGGGTCTTTCAAGTGAAAAATCAAAATCTACTCCTATTTGAGCTCTCACATTTCATTTTCAAGTTCATTATTCTCATTTGGCAAGCAAGGAGTCAAAAAGTGAGAAGAAGAGGAAAGCTTGAGTGAGTTTTGGGTGAAGGAAGGTTGGCGTTGCGCTTCTAGAGCAGTGGAGGAGTGGCGTTGCACATTTCAGGCGAGCAGGAGTGGCATTATGCATTGAGGACTTGGCACTATGCGTTGAGGCCCGGCATTGTGCGTCTGGAAATTTCTGCAGTGTAATTTTACATTGCGCTGCGCTTCTAGGGTGGCGTTGCGCGTCTGTGCACCGGTGCTGTGCATTGAGCAGAAGGGCTAGAAAGCCCTCAAAACTTCAAGAAACCTCCAAATTTCTCTCTCTTACCTTCATTACAAGTAAGTTGACCTCCCTCACTATAGTTTTGGTTTGCATATCAACATCATAAGCATCATTCTCCATGATAAATATGAAACCCTAAAAATCTCCCTAGTGATGCCTAAAACCCTAAACCCTCATTGTTCATCCTATCACCTATCCCTATAGCTCTAAACTCTATCCCCTTATCCCTTTATCCCTTTACCCCTATTCCATATCATTTCCATCCCTTTATCCCTCTTCCCCAAGGGCAATTTCTCAAAGAAAACAAGCCCTTCCTCTCATTTCCTACTCCCTCATTCATTTTTTAGCCCATAAAGTCATTTCTCATCCCCTCACTCCTAAAACACTCTCACTCATTCCCTTCATACAACCTCCAACCTTGCAAACATGGACACAGAGGACCAAGACTATGAGGAGGAGGAAAACATAGGCAATGACACCTCAGCAGATAGAGCTAGGCAACAGAGAAAGCCACACAAGGGAGGCAGAATTATCAAAGAAGATCCATCAAACCTTAATTGCAGGCCTCTCAGTTGGCTGTCACATGTTTTAGATATCTTGGCTGCTATGATTTCTATGAGCATGTAAAGAGAGTTCAACACCACCCTACTCTCACCAGACTTTTTGTAGCTCATCTTGAGGACAACAAGGTGACTCTTGCTGGGGTAACCTTCACAGTTTCATCCTCCATCATTTCAGATGCCACTAGGATTCCAAATGTAGGGAGAAGTGGTACAAGGCCCAGGACATGGATGAAGATTATTATGAGCCTTATATCAAATCCCAGTACAAAAATGAGGTGAAGAGACCTTTTCCTTTCATATTTCTTGAAGACAAGTATGTCCCCATGATGAAAATCATCATGAAGTATTTCACTTGTGAGGGCAAATTTTCCAGGTTGTACACCTATCACATCAGGCTCCTCATGCATTTTACCAAGGTGAGGATGTTAAAACTCCCTTATTTCTTGTTCAGGAATATTGAGAAGATGGCTCATTTTGTCCAGAAGAAGCCATACCCTCAGCAGATAAGTAGTCTATATCACTACTCCCTGATCAAGATGATTGTGCTTCATCATCTTAGTCTCTTCAACATCTCTTGGGAGACATTTATTTCTCATGACATCTTCAGGGGTCCTCAAATTCCTCCACCAGTGCCTCAAGAAGCAGGGGGACCTTCTAGCAATGCTTAGATGAAAATAGATGAGGAAGCCAAGGAGACTAGAACTACTGAGGTGCCCGTTTACATGACATATTAGAGGGGCATAAGGAGATTATTTGTAGCTGATAGGAAAGTGTTTGCTCTATGGGATGTGGAAGGGACCTTGCCTTCTTCATTAACCCATAGGCAAATGCTACTTCCACAAGATGTGGAAGGGGATTTGCCTTCTTCATCGACACAACAAGTATAGGTGCAGCAACTGCACAAAGGGAAGGAAAAGATGTAAGAGGAGAGTATTGATGATGAGGACGAAAGAGACTTTGACTTGACAGAGCATGATGAGCCGGAGTAGCATTATACTCATCATGGAGTGGAAATCATTGACTTAGAGCCTCAGGATGAAGAAACCATAAAGGACACCATCATACAAGAAAAGGAGGCTCAATTACAAGCTCTGATGGACAATTTGGAGAAGGCCAAGTATGTCATCACATATTTGGAACAAGAAAACAAGCAATTGAGTGACAAACAAGTCTTCATGGAGCTGGAAATGCTCAAGGTAAAACGATAAAGTGACAAAGAGGCACAAGTCACTTTGACTCCTATTGAGAAGGAGATTGAAGATGATAGAGAGACTAGGCTTGAGAGAGTCAACTTGCACATTGAGAAGCTGCTATAGAAGTCTAGTAAAGACAATCAGATGATCAAACACATGGCCTATCATTATAGGACCTGAAACAAGATTCGCAACATGATGGTCAGAAAGATGAAAGCTAGGCTAAGGAAGGATTTGAAATGCAAAAAGGAGGAGGATAGGCTTAGGATGATTACTGAAGCTTCCTTGGCTCATCAAGAGACTTGATGATGGTGCTTCTCATCAATTTTGGGCAATTTTAGAAGAAAATTGATCACTTGCAAATTTTGAAATTCTACACACAGGAAAACTGCTAGCGCTGCGCTTTTCCTAAGGGCACCCAATGGAGAAATGGTTTGCATTTTTGGATTAAGAGCGATGAGGACATGAACCCTAGAGAGTTTCAAAGTTTTTGGGTCCACTAGAAGGTTAAAAAACACCCTAGAAATGACCTTTCTACCACTTTTTGGACACACAGAAGCAGCCTTGGGATAATCAAGTTTTGACGGGTCAGATGAGCTTCAAATGCAGAAATTATAGGTGTTTTGGAAAGTAGACTTGAAGAAATTTCCAATGAGCTATCGTGAGCACAATTTGGATGCCGAAAAGGCCTCCAAAAGGGACCTGAAATTGGTGTTGCACGTTGGGCTAGTGGCACTGCGCGTAGGGCAGTTTTTGCACAGGATGCCTATTTTTCCAATTTTTGACTGTGATCATGGCTTCTCTCTCATGGAGGATGATTAAACTTTGTAAATGATGACTTGGCATGTAAATATGATAGATAAATAGTAATAGAGGGTAGATTCATTCCCTTAGAAGTCAGTTTGAGCTCAAATGAATCAGTTTTTCACTTTTAGGGGCAAGTTGCTAAGATGCCTATATTCCTATTTCTTGTTCAGTGTTGGTTAGATTAGCTCCTCATCTTAGGGATTCGACCCCTGAGGATGGGAGGAGGTTGAATTCATTTCTATATCTTCTTCTTCTTTCTCATTGTAAAGGGTTGGACTCAGCTAGATGCTCAAACCTTGATTGTACACCATTGTGTAGCAGTTTAGTAGGAGATTAATAAGAATTGAAGCTATTTTTATGGGATACATGTGGTATGGAGATTTAGTACATTTTCTTCTTCTGTGATCATATGTTAATGTGCTTTATGTATTCTGTGAATCATTTCATTGCTTCTAGTTGAATGTTTTCAAGTTGATAGGCAGGATTCATTACATCAGTGCTCTGCCTTGGGAAACCATTCATCATTTCATGTTTTCTATAGTCTAAGAGGGATCCATGGTTTTCACATGCTCTTCCTAGCTTCTCACCAGTCTTAAACATCTCACCCCATCAAGCTCTTGAGTGCTAAACCTTATGCCTACCTTGCCCCATTGAACACCCTACAATTCTGACCTAATTCCCTAGGCCTAAATTGTCCAGCTCCTCCTGATCCGGAAAAACCCCTTCAAAATCTAATCAAAACTTTGTGCTACTGTACCTAGCCTAATATCCTTTTCTTGATCCAGTCATCTTGGCTGAGATCCTTATGGAGAGAGTTCTCTTGTATCCTAGTAGGGCTAGCTACTTGGCTAAGCGTGGTTTGTGGTTACATTGGCATTGCCTTCCTTCAGCCTGAGGTTCAATCCAGGTGATACCATAGTTGTGACCATACTGGGGAAAGAAATACTAATCACCCTGGTAATATCTTTCATTTGAATTCTTAAGCTTATGGATGATGAGTTTTAGAATTTACTAGGCTGAATTGCAAAGTTGTAAAGCAATATATAAAACTTAGAAATTTGACCACACTGGCTTCGAGAAAGTACACTAGGACCAATCCAAATCCAAATCCTGCCCTAGTAATGGGTAATCCTAATTTGATTTCAGGAAGACTCAAAAAAAAAAGTTCAGTTAGTCCCACACCTTCAATAAAAGTAGATTCCTGCCCTGATTAGTGTTTTTTTTAGAATATCTCCCCTTTCATCTGTCATTTGACCTTTCCCTATTTAGAACAACGTTTGAAAGTTCACTTGACGACATAGCTTTAGATCCAGAGTTTATTGCAGATCTCGAAGTCCAAAAGGCAAACCGGTCAATTGATGAGTATATCCTAAATTCCCCTCAATCATCCCTCACTACTGCTAAGATCACTAAGCTTTCTGAACTAGTGTCTACTACGCTTAGTTCATCATTATTCCCTTCAACCTTTGAAATTCATTCCCTGCCTCCATTTATACCTTCACTTCCCTATCAACCTATCATTCCCCATCAATCACCTATTACTCCCAGTTCTCCATCAACTACTCCATCAACTCCTAGCAGCCCGATCCTTGCTTTGAATCCACCTTGAGTTATGACTGCCTAGTATGCACCCTTATTTTACCTCAGAATATTGGTGCCATGCCCGCTAATTATAAAACTAAGATACCTTTCTTTGATGCCACTCAAGCCATTACAGCTCAGCAACATGTTGATAAAATGAATGATTTCTTTGACCTCCATGAAGTAGAAATTGAAGATGTGTCGATGAGATTGTTTGTACAAAGCTTTAGAGGTGAAGTTTGAAAATGGTTCAGAGCTTTACCAGTAGCTTCTATCACCACGTTACCAATCCTCCATAGGAAATTCCTGGATCAGTGGGAGGTGAAGAAGAATCCACTTCAGATTTTGTCCGAGTATGAAAACATCAAGATAAATGTCAGCGAGAGTGTGCAAGACTATTGTGTGAGGTTTAATGCAGTATACAATGCTATTCCTGCCAACATTAAACCACCAGAGGGATTGGCTTTGCTCAAGTTTCCAGATGGTTTCGATGCTGATATGACATATCAGTTGTGGGAATGTGATCCTACCACACTAGAAGACATGTAAAAGAATGTTGTGACTATAGAAGCAAACTTATTGGCCAAAGAAGTAAGAATGAGATCTGAGAAAAGAGTGACCATAAAAGAAGAAGCATCTACCTCAGATGTAAAGATGGATACATTGATTCGAATAGTGGAGAGGATGGTTGACTGGTTAACCATCATAGATAGACATGAAACACCAATTCATAATCCAAGTTTTAGAGGACAATAGCAACCCCAATTCCGAATCAAGCAGAGAGAACAAAAGGTACTAGAGCAACCAGCACAACAACATCAGATCAGAACTCCCTTACAACAGAATTATGTTCAAGGAATGGAAGAAGAAGATGACGAAGATCCGGTAATTGAAACAAATCACTTTTTCACTGCTGATGGTATGCCTATATTTCTGACCAAAGATGAAGAATATCCAGAAGTTCTAGACATTCAAAGGGATGAAGATTACATCTTAGCAAATAATGTGGTTTTGGAGGCTGAATCTAATGATTATCGGCGTGGTTATATGAATGCTTTGACTGAGGCAGTATTCTTTAAGGAGCAGAGATGTACTAGTCAATCCCATTCAGAAAAGAAAGGATGTGTAATCAAAGAATGATTCCTCAAACACTCAGAAGAAAGGGAAAGAGCTTGCTAATTCGAATCCTAGCAAGGTACCATCAACAAGTATCACTGCAAATGAGAAGAAAAATTAGCAAAAGGATAGTGCAACAAAAGAGAAAGAAGATAAGAAGGACATTGGTGTCAAATAGGTAGAAAAAGTTTCATCCTTTAATTTAGAAAGTGAAATTGCTAAATTAAAAGTGTCCATTCCTTTGACTGAGCTTGTTAATAATAGCAATTATAGACACCATGTATCTAGAATATTGCAAATTGATCCTTTGTCAGACATGGTGAATGTCGAAGATGATCATCCGAAACTCATTTTTGGTACAGCCATAGAAGGTCAGCCTGAAGATAGTGAAGTCCCTCCCTTTTATCTAAGTCTTAGACTGCATCAGTACATTCTCCATAATGCTATGTTAGATTTCGGAGCTTCTCATAATTTTATGCCTAAAGCCATTATGGAAAAGTTGGGCCTGGATATCACCTGGAAATATCATGATTTGTACTCCTTTGACTCTGGTAGAGTTCGTTGCATTGGTCTCATCAAATATTTGGTGGTTTCTTTAGATCAAATCCCAACCAAAAATATTTTAATGGATGTGGTAGTTGCTGATATACCACCTCGATTTGGTATGCTCTTATCTAGATCGTGGGGTGCTAAACTCAAAGGCACTTTACAACTTGACTTCTCTTATGCTACCATTCTTGTTTTCGGTCAATCGAGGAAGTTGTAAGGGGAAAAGAAAATGAAGTACATGATCACTAGTAAAGAGAAGCTTGTGAATCATCCAATAAATGGTGTACATACTGATTTGGAATCCTTCGTTTTGTACTCTGATAGTGGATTGAATGATGTAGATATTCAACTTGTAGAAGTAGATGATGTACCAGAAATTTCTGAGAATTTTAGAGCAATTCTTAATCAAGAGAAGGAAAAAAAGGCAAGTTCTTCTGAGTAGCCTACACAGTAGCAAAAGGTCAGTGAAGAGAAAAAAAATGAAGTAATCAGCAAAGGTAAGGTAGAGAAGGAAACAAAATTTCAACACTTAGAAGATGAAGCTAGCCTTTGGAGCATGGACTTCGATGGTGTTGTGGGTAAGGATGGTGTTGGTATTGGAAGTTGGATTTGAAGCCCCGCTTTCTAGCGTGCCAAAGTCCCAAGTAATGTTAGAGTATGTTCCTACAAGTTAGCTTTCGATTGCTCTAATAGTGAAGTGGAGTATGAGGCTTTGATTATAGGTCTTAAAATTTTGAAGAAGCTCGATGCAAAAAGGATTTCTGTTTATGGTGATTCAGAGCTGGTGATTAAACAAGTAAAAGGAGAATATCAGGCAAAACATCCGCGGATGATAGCCTATAGAAATGCAGTTCTGGATATTTTGAGGATGTTTCCTGAATATACCTTGACAACAGTACCTCAGACTCAAAACATCATTGTAGATTCACTCACCACTATGGCCATTAATTTGAAGATTCCAATGAACTCTAGCAACAAATTTGAAATTCATGTCAAACATAGGCCTGTTGTTCCTGATAATTTGAGGTATTGGAAAGTGTTTTGGGATGATAATGAAATTAATGCCTCTTTACAGAATGAAGGAAAGTTTAAGAATTCTCCCATTGATGATGATTATTATTCCAATGAACAAGAGATTGAGATAAATTAGATGGAGGTTTTACAGCTGAAGGATAGTATCATTCCCAGAGGTCTCATACCTGTAGAGGAGCTTTTTTATCAGGATGACGTGGCAAGAAAACCGACCTTGATTCCTATGGACAAAGGAGTTGAAGATGTAAATCTTGGAACAACTGAAAATCCCAAGCTTGCAAAGTTATCTGAAGCATTGTCTCCTCAGGTAAAGGGTAAGTATGTTAGATTATTTCTGAATTTTCTGATGTTTTTGCATGGGATTATTCACATTTGAAGGTGTATGACAAGGATATCATTCAACATACTATTGCTATTAAGCTGGATCAAAAACCTTTTAGACAGAAGTTGAGAAGAATCAATCCAAAGCTACTGCCTTCCATCGAGAAAGAGGTAAATATATTGTTTAAAGCTGGCATCATCGTTACAATTAAATTTTTTGATTGGATTTCAAATTTGGTCATAATATGAAAGAAGACTGAAGAACTAAGGTTGTGCATAGATTTCTGTAACCTCAACAAATTATATTTAAAGGATAATTACCCTCTTCCTAAGATGGACCATATTCTACAAAGGGCAGTTCGAGCATCACAGATGTCACTAATTGATGGTTACTCAGGCTATAATTAGATCTTGGTGCATGAAAAAGACCAAGACAAAACTACCTTCACAACACCTTGGGGAACTTTTCAGTATGCCAAAGTTCCATTTGGATTGAAGAATGTCGGAGCCACTTTTTAGCAGGCGATGGACATAGATTTTGGTATTGAGAAGGATGTTTTCTTAGTAGTTTATTTAGAAGATTTGATGGTACTTTCTGGTTCTGATGATGAGAATTTGCACCAATTAAGGATTGTATTTCAGAAATGTAGGAAATTTGAGATTTCTCTCAACCTGAAGAAGAGTCTTTTTGATATGGATGAGGGTAAACTCCTCGGTCATATAATTTCTAAAGATGGTATTCACATTGATCCTTCAAGGGTGGAGGCAATCCGGCATATGGACTTTCCGCGCAACAAAAATGGGATTCAGGCTTTCAATGGTAAGATGAATTTCTTACGCAGATTTATACCAAATTTGGCTGAGCATTTATGTGAAATAACTAATATGTTGAAAAAGGACAACACTGTGAAATGGACCAAGGATGCAATGAAATCATTCAACTTGGTAATGTTTGCTTTGACCATAGCCCCAGTCTTGATTAGTCTTGATTATACTCATGATTTTATAATATTTTCATTTGCATCTAAGCATACCATGGCTGTGGTATTGATGCAAAAGAGGGATTAGGTGGAGCAGCCCATTTCTTTTTTCAATAGGGCTATTCGAGATGCTACCTTGTGTTACAATATCATTTAAAAACAAGTGCTAGCTCTTATAAAAGCATTGAAAGATGTCAGAGTATACATTCTACATTCACATACTATAGCATATGTTCCTAATGCATCAGTCAAGGATGTTCTCATGCAAACTGATCCAGAGGGAAGAAGAGGTAAGTGGATAGTAGCAATGTTGGAGTATGATCTTGAGATTAAATGTTATGAAACCAGCTCAAGAAAAGATAGAAAAGATAGATCAACGCCTTAGAATTCAGCCTCTTCGAGGGGCAACCTCCTTTACCTTACATAAATGAACAATTCTTCGATGATACAAATGACAAAACCTCTTTTCTATATATAGGAGTCTAAGGAGTCACAATATAATCCAGCCGACCTAACAATAATAATATAAAGCCACAAAAATAACAATAGAGGGATTCTATGGGGCACAGAAATAACAACATGGGGGTAATAGGGGCACAACAATATAAATAAGGGGTATAACTACAATAGTAATGGGGTAATCACTAGTATTATAGGGACCCAACATGCCCCTCTCCTTCAAAAAAGTGTTGTCCTCAACGCCTGAGTAGTTCTGGATACTTCTGCATAAAATTCTCATCCTCCCATGTGGAATCTTCAGCGGATAAGTTCTTCCACTTGATAAGATACTCTGAAATTGATCGATTTCGTAGCTGTCGAGTTCTTGTTTCTGTGACTGCTTCTGGTTCCAATATAATTTTTCCTTCCTCGTCAAGTTCTGGCAATATTGTTTGAACTGGGAGCTTGTCGCCTATAACCTTCTTTAAACATGAAACATGGAAAACTGGGTGCAATCGAGAAGCTGCAGGAAGCTACAATTTGTATGCCATAGTACCAATCTTTTGCAACACCTTGTACGGACCATAATACTTTGGTGATAATTTATTATCCTTCTTAGCTTGCTTTAGGGACATTTGCTTATATGGTTGTAGCCGTAGGAATACCCAATCACCTACATCAAAACTTCTTTCACTGCGATGTTGATCTGCCTGTTGTTTCATTCTATTTTGTGCCAACACGAGGTTATCCTTTAAGAGTTGGAGGACTTGTTGTTGATGTTCAATGTGATGTTCCACTGCTTGAACCATAGAATTTTCTCTTAAATATGATGTGATGGATGGTGGTTGATACCCATAAAGTGCCATAAATGGGGTCATTTTTGTTGTTGTATGGAAGGAAGTGTTATACCACCATTCAGCCAAAGGCAACCATTTGACCCATTGTGTCTGTTTATCAGATACAAATCAACGAAGATATCCTTCCAAACATTTGTTTACTATCTCAGTTTGCCCATCAGATTGAGGATGACAATATGAGCTATGAGCTAACTGAGTACCAAGACAAGAAAATAATTTTGTCCAAAAATTTCCAGTGAAAATGGGATCTCTGTCATTTACAATAATCTTTGGGTTTCCATGTAGCTTTTGAATTGTTTCCATAAATGCAGTAGAAACTGTACTGGCTTTAAATGGATGTGATAATGCACAAAAGTGTGCATACTTGGTAAGTCTGTCAACTACCACCATGATGACACTCTTTCCCTCAGACTTGGGTAAACCTGTGATAAAATCCATTGAAACCTCCTCCCAACGTTGGCTTGGAATGGATAAAGGTTGTAATAGACCCGGTGTCTTAATTGCTTCAACTTTATTTTGTTGGCAAACCAAACATTCCGCCACAAACTTTTGAATATCTGATTTAAGGCCATCCCAAAAAATTCCTTCTTAACCCTGTGGTAAGTTTTTAAAAATCCTGAGTTCCCTCCTAAGGGAGAAGTGTGCAATTCCATAAGAATCTTTTGTTTTAGCTGGGAATTCTTACAGAGGTATAAGCGAACTTTGTACCATAATGAATCATTTTGCCAGCTAAATGTATCAGACGTACTGGAATCTTGTTGTAGCTTTCGAATAAGTGCCCAACCTTCTTCATCATTCTTCCATTCCTCCCTTGCTTCATTTATCCAATCTGGTTGGATAATAGAAATGGCACACAACAATGCTTCCACATCCTCATCCTTTCTTGAGAGTGCATCTGCCACCACATTTTGCTTCCCATTTTTTTAGATGATTTCAAAGTCATAACCCAACATCTTTGTGACCCACTTTTGTTGCTCTACAGAGGATAATCTTTGTTCTAAAAAGTATTTAAGGCTATCATGATTTGTTTTTACCTTGAAGTGTCTTCCCATTAGGTAGGGTCGCCATTTCTTAAGTGCATGGAGTATTGCCAACATTTCCTTCTCATAAATAGCTTTGCTTAAAAACTTTACCTTGATTGGACGACTTTCAAAAGCAATGGGTCTTTCATCTTGCATTAGAACAGCACCAATTCCATTTCCTGAAGCATCACATTCCACAATAAAGGTTTTTGTGGAGTCTGGTGTAGCTAAGACCGGTGCTTGGCACATTGCCTCTTTAAGATGTTCAAAGGCCTTTGTTGCTTCTGGAGTCCATGAAAATGCATCTTTCTTCAATAATGTTGTTAGAGGTGCTGCTATTCTCCCATAATTCTTAACAAACTTGCAGTAATACCCTGTCAACCCAAGAAATCCTCGCAGATGCTTTATGGATGTGGGGATTTTCCATTCCTTAATGGCTTTAATTTTTCTAGGGTCTACCTTAACTCCTTCATGAGATACAATATGACCCAAATATTCCACCTCCTAGACTCCAAAGAAACATTTGGATCTTTTTGCATATAATTGTTTCTCCTCCAATAGTTGTAGCACCCTGTCAACATGTTCAACATGATCCTTCCAAGACTTGCTGTAGATTAGTATATCATCAAAAAATACTAACACAAATTTTCTAAGGAATGGTTTGAAAATTGAATTCATCAAACCTTGAAATGTTGAAGGTGCATTAGTAAGGCCAAAAGGCATGACCAAAAATTCATAATGACCCTCATGAGTTCTAAATGCTGTTTTCGGAATGGTCTTCAATCTTCATTCTGATTTGATGATATCCCGAAAGAAGATCCAACTTGGTGAAGTAAATTGATCCATGCAATTCATCCAGTAATTCATCAATGACAGGAATGGGGAACTTATCTTTAATAGTGAGCTTGTTGAGCTGCCTATAATCCGGACACATGCACCATGATCCATCCTTCTTGTGCACCAATACTACTGGAGCAGAGAAAGAACTTTGACTTGGTTGAATTATACCAGCCTCTAGCATTTCTGCAACCATACGTTCAATTTCACTTTTTTGGACATAGGGATATCTGTACGGCCTGATGTTTGGAGGAACACTTCCTGGAATCAGATGAATAGCATGATCATGATCACGCATAGGTGGGAGACCTTTGGGAGTCTCAAATACCTTGGAATGATTGTCCAGGACTTTTTGGAGATCTGGAGAAATAGATGATTCCGATGTGGAAACATCTAGCGAACATAATTGTGCAATTACACCTCTTTGATCCTTTTTTAGAAGCTTTGTCATACCATTAGAGCTGATTATCTTTCCTGGTTTCCCTGCAATACCCCTTAATTCAACTTCCTTTCCTTCCGTAAAAAATTTGATGAAAAGTTCTTGAAAATTAAAAGCTATTGTACCCAAGGATTGTAGCCATTGGACTCCTAGTACAACATCAGCACCTCCCATTGGAATGGAAAGCATTGGGCTAGTCAATACATATTCTCCCATGGATAGCTTGATATTATGGCACCTTCCAGAGCAATTTATTGTTCCTCCATTTGCAATCATCACTTGACACTCTGGTGCTGGATATAGGAAGTAATTCAATTCTTTTGCTACCCTACAATGAATAAAATTGTGGGTGCTTCCTGAATCAATCAACACTATTACCTTTTTCTTCTTGATTTGTCCTTCTATCTTGATGGTTTGAGGAGTGGTAATTCCTGCCAATGCATTACAATATATGGTCGGATTTATTTGTTCTTCATCTAGGCTTTGTTCCTGGAGTATATCTTCTTCTTTTGACCTTTCTTGCTCCTTTTCTTCTTCCTCTTCACAATCTATGTAGAATAATTTCTTCTCAGCACACTTATGACTTTTAGTGTATTTTCTATCACAACTATAACAAAGCCCTTTTGCTCTTTTTTCTTCCAATTGTTGTGGTGTCAACCTTATAGCTTGTGGAAGACTAGGGGCAACAACACTTCCGTCTTTATAGTTGTGAGTGGTATGCTTCCTGGTTGCCATAATTTTTCTTTCCATTTTTCTTTCCTCGGGGCATCAGTTACTGATAATAATGCTTTACTATGCCCTTTGAATTCCATTAAACCAAGCTTACACAAAAATTTAAAAAAAACTACACACCTTTTTCACTTTATAGAAGCCTGATATTGAATCTGATGTATCTCTGTAATTTCGGATCATCCAATTCTAAAATTGTGGTCTGTAGTAGCCTTCTGTGTTCTCTTTCCAATGCCACAAGTCTGACCCAAATTTGATTCTCCAAGGAAGCGTTATGTGAAATCTCCCACAGTAACTTGCTTTTAGACTACTTCAGTAGAGCTAACTTGTACGACGTGCCACGAGTCACTGTTTCAACCTTTGGATCTAAAACACATATACAAGAAACTACAGTCCGTCCTATTTCTGTACCTTCTTATGAAATTTCAATCCAATCCCCAGAGAGAAAGTTATGACGATTTTCCCCAGGTCACTTGTTTTGAATGTAATTTAGGAGTCTGCAAAAAGACCAACTTCCTCAGATCATATCTCCGCAAATATCACGCGAAAAGCTTTGAAATTTGGACCAAGGTTCAGCGTGATTTGTTCTCAAATGGGTTTTTTTTGCGACTTCTGAAACATCACAGAAGAAAAGTTATAGCGAAAATTCCACAATGACCTATTTGGAGCAGCGAAACCCTAGAATCCAAAGCTCTGATACCAAATGTTATGAAATCAGCTCAAGAAAAGATAGAAAAGATAGATCAACGCCTTAGAATTCAGCCTATTCGAGGGGAAACCTCATTTACCTTACATAAATGAACAATTCTTCGTTGATATAAATGACAAAACCTCATTTCTATATATAGGAGTCTATGGAGTCACAATATAATCCAGCTAACCTAACAATAATAATATAAAGCCACAAAAATAACAATAGAGGGATTCTAAGGGGCACAGAAATAACAACATAGGGGTAATAGGGGGACAACAATATAAATAAGGGGTATAACTACAATAGTAATGGAGTAATCACTAGTATTATAGGGACCCAACATTAAACCTACCAAATTGATCAAAGGACAAGGTTTGGAAAAACTGATGGATGAATCAAATCTGCATGCTCTAGACATAGATCTCATTGCAGCAGTGTCGGAGGACGAAGACGGTGGCTCACTCATTCAAGTATCAAAAATTTTTCTCAAATCATCTTGGTATTATGATATAGTTTATGTTCTTCAGAATCTTTTGCCACCTCCTGGAATGTCAAGAAGTAAAGGTAGGTCACTAAAACTAAAGTCTGCAGAATTCTACATTTTAAATAGTGCTCTCTGTTGGAAAGATCCAGGATTAGTTCTTATTAATTGTTTGGTTGAAGATGAAGCTCAACAGGTAATGAATGATTTTCATAGAGGTGATTGTGGCAGTCATTTGTTTTGGAAAACAACAACTAACAAAGTGTTGAGAGCAGGATATTATTGGCCAACTTTGTTTTCAGATTTGTATAACACAGTGATGGGCTACCATGAATGCCAAGTTTTTTGAGGAAAAAGGAAGCTGCTTCCTCTTCCTTTGAAGCCAGTTGAAGTAAATGCACCTTTCTAAAAGTGGGGACTTGATTTCATAGGAGAAATCCATCCCACGTCATCAGCACAACATAGATGGATTTTGACAGCTACTGATTACTTCACCAAGTGGATTGAGGCCATTCCGACAAGGCAAGCCATGGACATGGTAATTATCTAATTTTTAGAATCTAATATCTTGTCTCGTTTTGGGGGCCTCACGATATTATAACAGATAATGTATCAGCATTTAAGTCCAAGAAGATGGTTGAGTTTTGCAACAAGTACAATATTACATTGGGTCATTCCATGGCATACTACCCGCAAGGCAATGGATTGGTTGAATCATCAAATAAATCATTGGTGAACATTATTAAGAAAACGTTGGAGGAAAACAAGAATAATTGGCATCATAAGCTTATTAATGCCTTGTGGGCTGACAGAGTGAGCAGCAAGAAATGCATAGGTATGTCACCTTTTGAGTTGGTTTTGGTACTGATATAGTATTTCCTACATCACTTGCAGTCCCGATCATGAGATTACTACAGGAAGCTGGCAGCAAAGAAGATAATATTCAACACAAAATTAATCAAATGATTCACCTTCAGCAAACAAGAGAAGAGGTTTCCCAAAACACTTTCTGGTTGCAAGAGAAGATAAAGAAAATTTATGACCGCAAAACCAAAGAAATTTTTTTTTAGCTGGAAGATGTAATGCTATGATGGTATGCATGGAATGAGGAAGAGGGAAAGAATGGTAAGTTTGATAGCTTATGGAAAGGACCATATAAAATTTCAGCTTATCGAGGATAGAATGCATTTTTTTTAAAGGAAATGGATGGTCAGAAATGTTCAGGAGGATAAGTGAATAGTAGGCTCTTGAAGCACTACTACTTTTGAGGTTGTTCCCTGAAGTTACTTCACCTTCATTGTATATACCAGCTTGATTTTCCTTGCAAGGTTTCAAGTACACTGTCATCTAAGCTTGGGGCCTGAAGTGAATGCTATAAATTTTGAATGATTAGTGTCAAGTTTGTTTGATTTTGTTTATAGTCAGTTTAGAGTTAGTTTGGTTGTGAGTCAGTTTTTAGTTTTTATTGAGTCATTTTTCACTTTTTTCTTTTGACTGTATTGCCCAATGGATGAGGCACTTGGTAAATGGTGTTCTTGACACATCCAAGGAGCTACCATCCCAAATAAGGCCAATGTTAGTGTCAGTATCTGCATCCTTCCATCAGGAATCAAAATTTTCTCTTTGCATTTTCATTTTAGGGGTACCATACTGAAATTTTCACATCATTTCATTAGGTCATGCCAAATTGATCCACTAATGGTTGTCTTCTCTTCAGAAAATCTAAATTTCTCCCTCATAGAGTATACTTGCTGACCCTTCTTCAGGATATCTTCAGTTATGGTTTCTTTGTCAATTTGCAATCATGCTTTCATTAGGTCATAGGGCATGTTTTCATTATGTCTTAGGGTTTCATTTGCAAGGTCAAGAGCCTGATTTTAAAATGTAAATAAAGGTCAACAAGGGTATGAGGATGATAAATAAGTCAAACATGATGGCTTGTAGGTCATAGACACTGAATAATCATCTTTTAACCAAATGTAATTTTCACCTCAAAAACATGTCTTTGAGGTAAAAATAGAGTATTTTGAGTTTATTTGTATTTCTTATGTAATTTTAGGTCACTATATATAATAAATGATCCTAGCTGCACTAGAGCATATCTCCTTACTGCAAGACAAAGAAACACTGCAAAATCAATTCAAGTTGAGCATTATCCACCTGCAAAAACACAAATAAGAAAAGGCATTAGAAACATAGTTTTGAAGAAGGACAAGAAACATTAGAAAGTGGGTTTTTCAAGTGAAAAATCAAAATTTACTCCTACTTAAGCTCTCACATTTCATTTTCAAGTTCATTATTCTCATTTGGCAAGCAAGGAATCAGAAATCGAGAAGAAGAGGCAAGCTTGAGTGAGTTTTGGGTGAAGGAAGGTTGGCGATGCACTTCTGAAGCAGTGGAGGAGTGGCATTACGCGTTGACAGAGTGGCACTACGCGTTTCAGGCAGGCAGGAGTGGTGCTGCACATCTATAAATTTTTGTAGTGTAATTTTACACTGTGTTGCGCTTCTAGGGTGGCATTGTGCATCTGTCCACCGATGCTGTATGTTGAGAAGAAGGGTTAGAAAGCCCTCAAAACTTCAAGAGGCCTCCAAATTTCTCTTTCTTAACTTCATTGCAAGTAGGTTGACCTCCCTCACTACAGTTTTGGCTTACATATCAACATCATAAGCATCATTCTCCATGATAAATATGAAACCCTAAAAATCTCCCTAGTGATGCCTAAAACCCTAAACCCTCATTTTTCATCCTATCACCTATCCCTACAGCTCTAAACTCTATCCCCTTAACCCTTTATCCATTTACACATATTCCATATCATTTCCATCCCTTTATCCCTCTTCCCCAAGGGTAATTTCTCAAACAAAACAAGCCCTCCCTCTCATTTCCTACTCCCTCATTCATTTTTTAGCCCATAAAGTCATTTCCCATCCCCTCACTCCTAAAAAACTGTCACTAATTCCCTTCATATAACCTCCAGTCTTGCAAACATGGACACAGAGGACCGAGAATATGAGGAGGAGGAAAACACAGGTAGTGACACCTCAGCAGATAGAGCTAAGCAGCAGAGAAAACCACATAAGGGAGGCAGAATTATTAGAGAAGAGCCATCAAACCTTAGAGAATTGCAGGCCTCTCAGTTGGCTATCACATGTTTCATATATCTTGGCTACTATGAGTTCTGTGAGCAGGTAGAGAGAGTTCAACACCACCTTGAGCTCACCAGACTTTTTGTAGCTCATCTTTAGGACAACAAGGTGACTCTTGCTGGGGTAACCTTCACAGTTTCACCCTCCATCATTTCAGAGGCCACCAGGATTCCAAATGTAGGGGAGAAATGGTATAAGGCCCAGGACCTGGATGAACATTATTATGAACCTTATATCAAACCCTAGTATAGAAATGATGTGAAGAGACTTTTTCCTTTTAGATTTATTGAAGACAAGTATGTCCCCATGATGAAAATCATCATGAAGTATTTCACTTGTGAGGGCAGATTTTCCAGGTTGTACACCTATCACGTAAGGCTCCTCATGCATTTTACGAGGGTGAGGATGTTAAAGCTCCCTTATTTCTTGTTTAGGAATATTGAGAAGATGGCTCATTTTGTCCAGAAGAATCCATACCCTCAACAGATGAGTAGTCTCTATGTCTACTCTCTGATCAAGATGATTGTGCTTCATCATCTCAGTCTCCTCAACATCTTTTGGGAGAACTTTATTTCTCATGACATCTTCATGGGTCCTAAAATTCCTCCACTAGTGTCTCAAGAAGCAGGGGGACCTTATAGTAGTGCTCAGATGAAAACAGATGAGGAAGCCAAGGAGACTAGAACTACTGAGGTGCTCGTTTACATGACATATCAGAGGGGCATAAGGAGATTATTTGTAGCTGATAGGAAAGTGTCTGCACTACAGGATGTGGAAGGGACCTTGCCTTCTTCATCAACCCATAGGCAAATGCTAGCTCCACAGGATGTAGAAGGGGCTTTGCCTTCTTCATCAAGACAGCACAACGTTATACTCATCATGGAGTGGAAATCATTGACTTAGAGGCTCAGGACGAAGAAACCATCAAGGACATCATCATACAAGAAAAGGAGGCTCAAGTACAAGCTCTAATGGACAATTTGGAGAGGGCCAAGTATGTCAACACATATTTGGAACAAGAAAACAAGTGATTGAGTGACAAACAATTCCTCATGGAGCTGGAAATGCTCAAGGTAAAACGACGAAGTGACAAAGAGGCACAAGTCACTTTGAATCCTATTGAGAAGGAGTTTGAAGATGATAGAGAGACTTGGCTTGAGAGAGTCAAATTGAACCTTGAGAAGCTACTATAGAAGGCCAATAAATACAATCAGATGATCAGACACATGGCCTATCATTACAAGACCCGAAACAAGATTTGCAACATGATGGTCAGAAAGATGAAAGCTAGGCTAAGGCAGGCTTTGAAAGGAAAAAAGGAGGAGGATAGGCTTAGGATGCTTGCTGAAGCTTCCTTGGTTATCAGGCACTTGATGATGGTGCTTCTCACCAATTTTGGGCAAGTTTAGAAGAAATTTTGTCACTTGCAAATTTTGAAATTCTACACACAGGAAAACTGCCTAAACGCACAGCTCTACCGGCGTTGCGCTTTTCCTAGGGCCACCCAATGGATAAATGGTTTTAATTTTGGATTTAGAGCGATGAGGAAATGCACCCTAGAGATTTTCAAAGTTTTTGGGGCAGAATTGGTCCACGAAAAGGTCAAACAACACCCTAAAAATGACCTTTCTGCCACTTTTTGGACACACAGAAGAAGTCTTGGGAGAATCACGTTCTAAGGGGTCAAATGAGCTTCAAATGTAGACATTCTAGGTGTTTTGGAAGGTAGACCTGGACACCTTTACAAAAATCTATCATGAGCTCAATTTGGATGTCGGGAAGGCCTCCAAAAGGGACCTGAAAGTGGCATTGCGCGTTGGGCCAGTGGCGCTCTGCGCAGGGCAGTTTTTGCACAGGATGCCTATTTTTCTGATTTTTGATTGTGTTAATGGATTCTCTCTCATGGAGGATGATTTACCTTTGTGAATGATGACTTGTCATGTAACTATGATAGATAAATAGTAATATATGGTAGATTCATTACCTTAGAAGTCAGTTTGAGCTCAAATGAATCAGTTTTTCACTTTTAGAGGCAAGTTGTTAAGATGCCTATATTCCTATTTCTTGTTCAGTGTTGGTTAGATTAGCTCCTCATCTTAGGGATTCGACCCCTGAGGATGGGAGGAGGTTGAATTCATTTCTATATCTTCTTCTTATTTCTCATTGTAAAGGGTTGGACTCAGTTGGATGCTTAGACCTTTATTGTACACCATTTTGTAGCAGTTTAGCAAGAGATTAATAAGAATTGAAGCTATTTTTATGGGATCCATGTGGTATGGAGTTTTAGTAAAATTTCTTCTTCTGTGATCATATGTCAATGTGTTTTATGTATTCCGTTAATCATTTCATTGCTTCTAGTTGAATGTTTTCAAGTTGATAGGCAGAATTCATTACATCAATGCTCTGCCTTGGGAAACCATTCATCATTTCATGTTTTCTACAGTCTAGGAAGGATCCATGGTTTTCACATGCTCTTCTTAACTTCTCACCAGTATTAAACATCTCACCCCATCAAGCCCTTGAGTTCTAAACCTTATGCCTACCTTACCCCATTGAACACCCTGCAATGCTGACCTAATTCCCTAGCCCTGAACTATCCATCTCCTCCTAATCCGGCAAAACCCCTTCAAAATCCAATCAAAAATTTGTGCTACTATACCTAGCCTAGTATCCTTTTCCTGATCCATTCATCTTAGTTGATATCCTTACCGAGAGAGCCTTTTCCCGGCCTAGTAGGGCTAGCTACTTGGCAAAGTGTGGTTTGTGGTTACCCTAGCATTGCCTTCCTTCAGCCTGAGGTTCAATCCAGGTGATAGCATAATCAACTCAACATTAAATTAGAATATTTCATGGGTCCAAAAACCCATCACTTAGCCCATTTTCCCCACACATCATCCACATTGGATTTGAAAGTAAAATTCACAATATGAGTATTTCAAATTCATTCTCACATGTTCGACACCAATGGTGTGGCTGAGAATACCTCCCAATGCTACAAAAAAAAAATTTAAGTCCATTATGACTCCCTTGAGCTTGTTTATGCCTAAATTCTTGTTTGAGTACTCATTTAGGATCTCGAGAAGTTTGACTAAGATTCTTAGACATTATTTTTTAGTATTTGATGATGGTAAAGTCCATATAAACCATTGACATTCTAATGTGGTGGTATCAAGACATTTTCATTGTGATTCAACCAAATAATCTATCCTTAGTTCTTGAGTATGTTGTTTCATTTTCCCACTTAATCATAATGAAATTATGTTATTTCTTCCTTATAATGACCATGATCAAGGCCTCATGACACATCCACTATGAAAAAAACATATTAGCACCTATATTTGACTCTTATGACAAGGACTCCCTAGTGAGGGCTCCTGTCATTATGTTTATGGTTTTTTCATCATGGTTGAGGTTTATAAGGTTAAATTATGATTTAATGCCTTTGTTTATCACCTTTCACATGTGACATAGTCTAGACTCATTTCTTGTGGAGAAAACCTACCGATATCATCTATATCTCGCCTCAAGGCCTATAAAGAACCCCCATAAATGATTATCCAAAGGAGTTCATTTTCCCTTTCTAACCATTTTTAAATACCTGTGACCCATGCTTACTATACAAATATCCTATTTACATCCACATCCAACCTTAATTCCAAACATTCTCTGAAGACCATTTCTGTTGTGGTTTTGTAGGAGTTATGCATGGTGATTGACCTCGACAATTGGTTTTTAAAACCTAAGGCCCAAGTGTTTTCCTTGACTATACATAATTCTAGAGCTATAGAATACCTTAATTTATGGAATTAGCCCATTATTTCTACTCCTAATCATGTTTATAACTTTAAGAACATTTACATTGCACAAATCCTACTCATGGCTTTTGTATCCCACTCAAATGTTGAAGAATATTGGTCATGGCCTAGAGAATGATTCATTGTGTGGAACTAGGATAGGTTCTCATTGAAGGAGCATGTTTTTATTTAATATTGGTACCCATGTTCCATAGGTAAGCTAGATATGTCTGTAGAATTTCTTGTAGATTCACAACTCATGTAATGTACAAAAAAACAAGACAAGAATCTACTCTACTCTTTAAACAACGAAAACCAAGAATTAATGAAAAAAATAATCGACAAGAGGAAGATAATCAAAAAAACATAACACAATTGTTTCTTTGGGAAATCCATTGCTCAAAACCCCGACTATATATTGCATTAATTTTGAGTGACAATACAAATTTTGTTCTCACAAGAACAATTCTGCACAAGTATGTCAAATCTCTGCCTCACAAGCATGGACTAACCAACACTTACCCAATTTTTGATGCTTGATGAGCCCCTATTTCCTTGTGAAATTCCTGTGAGAAATAGCCATATTTAATTGGGAATTCCTTCTTCCATAACTGTGCAATCCAAATCTAGGTTCTCTTCTAATTACATGCATGATCTGTACAATTCAGATCACTCTACAACTGATAGTACATTGTCCCTACACTCCAGTCTCAACTGGGTCATTCTCTAAATTGACATGCATGAGTTTCTCATGACAGAATCTTCAGTTAGTTGGAGTAGCATTGAGGATGCACCAGTGCACCAACTCACTACTAGACCTCTACTAGTTCCACCAATGGTTAGAACTAGTTTAAGTGACTATAACTGAGTCAAACTGACTTATCCAATTACAACTCAAATAAACTCATATTGGACCCATAAAATTTAGGGATAAAATATACATGACTACATATATACTTCCAACTCGAAATTCCTAAGCTAATTAAGTCAATTAAACTTAATTAACTATTTACAAGTTGCTATGAGAATAGAATTCAATTTTAATTCACAGTTTAATTCAAGGACAAATTAAACTGGAATTTCTTGTTTCCATTTCTCAACACTCCCTCTCAACAAGAAAGGGATTATCATCTACCCCAATCCTATCTCTATGAAAATCGAATTTACATATTGCCAATGCCTTTGTCAAAATGCTAGTATCTTTATCCTCCATGAGAATGTACTCCAACAACATAATTCGCCTCAATACACAATCTCTGAGATGATGATATCATATATCAATATGTTTGGATCGATCATGAAAACATGAATTTTCAAAGAGTTTGATATAACTCTAATTGTCCTAGTAAATCCCAATTGGATCCATCTACTGACCAAACAAACTAACCAGGATTTTCCTCATCCAGATGGCCTCACATGTTGCCTAACTTGAAACCATGTACCCTGCCTCTGCTGAACTGATTCCAACCGATCTATTTTTCTTGTTGTACCAAGAAATTGCTGCTAACCCCATATCGAAGATCCCTCTTGATGTGCTCTTCCTATCGGATTGACTCCCTACCCAATCTACATCAGTGAAGCCCTGAAGCTTCATTCCCTCTTTCAGTATGTACCACAATCCATACTAACTAGTTCCCTTGAGGAATCTCAACACATGCTTTAATGCCCTCCAATATAGCTTGGTAGGCCTAACCATTGCTTCACTACGCTGGTTAACTGCATGACACATATATGGTTGTGTGTTCACCAAATACATGAGTTAAACCATAAGCTTCCTATAAACAATAGCTTCCACTACTTACCCTGAAGAAGAATCCTCCTTCCCCAAATTACCTACCAGAGGAATCTCCATGAGTTTGTTGCTCTCCATGTGGAACCTCCTGAGTATCTCGTTGGCACACTTGCCCTGAGACACGAACAGTTCCCCATAACCCTGCCATACTTCCATGCCCAGAAAGTAATGCATGAGCCCCATGTCCTTAATCTCAAATTCTCTTGCAAGATCCTCCTTGCAATACTTGATTAGCTGGTCATCACATGTCAAAATAAAATCATTGACATATAACATAATGATAAAAAATTTACCTTTCACCACTATGTGGTACATGTTCACATCTTCTTCACTCTTAGTGGAGCCTAACCTGGTGAAGTAGCTATCGATCCTGGTGTACCAAGCACGGGGTACTTTCTTCAACCCATACAATGCCCTCTTGAGCCAACACACATGCGACTAATAGTTGAAGGTCTCAAAACCTTCAGGTTGCTCTATGTACACTTCTTCCTCAATCATACCATTAAGGAATGTTGTCTTTACATCCATCTGATGTATCTTCCAACCCATATATCCTGATAGTGCCAATATATATCTTATCGATGAGTACCTTGCAATAGGAGCAAAGGTCTCATCAAAATCAATCCCCTCTACCCGTGAAAATCCACAGGACACAAACCTAGCCTTATGATCCTCCACACTACCATCTGTAGCTTGTTTTACCTTGTAAAGCCATTGGGAGCTCAACACTAGCTTTTCCTCTGGTCTCGGGACCACGTCCCAAACACTATTACAAACTATGGAGTGATACTACTCCACCATGGCATCAACCCAAACCAGTTGTTGCACTACCTCCTCAAAGGAAGATGGCACTATCTAAATACATCCACTCATAAGATCCATGTATCAAGTGTACCTCTCAGGTGACCTCCTCTGCTTGCACTGAGATGTGGGTTCTCCCACATTATTTCATGCATCATGCAATAACCTGTCAGCCTCTCTAGTGCACTTTTTACCATCTCTGGAAGACTCTACCTGAGTGGATGTCTCCACTCCCATATCCTATACATGTGGTTGTTCCACATCAATATAAGCCTCCTCAACCTTAGGAGCTAAAATCTCCTCAACTACATGTAGCTCAAGCTCCCTCTCAAGGGAAACTTGCATGGCCTTCTCCTCATCGAATCTGACATCCATGTGAACCACTGTCATCCTGTTGGTCAGAAAGTACACCCGATAGTTGTGAGGTGCATCAGTGTGCCCCACAAATATCCCCAACTTTGTTGTCGGCTCAAGCTTCTTCCGTGCATCTTTGTTGACATGGAAATATACCAATGACCCAAAAATCCTAAAGTGAATAACATCTGGTCTCTTACAGGAACAAGCCTCCTTTGTTGTGTTCATCCCAGGAATACAATGTGGGCTATGGTTCTGCAAATAAACGATTGTGTTGCATGCCTCAACCCACAAGTGTCGTGGTAGACCCTGATCATGCAACATCACCCGTGTTTCCCCTACAATGATTTTGTTCTTCCTCTCAGCCACCCCATTCTATTGGGGGTTATGGGGTACTGTCAACTCCCGTTTAACCCCTTTTGCTACACAGAAGTTATTAAAATCATTTGAGACATAATCGCCACCATTATCAATCCTCGAATCTTGCACCTTCTTGCCAGACTCTTTCTCAGCCAATGCTTTAAATTCACAAAATTTTGTGAAAGTTTGATTTTTCTTCTACATGAAAAATATCCAGCATTTACAAGAAAAGTCATCAACAAATATAACATAATAAATGTGTTTGGTCGTGGATGCTGTCAAGAATGTCCACACACATTTGAGTGGACTCACTCTAGAATCACCTCTACTTGACTGTCTTTTTCGTGAAAGGAAGACTTGGCCTATTTTCCTAAAGTACACCCCTTGCATGTATCAACTTGCTCTAGCGTACCTTTTGGAAGACCAGTAGAGATTTGTTGCATCATTTTCAAAGACCCATGATGCAAGTGACCTAATCACCTATGCCACAACTCACCAACATCTTGGCTATGGACCTTCTCTGCTTTCTTGCTCAAAGAAGCACAATCCTCTACCTCCAACATATAGATATTCTTAACTCGAATCCCTATCTTCTATTCTTGAACCATGGCTATGTGTCGAAGGAATGCCTTTCCTTTTGAGAAGATCACATCATAGCCTCTATCCTCAAGCATGGAAATAGATACCAAGTTCTTCTTCAGCTTGGGCACATAAATAACATTACTCAAGGTGAGTGGAGGCCCATTCTCCCTCTGAAAAGTAATCGTGCCCAATCTAGTATCACTATACTTCTCGTCATCACGCATCTCGATATGTATCCAAAGATATCTCTCCTCTAGGTCATTGAATATCTCTTTTTCGCCAGTCATGTGGAATGAAGCTCCACTATCTAAGTACCATACACTTCCCATCATTGATGACACCATGCATGAAATGAGGGAAAAGTCCAATCCGAATTGAGAGGCTAAAGCCTCACCCATCATTCCTCCTAAGGACTTCTTCTTGGATTTCTTGAGTGCACAATTTGTAGCAAAATGGCCCAGCTCATGACAATGAAAGCACTTAACTTTCGTCATGTCTTACTTCTTACCTGTATGATAAGAATATTATTTGGAATGGGAAGATTTCACTTTCTTTGCCTTAATTTCTAAGGAAAATTTCTCTTCATAATCGGTATTTGATGAAGAGCCATCCCTGGTGTTCCCCCTGATCTCCTCCTTGTTCAAATCCGACCACATTCGTTCCCAATCTGCAAGATTCTTCCGACCATTGATAGAGTCCTGATAACTATGCCAACTCTTTGGGAGTCCTAGAAGAAGAAGACTGACCATATCATCCTCGAGAACCATGACTCCAACACTTCCAAGTTCATCACGACATTGAGTGAACTTGGTCAAGTATTTTGGAATAGTCTTGCTTTCCCCATTTTTATTTTTCGAAGTTTTTCCTTTGGTCACTATTGTTCTCATACAAGTCTATCAATGTTTTCCACATAACACACAGAGTTTCCTTTCCATGGAGACTCCATACAATGTGGTCTCGAAGTCCCTCAAGTATTATCTTCCTCACCTTCGCCACATACTTCTTCCATTCGGCTAAATTCTATGCATCTAATGTTGCTAGCTTAGGAATTTCTTGATCAATGAATCCCTTCAAGCAATTATCCTCTAGAACAACCTCCATTCTATCCCTACAGGCTATAAAATTTGAGTTTTCTTCTAAGACATACTTGAGCCGCAAACCGTAGAACGACATCTGCTGATCCTGAAGTATGTATTACAAATTGGAATTTCACCTGTAACCCAAAACTCAAAACCTCAAAATCCCATCTAGTATATTGTCTTCAACTCTGATACCATGTAGAAAATCATGTAGATTCACAACTCATGTAATGTACTAAAACACAATACAAGAATCTACTCTACTCTTTAAACAACAAAAACTAAGAATCAACGAAAACAATAATCGACAAGAGGAATATAATCAAAGACACATAAAATAATTTCTTCTCTCATGAAATCCACTACTCAAAACCCCGACTATCTATTGCATTAATAAAAAATCTGAGTGATAATATAAAGCTTGTTCTCACAAGAATAATTCCGCACAAGTATGATCAACCCTCTGCCTCACAAGCCTGTACTAACGAATACTTCACTAATTTTTGCTACTTGCTGAGCCCATATTTCCTTGCGCAATTCCTGTGAGGAATAACCCATATTTAATTGGGAATTACTTCTTCCATAACTGTGCAATCCAAGTCTAGGTCCTATTTTGATTACATGCATGATTTGTACAACTCGGATCATTCTACAACTAATAGTACGCTATCCATGCACTCAAGTCTCAACTAGGTATTTCTCTAAATCGACATGCATGATTTTCTCATGAGGGAATATTCAGTTAGCTAGAGTAGCATTGAGGATGCACCAGTGCACTAACTCACTACTAGACCTCAACTAGTTCGCCAACAGTTATAACTAGTTTAACTGACTATAACTCAGTCAAATTGGGTTATCTAATTACAACTCAAATAAAATCATCATGGATCCCTTATACATGACTACATAAAGACTTCCAACTTGAAATTCCTAAGCTAATTAACTCAATTAAACTTAATTATCTATTTACAAGTTGCTATGAGAATATATTTCGATTTTAATTCACAGTCTAATTCAAGGACAAATTAAACTGGAATTTCTTATTGCCATTTTCCAACAATGTCATATAAGATTCTTGTGTGTTCATTCAAGGATGTAATCAACACTTTAGCTATATAATATTTGTGTCTAGCGGTTGTTGTTAATGGATATTTAGTGAGAAATAAGAATCATTTTGGGTACATGTCCTGTTATTATCCTCTTATGACCTTGGATAGACCTCTATACACACACACTTGATACACAATGGGTCTAGTGTTGTTGCTCATAGCACCCTTGGGGGTGAATTTTAACTAAGAGAGGTTATATGTAAAGGTTTGAGGAATAATCCATGTCACTTGATCCTGAGAAACAAAGTTTGAACCTGGATTCTCCTACTTCCATCACTTAATTGTTCTAATCATCCTAACACCAATTGATGATGCCCAAAACCTAATAATGCTACCCAAATTCAACTTGAATTCCAAGGATTCATAGAGTAAGTGTGTGTCATAGATTTTAGGTGTTGCTCAGAGTTCCTGGTCTTGAGAATATTTAATAGGGATTAAGATCATTAGATACTCTTTAACCCTTTATTATTTGACACTTGTTCAAGTACTTGTCAAGTTCCTTGATATTTAGAAGTTCCAATAATATCTTATGACACTATTTTTAAGTCTTTTATGATGGTCAAAGCCTCATAAACATGTTGTACTCTTGTGTGGTGTTCTAAGGATATATTCATTTCAATTGAGCTAGAGAATACATGTTTAGGGATTCAGGATGATTTGTTTCTCTCCCAAGCATAAGTGAGGCCTAATGATGTTATTTCACTACCATAATTATGGTCAAGCCTTTGAGATCAATCCATTATTGTTTTCCTTGTTTATCGACATAATTGTGCATATGAATTTATACTAATTTCCACAATGTTTAGGTTTAGTTTGGAACTCTCCCCATTAGTACTCATAACTAACTAAAATTATAATGGTAAATTTATCAATGATTGTAATATTAACACTTACTTGTTATTAACATGCCTTCATTATTAACATGTGGACACTAATTATGTATACATATTTTTGAATGTATAAGAAAAAAAGAACATAAAGCCTAAAACTGTTTTCTTTGAAAAAATCATTTTATCTACAAGTTATCCATTAATAAGGGATGCATATCCCACTAACTTCACTAACATGAAGTTTCTCTATAACTTAACTTCTAGCCCTTATTCTTAGCCCTACATAGATATTTTTATCCTCAACATATAACAACTAGCTACTAATGTCTATAGCGAACAGGACTTTGACTTGTTTATTTATTGTTTGTTTCCATGATCTTGGCTTCAAAATGGATCTTAAAGATTCTATTCTCAATTTAAAATTTAAAAATAATGACCACCTCCCCATGCATTAAATGGAAACATGAAGCCTTTACGCAAGAATGATTACTACACATTAATAGATTGATAATAAGAACCACATTATCTTGTCTTGTAGATCCACCAATATCCAATGTAATCAACACTAACCAATATGCCAATGGACACCAAGAGCTACACGTATATTACTACATAGTATTTGGAAAAAATTATCCATGGAAAACTATACTATCAAACCTATAGGATTATGGTCTTCATTTAAGCACCAATTTCCAACCACAACCATTTCCATGTCTGTGTATAACCTACTCTTCGACTGTGCAAGACTCAAACTATTGAAAATAAAACTAGTAAGTGTGTGCTCCAACATATATATATATATATATATATATATATATATATATATATATATATATTACACAACTACTTAGTATACAAAGTAATACCAAACATTAACCAAACTAAATGATTATTAACATTTTAATCTTCAAGTTCATCATTCATCATTCAGAGAAATGATAAGATGTCATTGTTCCAATTTAAAAATCCATTAAGAAAATAATAGTATTCATGAATGTGTGGTTCCATAAGTCATATCACTTCCAATGTTAAAAATTCTAAGATTCCATTAGATAAAAGCAAGTCAAGCAAATATATTTACCTATGAAACCTAGATTTTAATGACAAATACTTCTATACCAAAAAATAAATTTAGAAGAACCATAGAGGCACTTAACTTAACTTTGCACAAAAAGGAGTATCAAATTGTCTTATTTGATTTAGCCAAGTTTCACATGGTAAGGGTGATGGTGTAATATCCCTATAAATTGCATTTAGGTTGACATTCACAATGGAAAATATTATTTTTACCATGTTTAATGAAATGGTTGAAAATAAGAACCATTCTTGTTTAGTTGGCAACTACTTTGAATCAAATAAAGAAAATTATAACTCATTGGGATAAATAATGTCTTATGGGTTCTTTAAATTTATTTGGTAGACTGGAAAATTGAATTTCATCTTCATCTACTAAATTTTTCATCATGTGAAGTCTCGAGGCATTCATCATCACAACTTTGGTGAGGAATATTGTGGCTCCAATGAAGGGTATTCATGAACATGAGGTGTGCACATGGGGCATCATGGTTATTGTGCACAAAATATAAGTAACCATGACTTTTTTTGGAAAGAAATTGCATGTATTTTGTGGAAGGAATTATAGGTTATTTTATTAATTGGAAATATTGCTCTAGACTCTTGAAAGTTGTAGGGATTTTTTTGTAGAAGAATTAATTATTTCGTTGGAAGGTTTTGCATGGTTTCTATGCAATATTTTTCTAAAAACATGCATGAGAACTTTACATATTAAAAATAAAAAACCATGTTGTTCTGAGTGGGCGTAATGGTTAAGAGCACGTGTTTCCTCCTAAGAGGTCACGGTTTCACAACCAAAGAGGGGTAGGCTATGTATGCCTTCATAGACTTAACAGTGAAATCATTGTGCGAAGGTGGGTCCCTTGTCCCACAAACAAGGGGGTCTCGTACACCAATTTGGTGTTTGGATTGGTCGTGACCTTAAAATTGGATAATAATAATAATAATTCAAAATATAAATAAAAAACCATGTTGTTTCATTAAAAAATATATTGGAAGGAATTTTTTGTAGAGGAATTAATTATTTCATTGAAAGGTTCTGCATGGTTTATATGCAATAATTTTCTAAAAATATGCATGAGAACTTTAAATATTAAAAATAAAAAAACCATGTTATTTTGAGTGGGCCTAATGGTTAAGTGCATGTGCTTCCTCCTAAGAGGTCACAGGTTCACAACCAAAGGGGGCTAGGCTATGTATCCCTTTGTAGACTTAGCAGTGAAATCGTTGAGCGAAGGTGGGTCCCTTGTCCCACAAACAAGGGGCCGCCTACACCAATTTGGTGTCTAGATTGGTCGTGACATTAAAATTGGATAACAATAATAATAATTACAATTTATATCATAAGTAACTTTTGTTATGAAAAGAGAAAGAAAATAAGTTATATCATTAAAGAAAAGGTTGGCAGGAAACTATGAGAGAAAATTATATTATTAATTTCCTTGGAGATATTAGCATATTCTTAATAGAAATACGTGCACCATAATAATATCAATTATATTGGAATTCTTGAAATAACTTTCTATGTTAATTCTTGAAAATAAAATACTAATTGCATGCACATTGTATTAGATTTTGGAAGTGAAATGTCTTTGCATACATTATCAATTTCTTGGAAAAGAGAAAAAGTAATTAGATTGATTTACATGGAAAGGTTTTCATGAATCTGTATGCGTATATTACCCATGTTGTTTATTTTAAGTATGCAAGGATTTGAGTGCATAAACACTTGCATAGGCTTTATGTGCATGAATTGATGAAAAATAAAGATTGTTTTCTTAAAAGACGTCTACGAACCTTGTTGATACAAGAAAAAGAATGCATGCTTGTTTCTTAAAAAGATTATGTGCACTGAAGTAAGGGTCATTGTGTTAAAAAAAAATCAAATGTTCGATGCACAAAAGGCTAGTCATTGTGATATAGAAAGTTATCATGTTAATTTTCTTGATTAGAATAATCTTTTGAAAAAATTGCCTGGGTAGATGAACTGTGTTAATTTCTTGATTGAGGTGCATAAAAGGTTAAGTTAACCTTGTTATTGTTGCCTTGTTTTTATGCATAAAATATGGTTATCTATGGTAATTTCTTGAAAATGGAAGCATGAGAAACTTCAATGTAGAAATATAGAAAAACAAGGTTATATTAACTTACTTTTGAAAAAGAAGTATACATTTGTTTACATGAAAATAATAGCTAATGATGGTATAATTTGAGAGAAGGATATATGTGTTGTGTACATTTAAGAAGGGTTATTATGATAAGCTCTTGCATGCAAAAAATAATAGTCATTGAGTTATAGAGATATGTTCTTCACATGGATAGAAGAATTATTGGGCTATATTTCTTTAGAAAATATTATATGTGATTAATTTTATGCTATCATAACTATTATGTTAGTTTCTTTTGGAATAAAATCATGTATATGCATGCAAGATTTGTATTAGCTTTCATTGGAAAGAATATATATTTGTATGTGGGAAATTATAGCATGTTTTGTTAGCCTACATTGGAAAAGATTTCTTGGGAATGAAGATGAATTACAAGCACAAAAACCATAGTAATGTGATGGTTTCCTTAGAATATATATATGGGTAATGTTGGTATAATATTTGGAAATAAGACATGTATTTGTATGCTTTATTGCATTATTGTAATGGAAAAGAAAACATGTTTTTGCATGCCCTATTATGCTAGATTTCTTGGAAACATGTGTTTGCATGCTCTATTGTGTTAAGCATTCTTTTGTAAAGTATATGCATTGACATGCATAGGAACAACATTCATTGTGTTAGCTTTCTTTATGTATTTCCATACACCAAAAGTAATAGTTGAAGCGCTAGTTCTTTTGACAAAGTTTATGTCATTTGCATGCATGAAGATCATAACTCATGTGTTAGTTTCCTTTAAAGGAATATCAAGAAAGTTGTAGTGATTTGTCTTAAAAGAATGTGTGCTTGTACGAAGCGAATATTAGTTAATGTGCTATTTGTTTATAGAAATGCATTGATGGTTATACACTTATAACTAACAGATATGCAGTGTTGTTAAATGAAGCATGTCGCGATATTTTTTTTCATTTCGTGAATGTACATGAATAGATGTGATCCAAATTAAACAGGAATGCAACAAATTACAGAGATAACCATAAACACAAAGATGCAGCAGAAATAATACTTCATTTCATTAATTTAAAATACTAAGATATGCTTACAAACAGCAAATGGAAATGAACAACTAGGGCGATGGTAGCTTATCTCTGAGAAGAATGTGGCGACTACATGCCTCTGAATTGTGTTACAATGAGGCTAGAAGGCCTATTTAATGTTGAGAAACAATGGAACACCCTAAACACCCAAAAACCTAACCCTAGAAGATGAAACGCCAAACTGTGGGCCCCATTTGGGTAAATTGGTACATCAACTTCTCGAGGTCGTAACTTTGGCATCGATCTTTGTTTGATGCGTACAATAGCTCGTTCCAAAGATCTATCCAAGGAATATAACTTTGGGATGAGAAACATCAATCTATGGCCCATCTTTCTCCCATATTTCCAAAAAAGGTCGTTTAGGGCCTCAAAACGGCTCAAGAAGTTTAGGACCCGAAAAAACTGCTAAAAATAGTAAATTATGCTACAATTACGGAAACTAAAAAACTGAAAGAGATAGTTGTCGGGGTCCAAGTGGGATAGGTGGGTGGCCACTAACATCCACCTGGATCATTCCTCCCCCCTTAGGAAGCAATGGTCCCCATTGCGTTGAGTTCCTCCATCTGTTGAGCTTCGTCCCTGGTGAGCTATTCTGCAATCTCTGATGTGTCCAGTAATGGTGGGAAGCATGGTCGAGGGTGTTTCGCATTGAACACTCGGTGCAAGCAAAGCAATGGAGGAATGTTTTGCTCCAAAGTATTATTTCCCACATCCTTGGTAATGCCGTAAGGACCATGTCAGAGGTCAGAGCTTCTGATGGGCTCTTGTAAGGCGTTCTTTCTGTAGATGCAACCAGAATTTGTTGCCCACCTGAAGCTTATGTGGTACCCTTGTGGGTGAGGAGAGGTTGTTCTTGTGTCTTGTCATGACCGTATCCCTTTTTTTCTATTGCTGCGTGGAGGAACCCTTCCCAGGGGTCATGGATGTGGCTACGATCTTCCCCTTACTTTGGGAGCGAACCAGACATAAAATGAATTTCCTAGTCTGGGAGACGATCTTGCTGCATTTCTTATCAGAGATCAAAGAGGTGGCAGTAGGAAGGGCTACCTCCGGTATCCTGTATGATGAATTACCCCAACAAATAATGATAGCCCAAGGCCTTGACTCATACATAGCATGTTGCCTCCACAAGTATGGTTGACCAAATAGTACATCACAAACATCCAAAGGTGCAACGTCACACAATACCTCGTTTGTGAAGGGTTTGATGCTGTAGGGAAGGCGACACTGCTGGCGGACTCGGAGATCTCGTCCTTGGTGAAGCCACATGATACTGTATGGTTGCAGGTGTGGTGTAGTCGGTAGGCCCAACCGCTTCACAAGCTTTGCTCAAATGAGTTTCTTTTGGCTGCCACTGTCGACAATGAATTGCAACGGCGAACCCTTCACCCACATCTGTAAGTGGAAAATACGCTCCCCCTCCTCTGGATGTTTGGGCTCATTCTTCTGGATCTTGGTGGTGGCAACGGTGATGCTGGGCTCTGCATCAATGATCTGCTTCCCTTTGCCATTCCCCTTGTAGGGTTTTAACTCAGGGTCAGAACATGCATCTGATTCTAAAGCCTTCAACTTGGTCACTAGCGACTACTTGGTCCAACACTCACTTGAGTTGTGAGTGGGGCTCTTGTGGAACTCACACCACTTTCCTGTGTCCTTCTTTAACTTTGTGGTGTTGTTCTTTTCTTGTGGCTTCGACGGGTTGTCTTGGGTCACCCCGCCTTGGCTTTGTCCTTTGGTCTTTGGATTCACAGATCCAAAGTCTTGCTTCTTCTGTTTGAACCTTTGCTCGATTTTGACAGTGTATCAGTACATTGTGCCGAGTGAGGAGATGTTCAGGAACTCCATCTCTTCCTGGATGTATCTGTGTAGGCATCTACGGTATTTGAGTACTAGATGCAGGTCAGAATCTTTGATACCCAACTGTGTGCGAAGGGTATGAAAAATGTTTGTGAACTCTGGCACATCTTGGTCCCATCCCTGCCGCAACGTGGTCCACTTTCTATATTTGTCCTCATAGATTTTGATAGGGTAGTACTACTCCTTTATGGCATCTTCGAAGGAATTCCAACTGGGTGCAGCTGAGAACAGTGAGTCCATACTTTCATCCTTCTACTTGCAGTAGGTTTCCCACCAATCCTTGACGTGGGGGGTTGCTTTGAGAAGTGCAAAAGTGATCTTTTGTTGGCTAGAAAAGTCATGAACAGAAAAATACCCTTGTAGCAGATTTAACCATTTATCTATAGCATCTGCATGTATCTGACAGTCGAATATGGGGATTTCAAAATTAACTTGTACCTTAAAGGGCGTGGCATTTCCAGAGTAGCTGCTGGAAGCCGATGCGTCACCTCTGGGTAGCCGCTGAAGGATCTGGGCAAAGTTGTCCATCATCACGTTCCTTTATCACTCGAGGGCTTCTTTGAGCAAGATTTTGATAGGATCTCTTGCCCCCTCATCTTTCTTTTCGTCAGCCGTGGGAGGCCATCAGGATTTGCGAGGTTGGTCTTGCAAAGGTTCAACTAGTTCAAGCCCTAACTCCTTATATCTTGACCTCGTTGGGGACATGCAAAGAAAAACAAAGAAGAAGCAGACCGCTCTGATACCACTGATCCAGATTTAAACAGGAATGCAACAAATTACAGAGATAACCATAAACACAAAGATGCAGTGGAAATAATACTTCATTTCATTAATGTAAAATACTGAGATATGCTTACAAACAGAAAATGGAAATGAATAGCTAGGGCGATGGTAGCTTATCTCTGAGAAGAGATGTGGCGGATACATGCCTATGAACTGTGTTACAATGAGGCTCTAAGGCCTATTTATTGTTGAGAAACAATGGAAAACCCTAAACATCCAAAAACCTAACCCTAGAAGATAAAATGCCAAACTGTGGGCCCTGTTTGTGTAAATTGGTACATCAACTTCCTGTGGTCGTAACTTTGGCATCCGATCTCCATTTGACGCGTACAATAACTCATTAGAAAGATGTATCCGAGGACTATAACTTTGAGAAGAGCAACATCGGTCCACATCTCATGTTGCTCCCATATTTCCCAAAAAATGTTGTTTAGGGCCTCAAAACGGCTCTGGAAGTTTAGGACCCGAAAAAGTGCTAAGAATGGTAAATTGTGCTACAATTACAGAAATTGAAAAACGGAAAGAGACAGTTGTGGGGGTCCAAGTGGGATATGTGGGTGGCCACTAACATCCACCTGGATCAAGATGTGAAACACAACTTGTATATATCTATGAATTAGTTTGATTAATACTTGATTTAATCATGATATCAAAGGTTGTTGACAAAAAGGTAGACATTAAGTTAGTGGTTTATACATATTGAAGGAATGACAGCTTTAGGATAATACATTAATGGCAAGAACTAGACCCTAAAGGACATAATGGTCAAGGGTTTGCGGGTAAATGATGTCATGATGATTGTAATAGCTTATTACCAGTTATGTTGTTTTTGAGATGATATTCTTTGTAATATTTTATGACAATGGTCAAGGGATGGACTTCCTTATAGCCATTGAGTGAGGAGTGAACATCCTCATGAGCGTTTAATAATAAAATTAAACTTTTGTTACTTTTCACCCTATGGGGTTTCCAGGGTATATTGTTGTCTAATGATGTGGTTTCCTATTATATTTTTTATGATATTGATTCCTTGCATGATGTCCCGTTTATATTATTAAGAATAAAATTAACTATCTGAGTTAAAGGAATCATGGGTATGCAATTTTATATCAAAAAGTATGTTAATATGCTACAACAATGGTTGTTAATAATTATGTAATTTACTATTCCCTTGCTAAAATTAGTCTATGTAAAATAATTCTATCTAATGATTAATGAAGAATATAGAATAGTAATTTAGATTGTTACTTGTAAGTAAATTGTTTAAAATTTTTCTAACTCCATACATTTTCATACAAAGTTACCCAAAAATATTACATATTTCATTTCATTAAATACCAAAACAACTTAAAATTAAAAGCCCCCACTATTCAAAATTATGACATGAAAAAAACTGTGATCTATTATGATGTTTACAACTATATGACCTCAAGCGTTTTTGAAGCTAACAATATATCTCACAACCTTTATTAAAAGAAAATTATCATTTAATAAATTATAATTCATACAACTTTATATGAATAAATATAATATAGGTATATAATGACCCAACCTTTATAACTAGGATAATGCCAAGTGATTAAAAATAACAAAACGAATTTCTAAACAAACTCCTAGTTTGTGACAACTACCTTATCTGAAATGAAAAGCAGACAAGGCTATTACATCACCACCTACCTTCTATGAAATGTAAACCTTTTGATCGAGACATCATTCTTATTTTATTTTTGAATAAAACTTTATATAACACTATTTCCAATTTGAGATTTTTATATGGGGGTTTTTCCAACGGCCTTTCGTTATTTGTTGTTACATAGGGCAACTTGCGTTTTGACTCTATGAGGTTGGAAATAGTTATTCATCCATATTTGTTTATGAACAATGACACCTTACAAAAACATATTTAGTATATATTTTCTTCATGTATATATTGATGTATGTTTAGTTCAACATTCATAACCTGATATTTTTCTTTTTGACAGTGAGGTGAAAACACCGAACTAATTATTATCAGTAGAATGGCATTTTTATAGTTAATTTGCTAAATGAATGTGATAATTTTATTATTTCCTTTAAAGTAATGGATTTTTTTTAATTATAATAAAAATATTACTATAGCAATATCTACCTAAAGAAAATTTTCCATTGAAAGTAATAGTGAGATGTAATAGTCAAGAATTAAAAATTTAGTAATACTTATAGGTTTTAGTGTAATTACAAATTTCAAAATAGTGTAAAAAGCTAATGCACACTTCATTTACAGCAAATCGAAAAATTATATCAAAAAAATTGCATTTGGAAATTTTCCATAATAAAAATATTAGAATTGGAGTTCTTTTAATGTTATTTTAGACAGTTGACTCGAGTGAAAATGGTGCCAAAGATACTTGCAAAGCTTGCATAAATATTTTCAAATTAGACTTCCAATAAAATATCGTCTAAATTTCAACATATTATAATCAAGGGAATAATTAAGCAGAAACAATTAACCTTGCTTGGAAAGTTTTTATGTATGTTCAAAATTTTAATTACAACTGAAATTATCGTCAAAATAGAAAAACATTTCTTCCTTCATGGCATAGAAACCATTAAGAAGGCCTTTGATGGTAACCACTTGAATTTAAACTAGGACATAGATGATGGATAAATTTAATGATTGAGAGTGTTTGAATTATTTATTTGATGGTAAAAATAGATTTAATATCATAAAAAAAAAAATACTTGAAAAAAAATGAAGTATTCAAAATCGTAAAACTTAACCATTGTAATTTACCATTTTCAAAAAAAAAAATCCTAGATTTTTTCAAAATTCTACAAAATTTTTCATTATTTTCCAAATCAATGTGTGACATTGGACTACAGAATAAATTACTGTGGCCATTCTGTTTGTGATATCCTATAGTACAAGAAGTGTAATGAATACACTACACAGGACAGTAGGAAAAACCAATCATAAAGCAGTGCAATCTTTAAGGTTTTGTTGTAACTGAAAACTTGAGGCACCGGTGAGACTAGACAACTCTCACCAGTGCCTCCACTCGCTGCACTACAAGCGATGAACACCTGCACTCTTTTCCCCCATCATGTGTATGAGAATGGTATTGCCCTACCACATCCTGCATCCATTCCGCATATCCTTCGTCTCCCTGCAAGCACGAAACTTTGCTACTCATGTTAATTTGTATGGACGCGCTGAACGATCTACAGGTGGGCTTTTCCTTCTTAGTACTCGCCATGATCAAATTCCGTGATGATCTCCACACATGCTGAGGCTACAATTTATACATCATTCCCACTCGGACGCACATGACAGACCGAAACACAAGACATAGGTAGCAGTAAAGAGAAACAACCCCATTCCAGTTAGCTTGCCGAGAGAATACACTCCAACAACATAGTTTTATGGATTAGGCTTTTCACGCTAATATAACCTACCGTCTAGCGACTTCCTCAAAAGTCTCACGACAAAACTTTGTTGAGATGGCTGCCTTCGAGGATTTGCTTTGGTTGTAGACAGCTAGAGTGTGAAGTCCAAAACAATCACGTGATGCCTATTCGCTAACATACGTATACCCATACGCATGTATGAGAAGCCATGGATCTTGCACCCACATATGGAATTGAATTTGATTAGTAAATTGATGGAATTTGATAGGCAAATTATTTATTTGAGGGTGATTTGTGGGACCATGGTATTTTAGATTGAAATTGTTATCCTAAAGTGTTTCAGATTGAAATTTTTACTCTATTTGTATGTGTGAAAATATTTGAAAAAAAGAATGTGGAAACCATAAATATTTTGAAATTAGAGCAATTAGACTTCTAGTCAATTTTTAGTTTGGACACTTGTTTTGACACCGAAAATAGGGATAGTGCATCAATTGGGTCATAAGTACATATGCGTGATTTTATTTTTAATTTTGATACTTGTTTTCAAACCCTATTTTGGATTTTGGCATCCCAATTTTAAAGATGTAGAGATGTTAGTTATAATACTATGAGAGTGATAAAAATGTCAGTGATTTAGAAAGACAAAATGTCATTTATACTAACCAAATGCTATAGGGTTCAGTAAGGCCTCAGGGTGTGGGAGGACCCACTCTTGTATGATTGGTAATGTGTGCTCAACCAAGCATCTTGGTGTCAGAGCATCACACAACTAGATAGACGAGGTGAGTTGTGGTGAGGGTAGGAATTTCAAATATGAAACACTCATCAAATTTGATGGTTTTTGCAACTCTAGTGTCCATTTTAATCATTTTAAGAATGTTGACGTCGAGGGAATCTTTCTAGCTATATTTGACAGGAAAATCACCTATGTGAATTTTTCCCATCAAATTCTGTCTCGAGTTGTGGTGCCTCGTCTGAGAATGCTCATGCATGAACATGCTAAGGTATGGCACGAGAGATGTGAGATGTGTGGCCAAAGGCATACATGAGCCAAGTAAGCTAGAGTTGGGCATGGAAGTTGGGCACACACCCCATGCCATAGAAAATCGACGATGGGTGAGCCAATGTGCACAATGGGTGAGTCAACATGAAGACAAACTACTTATGGAAAGATGTGGAGGATATGATGGGAAAAGTGTCACACGAGCGGGTCGTCCCAAGCATATAAAGAGTCATGACCCTTGGTGCTCTACCTCCCCTTGACACATATAGATACACTAGTGAACGAGTTATGGAGGTGTTGAAGCCTTCAAAATTGGGTCGACAACAAGGGGGATACCCGCCCGGTCCGGACCTTGGTTGGCAGCTCCTTATCCGTTTGGTATAGCGGGTCCGACTGGGGATAATGGGACCAGTTTCCCAATCTATGGGTGTGTGTGTGTAGAATTGGATGTTGCTGATCTAAAAGTAACTATCTAAGCTATTCTAATTCAAACTTTAATCTAATTCTATACTATGGTAATCTAATAAAAAACAACACATCTAATTTATGCTAACCCGAGATGGAACTCTTCTATTATGCGATCTAAAGAGATTTCATATAACAACTAGTAATAAAGATCATTTAGTGATTATAAGAAAGGAAATCAATTAAGATGAACTATTTCGCATAAAAAGTTAGGAAAAACAGTTATGAACAACATATCGCATAATAAGCTATTCATACATTAAACAGAAATAAATAGCTACCACCGTACAAAAGTGCCAAATGGTAACTCAAGCATTCATGCAATAACATATAAACAACCAAAAACTGTATATCACTTTAACATATAAGCAGAAATGGTCAAGAGATAAAAGTACCATTTATGACTGGTCCTACTCATAAGCTTCAAGCAATAATGATTTATTTCTCCTTGCTCTAACATCTACTAAGAGTACAAAAGTGCAACATTAGTAGCAAATATCAAATGCAAACATCAACAAATCTTGATCCATTCATTCACCAAAACCTCCTCGGAGGGTGCAAAAGTGCATGTTCTGAGGACAAGTTTTTGATAAATTTCTGGACCCTTCTCTAAATGCATGAGAAGGGTTTAAATACTACTAACTAAATAACTTAATTACACAGATTCAGGATACGATTTAAATGACCGCCCTTTTTCTAAGCAAAAGTATTTCTACAAATTAAATCTAATATCTAACTATTTTTTCATTTGCTCCTTAATGTTGCGAGCATTCAATATTTGCCTGGGTAGAGTCGACTGACTATCTTCCACATTTGGTTGAGCTAAGCAAACAGAAATGGCAAGTGTTGGCAGCATTTTTTCCAGCAAAATAGCAGATATACTTGAGAATCATCTCTGGCTATGTGGATTTACTGTGTATGCTCACTAATAACCCAAATTCCACTTGGTTAACCCTCAAATTGCCTCTGCCTTTGCTTTTTTGCGTTTCCGGGCTTACGAGTGACTAAGCAGTTAGGGACTTTGCTTTTTGCGCAATTTTCTCAGCGATGTGCTAGGCGCTAATCGCGCATCGAAAACTGCCTCTGTTTTTGATCCGGGCCTTTCTGGTGCGTTTTTCGCCTTTAGCGCCTTTCCTTCACCGGGTATAAGCTTTAAAATTTTGCAAACATACTGCTTTTGTGAGCTTCTAACCTTGAGCGTTAAATCGCCTGTTGATATCAGCATTGTCCAACTATTCATTGAACCATGGCTTTGACTGATAGATCTGTAATGGATAGCTCAACAGCGCTCTGGAATTCGCAGCTCTATTGCATGCGGTATCCATTCATGAGGGCATTTCTTCTCTGCTTCCGAGCATTGGAGCTTTATCCTTTTTCCTTAATCGCTCCCTGCACATTGCTTCATATTGTTTGTGTTTTTCATTCCTGCAGTTCACACATAAGGGGAGAACAATGATAATAAAAATTGACAAGAAAGCTCTGAGCTCTACGGATGTACAAAAACATGCCACCTGACGTGAACTAACTCTTCGAAAAACATAAAACTGTCTTTCATTAACACTTGGCGTACATTCATTAATTTTCATTAACGCGCGTATTCAATTTTTCTTGAATGTTGAGCCGGGGAAAATCTACGATGGACGATCTCTGCAATTCCCATCGCATCATCTCGTTATCGCATTATCGCATTTTTATCAAGATGTGTTATCGCAGGGTTGACCGATCACGCCGATCGCAGGATTGAAGGTTGTTGTTTCGCGCGATCGCAGTATCGCATTATCGCAAGATCGCAGATTGTTACAATTCGTTAAATAGTTATGTGTTGTTTTATGCGAGGTTGTGATATGCGATGTCATATATCGGCCATCAATGATTTCTTAAAGATTTCGTTTGTGAGCATTTCTTAATGCATGCGGGTTTCGCGTCGCACTCTCGCAAGTTATCATTTTACTCACAAGGAAGTGTCCTATCTTCTTCGCGCGATGCGATATTTTCTTAAGGAATATAATACATGAGTTTTAATTGAATTTTTGAATTTTTTACTAAGGGTCCACACTTATCTAGTGTTATTGCTAAAGTAAATAAGGAGGGGGGTTGTTGGTGGCCACAACAATTGGCGATTCACTTGGAAGAACCAGTTATCTCTGTTTTCCTATTGAATTTTTCAAACTTACAAAACAGAAATTTTTTTAAGAAAATTTAACTTTGTTATGGACAGATAGAGTACATTATGCTTTAAATTGTCAATGATATTTTGTTTCAACCTCTTTTCATTCTAATTATTTGCTTCCTTAGGCTAGTCCTTGTATTTACATCAGCCATTACTTGGTCTTGTAAAGATAAAATAAAGTCTCCTCTGTAAACCAGTTTTAAATATGCTCATTTGTCATAGGTAGAGCCTCTACTGCCAGCAGGCATTTATAGCCTCGACAGGGTTACCTGTTACCCAGCAATGATCCTGTATCCTACTTAAGGTGACCTACAACTTTCAAAGAAAAATCCATATTTACACTTATTGCTTTGATTTTCTTTTTATTCTTAAAGAACAATGTCTTGGTTTGGTAGCCAAATTATGACACTGTCACTCACTTGATTCATAACTTTGCTGAACAAGCTGGCTCGTGATGAGACCCCTTGTCTTTTGATTGCAACAATCTTGAGTCATTTCCCTGTTGTGGTAGACAGTATTGGCAAAGTCAGCAAGTTATGATATATGTGATCATGATAAGCCGGCTCGTGATGAGACCTCTTATTCTTCAAGATATAGTGTATCCTTGGATTATCCCTCTGAAAGCTGCGATTTTCCTTAGCAGGGAGGAAGTCATTGTTTTTTTAAGATAGCTCTGGACGACAATAATAGAGTTTTTGGAAACAGCTGTTCTACAGAGAATCTTCATTTTGCTATTGATACCTTTCATTGTGCTAATATAAAACAATTTCTTCACTAAAGGTTGCTTTCATCAAATTTCTTGAAGTTGAAACTTGTATCATATCTAGGGTAAAGTTTTTAACTGTATCTGTCAATAATAAAGACCAATTTTCAAAAGATTTGCTATTTATACAAGCGAAAAGCTCAAAATCTGAAAGAGAATTGGTGTCTTTTTCGTAAATACCTAATGTAACCACTCACAACTGGTTTTATTATGAAAAGAAAAACTATTCTACCAAAAATAGAAGAATAATCTTCTATGGAAAATATTTTTTGAGAATTTGTCCATTAACAGGCAAAGGATCCCTCCTACCTGCTAAATCCTGTAACACAAATGTTGATGGACCTATGACTTCAACAATCTGAAAAGGACCAAGCCACATCCTTTGAAATTTTGTGTGTTTGCCCTTTTCTTCATGAGCCTTATCCCACTTTAAAACTAAATCTCCCATCTGAAAATCTTTTCTGGTCATTATGTTTGAATCAAAAGAGGATTTTACTAGCGCTTGATGATGAGCATGTGTTTTCTTAGCTTGTTCTCGTTGTTCTTCTAATTTAATTATTTCCATTTGTCTCAGCTGTAAAGAGGAAGTGGGTATTTCATCAATGTATTGTACTAAAGACAAAGAGGGAATGGCTAAGTGAGTTGGAAGAACCACTTCTTTTCCATAAACTAAATTAAAGGGAGAAGTGCCGATTGAAGCTTTTTGCGTTATCCTATCTGCCCATAAAGCATATACCAAAGCATTGTGCCAATTCTTTTGATTCTGGTCAACTGTTCTTTTAATAATCCTAATCAGGTTTTTATTTATCGACTCAGCTAACCCATTGCCTTGCGATAGTAATTGGCTGAATATTTAAGTTTGAATCCTCTTTTAAGTGCAAAATCAGTCATTGCATTTCCAGAAAAGTATGATGCATTGTCAAACATTAAAGGAGATGGCAATCCAAACCTAGTGATTATAAATTGATCAATGAACTCTATAACATTTTCAGAATTAGCTATCTTAAGCGGAACTGATTCTACCCATTTTGTGAAATAATCTGTTGCCGTGAGGATGTATCTATGCTCCTTAGAAGAGTGAGGAATGATCTCACCTATTATGTCCAAGCCCCACTGACTGAAAGGTTGCTCGATGTTTACCGGTTGTAGTGGCAGGGATGGCTTCTTTTGTCTTCCAGCAGTAGTTTGGCAGACTTGACATTTCCTCACGTAACTGTGTGAGTCTTCGAATAGCGTGGGCCAGTAATATCATGCGCGTAAGATTTTATGTGCAGTAGCATCTCCAGCATAGTGTCCGCCTGCTGGCTCATCGTGGAGGTCCTGCAAAACTTTTTCAGCTTTAGTTTTTTCAAGACACCTAAGAAGAACAGAATCATAAATTTCTTTGAAAAGAATATCATTTATGAGCTGATATTGTTTAGCTTTCAATCTTAGAGCTCTTTTCTTAGTATGATTAAGATGTGAAGGAGCATACCCGTTCTAAAGATAATAAATGATATTAGCATATAATGATTCTGCATCATTCAGGCTTACCTCACCCATTTGTACCTCTTCAGATGGAGTTTCAGAAATTTTCGATGCTCCAACCAGTATTTTACAGAAGCCTTGACCTCTCACAATATTTGCTGGTTTGATCTCAAGGTCGTATTCTTGTAAGGCAGTAACCCAATTGGCCCTTTTCTCATCCACATCCTTCTGTACTAGAAGATTCCTTACCGCTAGAAATGGTACTATGATCTTAGTATGGGTTTTAAGTAAGAAAGGTCTGAAGTACTAGACCGCTTTGAAAATAGCATAAGCCTATTTCTCCACGTCAAAATAATTGAGTTCAGCACCTTGTAAATTCGAGCTAAAAAATGCAATTGGAGCTTCTTCTCTTTCTTGATTCACTTGAGTTAGTATTGTGGCATATGACTTATGTGAGGAAAATGTGTATAAAATAAAAGATTCTGAAAAATTCGGGGTTGCTAAAGATGGAGCATTAATAATAGCTTGCTTGATCAGGTTGAATGCTTCATGTTCATCTTGACCCCATTTAAAATTTGAATTCTTTTTAATCATGGTTTGCAAAGGAGACACGATTCACGAAAAATCTGGAACGAATCTCTTTACAAAATTCATTTGACCAAGGAAAGATTGCATGGGTTTTTTGTTATGAGGTAGGGATATTTCAAAAATTTCTTTGATTCTGTCGAGATCAATGTGAATACCGGACTTTGACACTATGAATCCTAGAAGTTTCCCTTCACTTAATGCGAAAAAAGATTTCTTTGGGTTAAGTGAAATTCCATACCTTAAACACCGTTGAAAGATTTGTTTCAGGTCTTTGAGATGGTCGCTTCACTTCTTGGAGTACACTGTTATATCATCCAAATAAATTACTACAGATTTATTGACTAAACCTTTGAATGCGATGTCCATGGCTCTCTGAAATGTAGCACCAGCATTAATCAAACCAAATGGCATCTTCCAATATGCATATGTGCCCCATTTAGTTCTGAATGTGGTTTTCAACTGATCATCAGGATGTACCAACACTTGATTGTACCCTGAAAATCCATCCAAGAAAGACATTAGTTCTGAACCTGCCACCACCTGTAGTATTTGCTCCATAGGTGGAAGAGGAAAATTCTCTTTTTGACAGGCTTTGTTAAGATTCCGAAAGTCAATGCAAATCCTAATATCTCCGTTTTTCTTCCTAACGGGTACCATATTGGAGACCCATTTGGAATGCCTGATGGGAAAAATTATCCTGGCTTTCAGTAACTTGTTGAGCTCGATTTTTATCTGATTTTCTAAATTGGGGTGGATTTTTCTCAGTTTTTGTTGGACAGGTTTTTCGTTATCGATCATGGGAATAGTATGCTGGATGATAGAAGTGTCGTATGTTTTCAGCTCATCATAATTCCAGGCAAAAACATTTTTATATTGTCTCAAAAGACGAATATACGCTAGTTTCTCTTCAGGGGCTAGGCCAAGGCCTAGATTAATGTTTTGTGGTTTAGTATCAGTCCCTAGGTTTACTAATTCGTAGTTCAAGGTTGAACTGTAGAGTTTTGAATTGGTAGACCTCTTAAACTGATCTTTCAAATCGTATGTCTTATAACTTAACCACCGACTTCAGTATAGCATTATTAGTGCTATTTTGTTGCAATTGTCGCTCGTGCTGGTCTTCGTTAATTATTTGATTGGAGTAGGATCCTTCAGATGTGAGGAAATTTACGATATCTGGATCATCATTGAATACTCTCCAATTTGTGATGTTGTCAGGAATGGATGGTCTAAAGATTAATTCTATTGAGAATCTATCTGGACTAAAATCTTTGGAGGGAATAAGCTTAGAAGTTACGTTAGCCAAAAGGTCTGCACTAGCATTTTGGAGTCTGGGGATTGAAGAAATATTAAACGCTATGAAGTGCTCAGTCAGATCTTGTACTAAAGATTGATAGTGTTTTAAGTGACCTGATAAGCAATGGATAGTGTTACGTACTTGCTTAACCACAATCTCAGAGTCTCCAAAGGCTTGAAGATACTTGACATCTAACTTGATTGCCTTGTACAGGCCTTGAACCAAAGCCTCATATTATGTTGTATTGTTCGTGCAATCAAATTCGAGTCTACATGTAAGCATGATCTTTTCTCCTTCTGGACTAATCAGAACGCATCCTGCTCCTGCTCCTTCGTTAGATCTAGAGCCATCAAAAAATAATTTCCAAAACAAAGATGTATTTACAGGTTTATCTAAAAAATTAATACATTTCGAACTATCAGTTCGAGAAAAATTTTCAACTTGGGACAAAACTGAATTTTTTAAATAAGGTGACGCATGAGCATTGAAATTCCCGAGGAAAGAATCTACCGAGTAATTGCCAATGATACTGCTGTTATATGCTACACATTTATTTTCTCCCTCTAACTCTGTTACTATGTACTTCTAGTGTAGCTCTCGTTCAACTTTTATTTGATTTGGTTTACTGTTGTAGGGTAGCCACATGTGCGACCAATCAGTTGCGAAGTATCCATGGAGTTTCTCTGACCAATCCCTGCTAAGGATTAAGCCACAGATTTCTGGGATGTCAGCAACTAGAATGTCAATAACCTGACATAACTTCGGGTTGGATGACAATCTTATGGTTACTTGATTTAGTTCGCCGACCACTTCGACTTGAGATCGATCGAGCTGAACTATACGCACTGTGGATTTCTGTGGTTGGACATTTAATTTGGCACATATAGATTTGGGTAAAATATTCGATGAAGCACTGGAATCTACCAAACAATTGTGCACATTTTTATTGAAGATTTCATAAGGAAGGAGAAATGGGGGAGTGTGAGATCTTGATCTTCCTCCAATCAAGGCGATGTCATTTGGGACAATCTTACTGATCACGTTTGTTGGAGGTCTTCCCATGTTGTGGGAAGCTTGAGAAAGTACAGCGGCAGGCAAAGGCGCACCTAGCATGGCATGTAATTCTTTCATCATTATCTTCTGTTGATGTTTCAACTTGCTCAGTTCGTAAAGGGTGATATTAGCCCTAGTCTTTTTCATGTCATCAATAATATTGTACTCCATTTCATCCGACACTATCAGTGTTTTTGATGGAGTCGTTTCATCTGCTTGGACTGGGCTAGTTTGAGTCGCTTTGGATGTCATTTTCTTTGTTGCGACTTTATCTTTTGTTGCAGAGCTTGCGCTCTTTTGTTTAGGGGTAGTTTGGGGAGGATCAAGCTGATTTTTACTTCGTGTGCTAACTGGAAATACTTCTTGATCTTCCTCTTGTGGGAGGATGAAGTCCCACATTCCTTGTAATTCCACAACTTCTTCGTCATCGGTCTGCCCTTCAGTGGAAATTTCCTCTTCCTCTTCCTCGGATTCAGCATTTGAAATGGCATTGGGTGGCTTTGCATCCATTGAAAGACCTCTTTTAAAAGCTCTGTAGGGCTTTTTCGAAGAAGTTTCCACTAGTTTTTTTATGTCGACCATCTCATTGGACATGGTCTTTAGAACTTTCTGCAATCCTTCTAAATCAAAAGGATCTTTTGGCTGTTTCTTCTTGGAGTCTTCCTTGAAGGTGACTTTTTTGGACTTACGTTCCTCTATCGCGGATCTCTTTTCCAGGGCTATTATTCGTTTTTCTATTACTATTGCCTCTTTCATGTTTTCAGCTAAGGTTGTTTTATTTGCCCTGTCCACAAAGATGGCTATGTTCGATGGCAGAGCGGTAATATACCATTCACATCGTACTTCTTCGTTGGGCTGAGAAGCAGTAGGAATTTTGTTGAACCGTAAATTGAAATCCTTAATAGGCTCTCTAGCTTCGAATTTAAGATTGGATAGGTCATTGATTAATGTTGCCGTTGATCTGTCATCACCAAACCTGGTTAGGAATTGGTCCTGGAAGATATCCCAACTTGTAATGGATCTGGAGGGTAATGAAAAGTACCATGACCCGACTGTCCCTTGCAGTGTATAGGGAAAAATCCAAACAACATCATCTTCATTAGTAACCCCATTAAGATTAATGGAAATCATGAAGTTATTTATGTGCTCTTTTGCTAGCATACCTGCCTCAGGATTGAATTTGGGCAGCCATTTCTCAAGATGGGTTGGTATTTGACTCAGGGGTGCAGGCATTAAGACTGCCCCAGGGTTGTTCCATGGCGACTGGGCCATCGTTGAACTGCTAACAGAGGAAAGTGTGGAAGATGATGCCTGTGGCTGGGAGGATGAGGATACTATGATCGTAGATGATTGAAGAGGGGTTGTGGGGGTTCCAGTGGATGGATGGACGATGATCTGGAGTGGAGGTGTGGATAGTTGACTTCGGGGTGAAGTAGTTGAGATGGATGATGCAAACGAAAGAGCCTCACTGTCAGACTCTTGCAGTGATTTCCTCGCTCTTTTTCTGGTGGGAAGAGGTAATTCGGTTGGCTAAACGCCAAACTTTTCACTCTTTAACTTGGTCAGGGGATGAGAATGGTTGTACTACGAAGTCATGCTGCCTTGAGATTTATTAGACCTCTGATGGGAGATGGAAAATCGCTGAAGTTTGTGAATCAGGGATTCAACTTTAGGAGGTTCAATGGTAGATTGGTCTGAAATATCAGGGTGTGTAGCAGTGGTTGATACTCGAGCGACTTCTGATTTTGGATTTAAATGTAATGGGGAAGTCAGGGGAGATGGTGAGGATGATTTACTCTCAGAATGGTATTCAGATTTGGATTTACTTGCCATTCATAGTTCAGGCCCTCCTTCTAGCGCCAAATATGTTGAAGCCCCGAAAATCGGGTCGACAACAAGGGGGATACCCACCCGGTCCAGACCTTGGTTGGCAGCTCCTTATCCGTTTGGTATAGCGGGTTCGACTGGGGATAATGGGACCAGTTTCCCAATCTATGGGTGTGTGTGTGTAGAATTGGATGTTGCTGATCTAACAGTAACTATCTAAGCTATTCTAATTCAAACTTTAATCTAATTCTATACTATGGTAATCTAATAAAAAATAGCACATCTAATCTATGCTAACCCGGGATGTAACTCTTCTATTATGCGATCTAAAGAGATTTCATATAACAACTGGTAATAAAGATCATTCAGTGATTATAAGAAAGGAAATCAATTAAGATGAACTATTTCGCATAAAAAGTTAGGCAAAACAGTTATGAACAACATATCGCATAATAAGCTATTCATACATTAAACATAAATAAATAGCTACCACCATACAAAAGTGCCAAATGGTAACTCAAGCATTCATGCAATAACATATAAACAACTAAAAACTGTATATCACTTTAACATATAAGCAGAAATGGTCAAGAGATAAAAGTACCATTTATGACTGGTCCTACTCATAAGCTTCAAGCAATAATGATTTATTTCTCCTTGCTCTAACATCTACTAAGAGTACAGAAGTGCAACATCAGTAGCAGATATCAAATGCAAACATCAACAAATCTTGATCCATTCATTCACCAAAACCTCCTCGGAGGGTGCAAAAGTGCATGTTCTGAGGACAAGCTTTTGATAAATTTCTGGACCCTTCTCTAAATGCATGAGAAGGGTTTAAATACTACTAACTAAATAACTTAATTACACATATTCAGGATACGGTTTAAATGACCGCCCTTTTTCTAAGCAAAATTATTTCTAAAAATTAAATCTAATATCTAACTATTTCTGCATTTGCTCCTTAATGTTGCGAGCATTCAATATTTGCCTGGGTAGAGTCGGCTAACTGTCTTCCACTTTTGGTTGAGCTAAGCAAACAGAAATGGCAAGTGCTGGCACCATTTTTTCCAGCAAAATAGCAGATATACTTGAGAATCATCTCTGGCTATGTGGATTTACTGTGTATGCTGAATAATAACCCAAATTCCACTTGGTTAACCCTCAAATTTCCTCTACCTTTGCTTTTTTTCATTTCCGGGCTTACGAGTGACTAAGTAGTTAGGGACTTTGCTTTTTGAGCAATTTTTTCAGCGATGCATGATTAGCGCTAGGCGCTAATCGCGCATCAAAAATTGCCTCTGTTTTTTGATTTGGGCCTTTCTGGTGCGTTTTTCGCCTTTAGCGCCTTTCCTTCACTGGGTATAAGCTTTAAAATTTTGCAAATATACTGATTTTGTGAGCTTCTAACCTTGATAATTAAATCGCCTGTTGATATCAGCATTGTCCAACTATTCATTGAACCATGGCTCTGACTGATAGATCTGTAATGGATAGCTCAGCAACGCTCTGGAATTCGCGGCTCTGTTGCATGTGATATCCGTTCATGAGGGCATTTCTTCTCTGCTTCTGAGCATTGGAGCTTTATCATTTTTCCTTAATCGCTCCCTGCACATTGCTTCATATTGTTTCTGTTTTTCATTCCCGCAGTTCACACATAAGGAGAGAGCAATGATAATAAAAATTGACAAGAAAGCTTTGAGCTCTATGGATGTATAAAAACATGCCACCTGACATGAACTAACTCTTCGAAAAACATAAAATAGTCTTTCATTAACACTTGGCGTACATTCATTAATTTTCATTAACGCGCGTATTCAATTTTTCTTGAATGTTGAGTCGGGGAAAATCTGCGATGGACGATCTCTGCGATTCGCATCGCAGCATCGCATCATCGCGTTATCGCATTATCACATTTTTATCAAGATGTGTTATCGCAGGGTTGACCGATCACGCCGATCGCAGGATTGCAGGTTGCTGTTTCGCGCGATCGCAGGATCGCCGATCGCAGTATCGCATTATCTCAAGATCACAGATTGTTACAATTCATTAAATAGTTATGTGCTGTTTTATGCGATGTTGTGATATGCGATGTCGTATATCGGCCATCGGCGATTTCTTAAAGATTTCATTTTTGAGCGTTTCTTAATGCATTCGATGCGATGGATTTCGTGTCGCACTCTTGCAAGTTATCATTTTACTCACAAGGAAATGTCCTATCTTCTTCGCGCAATGCGATATTTTCTTAAGGAGTATAATACATGAGTTTTAATTGAATTTTTGAATTTTTTACTAAGGGTCCCCACTTATCTAGTGTTATTGCTCATACTAAATAAGGAGGGGGGTTGTTGGTGGCCACAACAGGAGGATACACAAACTTAGAATAGGAATTGTAGGGTTAAAAGACTAGCAAGTTAGGTTGAGACTCGAATTTTCTTATGTGCTAGGTAATGCGCTACATAGAGTGCTAGACGCCCAAGTTAGCATGCATTGAGCAGTGCACCATAGGTGGAATTACTCAAGTGATACAAGAAGAGAGGAGGTTTTAGGGCAAGTCAGGTTGGGATAGGCTACATAAGCCATGACAAATTTGTATTGTTGAGTGTTGTGTTGGTTTAGGTTGCATGTTGGGTGTGTGGCTAGTATGACTCACAAGCCTTAAAATTCTATATGATCTCAGTTGTAGGTTAACCTAAACATGATTGTACACATATTCATTTCATTTATGATTACTTCGATGGACTATTAGGCCAAGGGTTGCTCCAACCACATTCATGGTGCTGCAAATTTTGGTGTATGTAATGTTTATGACATAATTGTTATATGTGATAAATGATGCAACCAAGATGCATTTGGTTTTAGATTAACTATGATATTCTGTTATATAACTTAATTAAGTCATAAGATAAGTGTTGATTTGTGAGGTGTAGTTTAGGTGTAGTTTCACTAAAGTGGTTAAGTTATGGGTAAGAAACGCACTAGTGCAAGATGACTAGAGATCATAGGGTGCCTCAAATCATGCAAAGGCTCTAGGGGAAGGATAGGAGGTATTGAAGCAGAATGAAGATGTGCAAGCATGGAGGTATGCCATTTCCTTGTTGTTTATTTTCACATGATGATGTGTAGGTGAGGATTGGGTTGTCAGAGAATGTTTAAGACAACCATAGGTGTAGGTTGTGTTTTTGTGGACACATTGATCAACATGAAGACAATATAGGCAATTGTAGATATGGGTGCATTCGACAACTTCATGAAGGCATAATTTGCAAGGGAACATAGATAGTGGGTAGCTACCAATAGGTCAGTAGTGAATGTAATGAAATCTAAGGCCAGGGAAACCAAAGATTTGTCTTTAGGTTTTCTAGTTTAAATTGATGGGTGGAGTGCTTTAGTTAACTTCATGGTGATGTTCATGGATGATTTTGATTGCTACTGGGACATAAATTTATCAGGGGGAATAGGGTGATCCCTATGCCATGGTTGGATCCTTATGATGGGTTATAAGGAGATGTGGGATGTGTGCAAAACCAGACAAAAGTCAAGTGGAGAGGTGCATTTAATCTCTACTTTGAGCATGAAGAGGGGAACACAGTAACTAGATGCCTTATTGTATGCCACAGTGATGAGGGGAGTTGGAGATGAGGGAATGGAGATGTTTATTTTATCAAATATTTATGTTTTATTGGATGCATATGCATACTAGATGTTGGCTGAATTTCTAGAAGTGATCTTATGTAGTTGAGTAGTTGACCATCACAATTAGCTTGAGCTGGGACTGTAGCCACCAGCACAAGCTCCTTATGGGCTATTAAGCCATGTGTTGGATGAGCTTAGACATTAGTTGATATATCTAGTTGATCCAAGTTTCATTCATCCTTCTTCATCCCCATATGGCTCTCTAATTCTCTAGTTCTCTTTGAAAATAAGGATACTAATGAGCTGAGGATATGTCTAGACTATAGGAATTGAAAGAGAATACAATGAAGAATAGATACCCACTTCTTCTTGCACCAAATTGCTTCGACAAATTTTCTAATGTCAAAATTTTCATGAAGCTTGACTTGAGACAACGTTATTATTAGATGCAGATAATAGAGGGTGATGAGGCGAATACGACCATGGTGATGAGGTATGGGAGTTTTTATTTCCTAGTGATGCATTATGGCTTCTGTAATGCCCCAACCACTTTCTCCACCTTAATGAATAATGTTATGTGCCCCTTCCTTGATAGGTTTTTTGTGGTATATTTTGATGATATCATAGTATTTAGTAGGGCATGTGCGAGCATAAGAATCACTTGGAATAATTTTTTGAGGCACTAAGGCATAACCAGTTGTACTTGAAGAAGTCAAACTTTATGCTTTCTTAGACAAAGATATCATTTATGGGTCATTAGGTTGGAAATGGATGTATTCACATGTACCTTGCAAAGGTTAACATGATAAATGATTTAGAGGATCCTTGTAGTTTGCACGAGGTTAGACTCTTCATCACATGATTAGCAGGATTTCCCCTCACTATGATCCATGTTCTAGCTTTCAAAACTTCCTAGAAGAAAAAATATAGAAAAAATTTCAATATGACCTATTTCATGCATGATTTTAGGAGCGTCTAGGAAGCTTGACTTCCTATAATCATATATATTAAAATTTCGTGACCCAAGATCTTAAAGTTGAATAAGACGATTAACAATATTCCCCTCACTATGATCCAAGTTTTAGCTTCTCTAATGTCCTAGAAGAAAAGTTATAACAAAAATTTCTATACCACTTATTTAATGCAAGATTTTAAGAGCATATAGGAATCTCTAATTCCTCTAATCATATCTCTTAAAGTATCACAACCTTAGAGCTGAATTTTTGATCAAATGATTATCAATATTTACCCTCACTATAGTGCAAGTTTTAGCTTCTGTAACATCCCAAAAAAAAAAATTATAGCATAAATGCCAACATGGCGTATTTAAAGATGCATTTAGGAATCCCAACTTCATAAGCTCATATTTCCTAAAGTTTCATGACTCAAGATTTGAAAATTGGACCTGAGGATAAACAACGTTTCTCCTCAGTATGATCCAATTTTCAGCTTTTGGAACCTCCCAGAAGAAAAGTTATGGTAGAAATTCCAACATGACCTGTTTAAAGAATAATTTAGGAAGTTTATCTTGCTCAACCATTGTTGTTACAAAATTTGATAGTTATAAAAAGATACAACCAAATATTATAAGATCTATAGTCATGATAAATTTACTAAAGGGTAAATGAATGTACATATAAAATTTAGGAAAGGAGAAATTAAGTAATCATGCATAAGATATACTTATCATGATTAAAATCCTTTGCAATCTAGAACTGAAGAAAGGTTAACCACTATCCACCCAACCATAGGCTGAGTTATGCTACAACCTTTCTCATAGTTGGCCATCCTTGAGCTAGATCTTGATTCCTTTAGGGAAAAACTAAAATTAGTGATTTATCACATAGTTTTCATACCATATTTAACACAAAAAGTGAAAGCCACTCTCCTCCAAACATAGGAATGAATTTTAGAGTTCACGCTCTCCATTCCTTGGCTAGGCATATAAAAAATTGCAAATGACAACATAGGTTTGTATAGTAAAGGGAGTCCTTCTCTGATTTTTTTAGTCCATCATTCCTCCCTTTTTTCATGCTCTCTATGCCACACAAAAATAGGAAAACTCCCAAAACAATCTAATCCAACAAGAGAGTACTACAAATCATTCAATTCTTGTTACTCAAGTTGTTACCAAATTTCATGCCAACTCAAAATATACCCTTTACAAAGCCCTTATATAGGAACCATGACCCATAAATTCACCTTCGAAGTTTTATAACATGATTTCCCCTTGCCAAACCATGTCAAAGGAACTAAGCCCTAACTATGGTGTCTAAAACTTTGCAATGGAATAAATACTATGCTTGTAGAGAAAATATTACCATTGCATGGTGTACAAAAATGTTATAGATTCTATGGATACCCTAAGAGCATATTTTCGTCCTTAAGGAACTTTTTTATTCTTGGAAAACGTGCATGTGGCACTCAGAAGAATAAATAGTTTTCAAAAGATCACATACTTGTATATTACTTTTAGGTAAAAGATACCCATTATTAGGAATTTGTGGTGGTTTTTGACCTTGAGGATGGCCCATGAATCTTAAAATAGTATGTTCAGGCCCTTTGACATTCATTTTCCATGATTATATCATAGTTGAGATCTTGATACTTATCCCCATTTCATATAAATTTGTAATGAAATATGTGTTACACTTGTGTCCCATAGTACACATTGATGGTGTGTAATGCCTCGTAATGGCACCCATATCCCATTCACAGACCAACATATTCCCTTTGTAGGGATTATGTTCTAGTCTAGGGTTTTATTAATTGACATTATATTTTAAATCTATCTCTAGTACCTAAGGCCCCAAATCTCCTATATAAACCATATAAAGGAATTGAGACCTATCTTTGGTTCTTAAAAAATCATAATTGTTCCCATTTTGCACTCATGGGATATGTTCTTTAAATTTTTTGTGTAGCAGTTTAAGATTTTATTTATGTCCCATGAACCCAGGAATGTTCTTTTCAAGCATAATTATGGCTTGTTCCTCCATAGACCATGCTTAAGGACATGAGACCAATAATCTATGGAAAACACCCTCTAATGGAATCCATATCCCACTTTTAGGCCAACATTCCAATCTAAATGGTCAATGTGATGTCTTAATCCCTTCTTGATGATCCACAGGATGCCAAATATTAATATATAATCTAAATCCCAAAATTTCCTCCTTGAAACATAATCGACACCCTAGGATTCATGGCTTAAAGCCAATATGTCCTTGATTGTTCGCTTCCTCTTCCACCCCTTCAGATTGCCTGCTGATGTTCGCTTGGAGTTCCCTAGCTCTGCATCATCACCATCGTCCAGAGGGAAGTGGCCACTTGTCCTCTCATGAATTGCGCCAGCTTTTCCTCGACGGTTCGGTATTTTAGTTACACTGTGGAATGACTCGTCCATCAACTCAGCGGTCAACTCAGACTTCAAACTTTTATGTGCCGCAACTTTATTCTCCTGTCAAATCAGGTTTCTCCATCGAGCACAATCTCCGCCATAAGATTTGGAGCCCCCAGATCCTACGGTGTCCACTCATTTCACGCAATTGAATTTCTCGACTGTTAGAGTGTAATGAGAGGCAGTTTTCTCTCTCATCCGCTAAACACGCATCGTGCGATGAATGGAATCGCTCGTTTTCAGTCAAATCCATTTACCACCTAAGGATGCCTCTGATATACTGCCAGTTTTGGAGTGCGGGACTCGCCTTTTTCCTTAGCACTAATCACGCATTAGAAATGGCCTCTGTTTCCCGATCTGGGCTTCCCAAGTGCCAGTTTTGCCTCCTGCGCAGTCTCCATGGGCCTCAGTCAGCGCGCTTTGACCAAGGTCCTTGTCGTTCCTTGCTGGCTGCAAACTGCCACTATCTAGAGGTCTTCCTGATCACTCTTTGTTCATAAATTCGAAGTCTGTCTTGACTTGATACAGTCATGGCTCTTTGATAATTTTCATGGATCCAATTTGGATCATGGCCTTCCCACTGAAAATGCTTTTGGACCACCAAAAGTTGGTTTTCAAGCATTGACTAAGTGAGGGTATAATTGTCTCACTTGTCCAATCTCTATCCAATTTGCGCTACTCGTCTTTGAACCCTTGAGCCCAATTTTGAGGTACTCAACATATCCTTTGCGCGTCGTCCTCACCTTCCTGTCCAGAACTATGTCTTCCTGCAATTCATTAAGATATTCAGGTAGCAGGTCATCAATAGAAGGCAATTGACTCTGCTCTTAAGGATCCTCAATTAGTGAGGGTTCAAACAATCTCAAGCATTCTGCATTTACGACTAAGTAGATGTGCATGTAAGCTAGTAGATCAAGGCGAAAAGCATTTTCACCAATATTCTCAAGTATCTTGAAGGGTCCATACCTGATAGGCTTTAGCTTTCTTACCTTCACCTTGCATCCTGTCCTTGCTGATATACAGCCAGACATGGTCACCAACTTGAAAACTATGCTCCATCTGATGCTTGTCATGCCTTGCCTTGTATTTGGCTTGGATCTTTTCCAACTGTTCCTGTACTGCCTAGTGGATCTCTTGGATTTGTTCAATGAACCTAGTTGCCTTGTCCACATCACTGTGTCCCTCAACTGTGGTGTATTTACCAAAGACAAAATCCAAAGGAGACCTTGGTGTGAAACCAAAACAGGTCTCAAAAGGAGATCTCTGTGTAGAAGAATGTTTTGCTCTGTTGTAAGCATGCTGCACATAACACAAATGTTCATCGCAAAGCTTAGGATGTTTGTTGCAATATCCCCTGAGCAAATGGATCATTATCCTACTGACTACTTCTGTCTGGCCATCAGTTTGTGGATGAAACACTGTGCTTTTCTTCAGTTTGGTGTCCATCAGTTCCCATAGACTTGACCAAAACTTTCCCACAAATCGGGTGTCTCGATTAGATACAATGGAAGTGGGTAATCCAAAATGAACCCATACTGTCGTGGCGGAAAAAGTCGTTTGTGCGGGCACAACTGACCTCCCTAGGAGTCTAAACTCTCTAGCGACAAACAAGACAAAATGGAGCAATCTTTCTCTAAATACATCTTTTAAAGTATGAAAACTACAAGTGTTTAGGCTTACCTTATTCCAAAACGCTGTTGTTGTAGTCCGTCCTTGCCGATCTGGATGAGCTCCTCCTTCACATCAATTCCTGCAACCACAAACAATCAAACAATTACCAAGCACTTGCATCTCATATAATAAAACATATATTCAACATGCAGACCAAGGAACACATGAAATAACTCATTAACACAAGCTATTGAGAAAAATGAACCAGTTTGTATTAATAACGAAACAAAGAAACTCTTACAACCTGGCCTTGGTGTTGTGCAAGTTCCTCCCAGGGTCCATCAAGGGTTTTCCTCTACTTTGACAAAGCTCACCCACTTCCAAGTAGAATCAAGCAAAGACAATCTCTCCTCACAAGGTTCTAAATGGGAGTCCTAATTCCTGCAGCATTTACCCAAAGAAAATGTATAGCTTCAACCTCTCCTCCCTCTGGCTCAATGCCTTTATTTTTAGTGCTGTAAAAAGGTTATTCAGGTCCACCATCAATGGGATAATCCCCCTCTTTGGGTGGGATAGCTCCCTTATTGATGGGATAAGTTCCCCCTTAATAGAGATACATGAACCAACTGGAGGCGCATCCATTTCATCAAACCGACCTCTAGAAGGTTCTAGAAGTAACCACAAGTAACTTTTTTAAGATGAAACTTGCGCATTTTTCCTTTTACAGAAGGACGCACCTGTCCTTTGACATACAGAGCGTCCAAAGACGCAGACTTTGTGAACATTGTGAGCGTCCCCGCAGGTAAGGCTTGAGAGAACCTGCGACCCCAGAGATAAACACATTTTTTACAAGACTTTCTCTCTTCTTTGAGTTTGAGACGGATAGCAGAGGCATAAGACTTGCCTAAAAAGGGTAGTAAGACTGTTGATTTGAGCCATACTAACTGTAAGTAGTCATGGTGACATTTTTTAGTGTAACAGATTGCCCCCTAAAGTGCGAAGCCTGGAATAGATTAGGGTTTTGTAATTCTAGGAAGGGTGAAGCGCTTTATCATTCCAAGGATTGTTTTGTGGATGACCTGGTTGGAACCTGCAATTTTCAACACAAAATACATGTATAAGATTATATCATCACTGAGGTAGGCATTCCCATACTCAGATTCAAAACTTTAACTAATGGACTAACTACTCTGATACAGGAATGATCTTGCAGTACATCATTTTTATAGACTTTTGTAGACACAGTATGGACGCAGCCATCTGTTTATGATTAGTCTACATAGATAATGAATACAAAACTCCTCGCAGCCTGGATGGTAGAAACTAGATCCAGGGTCTTCACTTCTACTTCCCGAATTGGTACGATTCTAGCCATGTGATTTAAATGATTTGATGTCGAACATGTTAGAAACCACTTGATTACCAGTCGATGATGTAAACTGTTAACAAGCGTGAGAGAGACCACCAGTAATGTCAATGGTTCTCAAAGTACCAAGCACAACCCGTGAAATGTGAATAGATGTTTTGATGTCGAACACTTCACGGAATCCTTTGATCGAAAGTCAATGATGTAAACTGACGTCAAAGGTGAGAAACCTGCCATTGATGCATGCAGACTTCAAGGTACTGTCGATTCCTAAGTCATCTTTCTAGATAATGTGTCGATGTCGATAGAAAGCGACCCGTTGCAGGCAAGCCCGCAACACGAAATCATTGTTCAAGTTGAAGAAATGTTGCTGTAAGGACTGACTCAAGGATGATCAAATGGATGACAAGTATTTTGCAGATGAAAGTTTTGCTTACAGACCTCTTGAACACATAACGACACGACAGATGGCTTGGTAATGAATAACTCAAAGTTAATCCCCGGAACCCGGTTAAAGACTTTCAAAGTGGTTTGATCAACTGTGAGGTAAAAGATTTCCCAACCCAGGTGAATGAGACAGTGTCGTGTTCAAGAGCGGTGATAAAGTTTCTTTCGAGACAAAAGGTAACAAACAAGTTCGTTCTTCTCTCTTTTCCCCCACCATTTCTGGCAAGTACCTCTTTATTTTTAACAAGCTTGAGGAGGATAACATATGCTTGATTATAAGCTCATCCTTCGGATGAGTCCAACCTAGTTTAAATTCGAACCCTAGGAAGGAGTGGTTCATTCCTGTTTGTAATTGAACAGGTCCTCTACTGTAAAAGTTTAACGAGCCCAGTATAGGAGAAACTTGGCGTTTTTCAATTTTAGAGAGTCTGAAAAAACTAAAGGAGACTCCACGTTGAACTTTTTCGTACATTTGTGTCCCTCAAGCCCGAAAAAGTATAAAATAATACCTGGGGGAACCGCTTGATCTTGCGACCAAGGAGTACTTTCATAATAGTTTCGTTGACCTGAAAAGTAAAAAGCGATCAAGGACACGTCGTTTTATTTCCTTATCGAGTTTGAAACGACAAAAACCCGGCAATCTTTTCCTGATTTTGCGGTCAGAAAAGAGCTAAAAGGGGACCGTCTTTTAATTCCGTTTTAACGAGTGTAAAAGAAACGCTCGGCGATCTTTTCATGTTTTAGGAGTCAGAAAAGGGCTTAAAAGATTACTCTGATATTTTTGTTTGTGAAAAATTACAATTTCCCTCGAGCTCCCTTTGTCCTGCACAAAAGCAACACATTACTCATACCTGTTTAAAATAGGCAAAAATACATCGAGAAATACCTTTTCATGGTAAAAAATGAACTAATTCATCCAAAAAACCTATAAAAAGACCTTTTACCATGTCATTTTTACTGTTTCACTGTTGAGGTTGAAAAAGGAGCTTTTGACAAGAAAATTTCCCGTGGTCGCTGCAGAAAATCCGACCGTCGGAATTGAACGCCGTCTTATCCAGGTATTTTACACATCCTACTCTGCATTTCTATCCGTTTAGAATCAATTTTTAGGTCTTAGTTTCATTTTTTGGGGGGGTTTTGGTTTTGGAATGCGCCTCTCGGCGGACGCGGGTGCCCTTCGGATTACCCGCGTCCCCCGACTTTTTCTCATACGGGAAAATGGTCGGAAGACGCGGCCCGCCTTCAGGCCAGCCGCGTCCGGGCGCCCTGTGCTACAAAGCCGGGGTGCGTCTTCCGAGAAGTGCGCATTTCAAAACCCCAACTCCCTCAAAAAACTACCAAAAATTCCCAAATCAATTTCTAATTGCTATTTTTGATGTGCAGGGTATTAACCATGTTAGATTGGAGAGAACGAGAGCATGTAGAGGATGATGAAGTTGCAATAAATCATCAACCTTCCCTGGATGCCCTAAGAGCATGCGGGTTATACAAATACTGGACCATACCGGGCATGAGGGGCCAGGTAAGATTCTTGGAATGGCTAGTTGAGCGATGGAACGTTCAAGAACAATGCTTTTACATAGGAGGGCACCAGCTCGAGATAGAGCCCTCGGATGTATACTTTCTCACTGGCTTGCCGAACAGAGGTGAGCAACTTAGTTTTGCGGGGACTAGGCCGGGTGGCCAATCCCTTAATAGTCTCCGCGACGAGTGGTGCACACCTGGGGCTCACCATTCGAAAGGCATAGAGATAAAACACATCACTCTGTGTGAACTCAAAGTCATAGCGTTCACGGTTACCAGAATTTGCGGCGTAGCCGCTTTACACATTGCTTCCGGATCCCAAATGCGGATGGCAATTGACTGTTACCAAGGCACCATTTTCAACTGGTGTGAAGCTGTGTCGGCTCATATGAAGAGCCAACTGACCAAGGCAAAGAACGGACGACTAAAGACTTTTGGATATGGGCCTCTAGTCGTGAGCTTTGCCTTGGAGAGAGTTCCAATGCTGATCCCTCAGCAACTCACTGTTGATATCTTGGGTCCTCGGGAGCCAAAGCTGATACGATGGGTTGCGGTGATGGCCCGGCATCCTGACGAGGGTGCGGCGGTGGTTCGATTCTCAGATAGTTACTTTCACTGGTTAGAGGACCAGGTTTTTTCGATACAGGACTTTCCGTATGCCGGAGTGGATTTTAGAGGTGATCCGGACATGGTTCTTCCACCGGGAGAACAATGGGATGACAGAGGTACTTTATTTTTCACAAGTTTCTAATTATGTATTTTTTTTTATTTTTCATATATATCGTCTCAAAACTAACAGTAAAATTTTCAAAATGCAGATGTTGGTCCACAACGTCCAGCCAACCTCCGGCCCTTTGATAGACTACATCCAGCTGCACCGGTACCGGCCCCGCAGGATGCGGCTACAGAAGTACTAGCTGAGTTGGAGCATGATCTAGAGCGTCTCACGGCAGATATACCTGAGACTACTATGGACGACATTCCTACCAGACTTCAGCGCTTCGTAGTCGCGGTCCCTGGACCGTTTAGGAGATTTTTGCATAAGGTAGCCCGTGCAGTGGTGTCATACAGAGAGCACCACCAGTGATTGACTAGTCACTTTTGTAGTCACATGTGACATTTTGACTTTTTGTACTTATCATTTTTGCCGATCATAAGGTGTTTTTCAACCTATGATCGAAGACGATGTATATATTTTTTGACACACTCCTATCTATATATATCACTATTACCGGCTTATCTTGTTTAACATATGTGATGAAATGTTTTTAAATTACTTGCATGATTATCGTAAATGTCTGTCCAACATTCGAGAAGAAATTGCATCTGCTAATGTATTTAAAGACCTTGGAATGTGCTGATATTCAATGTAATCAAATTCACGTTCCAAGAGACGCACTCTCAAAAACAACCTTAATAACACAGGATTTCTAATGGCATAAACTCTATTAAGCTGTAATACAACAAGTTCAGAATCTAACCTCACTATCAAACGTCGAATTCCAAATGAAATAGATTCGGATAATAATTCAACCACTGCACTGTATTCTGCAATGTTATTCGTTGTTTGACCGAGGCTTACCCCATGCATAGAAACTAACTCGTCAGAGGGCGAATAGATAACCCAAGCTGCGGAAGAGATATTCCGTGTACTACGACAAGCACCATCAGCAAATCCAATGTATGTTTGGAGAGGCGTCGACATCTGCAATATCAAGAGTAAAACCAAGATAAGCCAGAATAACGACGAAAAAACACACTCTCTAAGCTAAGCACACTGACTAAACTAACAAACACGCTAGCTAGAAAGAAAATCTAACCTATCTAAAGATTTCTCCATCCACCATTTAAGCATAATACCTTTTTAAGTAAAGTCCATTTCTGGGTTTACCCAAAGAGTCCCCATCAAAATCAACCAGCTCATAAGCCCCTTTTGCTAGCTTTCGCTTTACAATGTAGGGTCCATGCCACATAGGAACGAATTTTCCAGCACCTAGCTTATCATTAGCTTGATCATATAATAGCACTAGGTCTCCTTCCGAAAAACTTCGAGGGGTTACATTTCTATCATACTGAGCTTTCATTCGTTTCGCGTGAGTCTCGATTGCCAATGTAGCGTCATGTCGAGTCTCATCTAATTTAGCCAAGTATAATAAACGTTTCTCCTCTTCGGAAGTAGCTAGAAGTAATTCGACAGCCATTTGAAGTGATGGGATTTCGCATTCAATGGGTAACACAGCTTCCAAGCCATAAACTAGCTGGAAAGGAGTGAACCCTGTTGAATTTTTCACTGAGGTCCGGTATGCCCATAGCGCTGAAAATAACATGTTGTGCCAATTCGACCGATGAACACCAATGGTTCGTCGGATCATGATAACCAGAACTTTGTTGATAGACTCAACCAAACCGTTGGCTTGCGGATAATAAGGAGTAGAGCTATCGTGGCACAAACCAAGCTGGCTTGTAAGCTCAGTCATCATGATGTTTCGAAAATGGCTCCCATGGTCAGTGATGATTGCTTGTGGGACACCAAACCTAGTTATGATATGATTGAATACGAAAACTGTAGCTGTTTTGCCGCTTGCGTCGAAAGTAGGCATCGCCTCGGCCCACTTAGTAAAATAATCAACCGCAAGGATGATATACGCATGCCCCCCGGTCGAGTGAGGGTTACAAGTAATAAAGTCGATACCCCATTTGGCGAATGGACCAGCGGCAATTATAGGGTGGAGAGGAGCAGGTGGAGCGCGCATCTTGCGATCGAACACTTGACAGTTGTGGCATTTCCTGACGGTAATGATACAATCCTTAAACATAGACGGCCAGAAATAGCCAGCGCGCAACACCTTCTGAGCTGTGGCATACCCAGACATATGACCGCCACATGCTCCAGAGTGACAATCATTCAAAACTCTCTCAGCTTCTTCGTGAGTTAAACAACGTCGAAAAACTAAGTCTGCCCCCCGGCGATAAAGTGTATCTCCAATAATTTTGTATGGCTGGGATTGAAACCGAATTTTTCGACGTTCCGCTTTGGAAGCTTCAGGCCGAAAGGTTTGGGTTTGGAGATAGATGATTATATCCCCGTACCACGGATCTACAGTACTGATAAGAAACAAAGATTCGTCCGCAATGGACTCTTCTGCCACAGTCTCTGTGTCAGCACTAGGGAAATCACACATCAATTCCGCGAAAACTAAGGATTTCTTAGACTTGGACTTCTCGAACTCCAAGTCGAACTCTTGCAGGATAACGATCCATTTAGAGTACTTGCCCCCTAGCAATTGTTTTGTCAAGATATAAATCATAGGGTTGCAATCCGAAATAACTATAGTTTTACGGAGAAGAATGTAGTGACGGAAACGCTGGACAGCTTGAACGGCTGCCGGGGCCAATTTCTCCACATGCGAATATTTTAGCTCAGTGGGATTCAAGGTCCTACTAAGATAATATATCACATGCTCCGCTCCGAATTCATCTTCTTGAACTAACACCATTCCAATGGTGGAATGCGAAGCTGCGAGGTATAAGAAGTACTCTTGGTTGTAGTTGGGAGGATGCAACAACGGTGCATGGGTCAACGCATGTTTAAGTGAATCAAAAGATTGTTGGGCAATCTCGTCCCAAAAGAATTGTGCGTTCTGTTTCAACAACCGTGTAAAACCTTTAGTGACCTCGGCGTAGTTTGGGATGAATCGGCGTAAAAAGTTCGCTTTCCCTTGCAAACTTTGGAGTTGGCGCAAACTCGAAGGAGGAGGCAATTTGATGATAGCCTCGACTTTCGAGGGATCGACGCGAATGCCGGCTTTTGAAACAACAAATCCCAGCAATCGACCTGTTTCTATACAGAAAACACACTTGTGGGGATTCAACCGAATTCGATAATGCCTACACCTCATAAAGATTGCTCGTAGATGGACAAGGTGATCAGCTCGATGTAAAGAATGTGCAGGCAAATCATCGAGATAGGGTTGCACAATGTGCTTGATGTCATGAAATGCATAAGACATCGCCCGTTGAAAAGTAGCCCCGGCATTCTTAAGCCCAAAAGGTAATTTGCAATAAGCAAATGTCCCCCATGGACAAATGAATGCCGTTTTTCGTTGGTCGGCAGGTAGAATATTGATTTGATTATAGCCCGAAAAACCATCCATAAAGGAAAACATTTCACTTCCGGCACAATCATCAATAATTTGATCGATATAAGGCGTAGGATAGTTGTCTTTTGGACAAGCTCGATTTATATCCCTATAGTCGATACAGATTCTTATTGTTCCTTGTTTCTTGTTGACTGGAACAATATTCGATACCCAATCCGTTAACGGGATTGGATAAATGAAACCTGCTTTCAACAACTTTTCGACTTCTGCTTTAATCGCAGCCGCTTTTCGAGGGTGAATCTGACGCAACCGTTGCCGGACGGGTTTAGCATCCGGGTAGGTCTTTATTTCATGAACAACAATGGCTGGATCGATTCCCGGCATTTCCTCGTAAGACCAGGCAAACACATCGCGGAATTCTTGGAATAAGGCCTCGTAAATTTGGATTTCTTCTTCAGTACATGCGGCACCTATATGAATGTTCTCCTCAATCCCGGGCTTCACTGAAATATCAATGGGAATAGTACGAGAAATATTCCCTAAATTCAGCTCTGAATCAGAATGTTTCGTTGGATCCTGAGCATCTTTGACATATTCAGCGGTAAAGATAGATGAAAAATCATTTTCAAATGCATCATCCTTAGGTAAAAATGCAGATCTGTGATGGAGATCCTCCCATGGTAGATCATCTACACTTAGGATTTCGCGAAGTTGTTCGTCAGATGACACGACTTCGGGAAATGCTATCCGTTCTAAGGTTGAGGTGAAAAGTGATTCTTCACTGACCACATTCATTTGGTCGATTTCGGTTGAATGTGAGTCGGTAAAAGACATGACAGCTTCATAAGCAATTTCATATGGACTCAAAGGCATAGCATCACCGAATGAGTCTATCTCAGAGTCAGATGGGACAATCCAAGGATCGTCATAAACAATGTTTTCTGATGTAATCATATGAATTGTCGCAAATGAAGGGTCTACGTTGAGTGGAGGGAGAGGAAAAGTTCCCAGTAAACCGGAATCCTTAACTAAACCGACACCAACGTCCCTATAAGGGATTGTCGTCTTACCGACATGCTGGATACTCTCTGAAGAGGCTGGGTCGGATGAAAAGTATGTCAGCTGATCAATAGTCACGATCTTACCGTTATGTGGAAACTTGATTATTCTGAAGACCGATGAAACAACCGCTGTCATAGCATATGACCAACTTCGACCCAAAAGAAGGTTGTAGTCTAGAGGGGCATCAACCACTTCCACATCCAGACTAACGGTTTTACCTTCTACCCCTATAGGCAATTCTTGTAGAATACCAAACGGACGGAACCCACGGCCGTCAAAGGCCTTAAGGATGGTGGGGGATTGGTTCAACGAAGGAGAACCAAGGGATCTCCAACATTGAATCGACATAATACACGTAGAACCTCCCTCATCAATCACAGTCCGATGAATAGGTCTGTTTTTTACTATCACTGGAATTTGGAAAGCCATTTGATGGGGGAGACGCGGTGTACTATTTTCTAGATCGAAGATCATTAGATTTGGATCCTGAACATCAACAGCTCCGATAGCCGACAAAAGCAATTTTCGTTGTGCTGGGCATGATTGCAGCACTTCTAACGCCGACATTGCTGAGGGTGAAACAGCTAAGTCCTCAACAATGTTGTAATTCTGGGCTGCTCTCGCATGTGGATTGAAAGCAGACCTTCGAAGTACACCCTTGGCGGGCAGCTTAATCACTAAATCTGGGTTAGGTTTTTCGATCTGTAGTGGATCGGAACCAGGAGCTGAGGTTGATGGGTTAGAGTGAGAAGATTCTGCTTCTTTACCATCAACAGGATTCTTACTACCATAATCTTGCGATCGAGTCGCAATCCTCACATGAGACATCATCAAAATGGGTTCTTCACTGGCATTCGAAGAAGAACCTATCATCTTATTCTCCTACTCCGGAAATGGATTTTTTAACACAGCAGGAGTGGGAGCACCTTTGACTATTTTCACAACCTCGGCCCGATGAGGGCAATCTCTCGTAAAATGATCCTCTTCACAAATAAGACAAGGATATCGAGGTTTGCGCTTTTCGTCATTGGTTTCCGACTTTTCTGTTTTCTCCCTCGGAGCCTTGTCTGCTTTAGCCTTCTTTTTTCCTTTCTTCTTTCCACCGTTTTTTGATTTGGCCGTAGATGTTTCTACAGCGTGAATATCGGCGGTAAGTTCAGGAGGAGAAGACTCTCCTGTCGGAGAATCAGGCAAAGTGATAATTGGAGTATTTGAAGTCTTGGAAGACTTCTTCTTGCTCTTCGTAGTCACGATACCAATCATACCATCAGCGGCATGAGATCCCGAAGGAGCAGCAGCGATTTGATTCGACTTTGGAAGATCCGGAATCTTCTCGTGTAATGTACCCGACTGAGTGTAAACTAAGTCAAGGTATTGTGCCTGAGCAATGACTTGCTCCTCAGTAACTACTCCGGCCTTAGCTACATCTTCAGTAATCTTCGGTAATAATGATTTGACAAACCATTCAGCTAAGATTTGGTCCGGGATAAAAACTTTCACTAACCTCCTACGACGTCTCCACTCATGAATGTGATCAGAAATATACGTGGACGTCGATTGTTTTAGTGAAGTTAATAACTCCGTGCCGTTATCGTATCTGACCGAAAACTAAAAGTGAGTTAAGAACGACGTAGCTAACTGACTAAAGTTGTAAAAAGAGGCCCGTGGTAACTCAATGTACCACTTGGCCGCGAGACCAATGAGTGTACGTTGAAAAAGACGTAAGCGGATGGAATCATCTGAGATAGAATTCGAAGCACACCAGAGGTGGTAAGTCATCACGTGATTGGACGGATCCTCTCCAGACTTACCTTCAAACTTGGGTATATCACTGGGCAACTTGTTTGGCATTGGCGGCCAGAACGGAAGATATTGAATTGGATCGTTCGTTAGGCGCGTCAAGTCTGGTAAATCCAAAGTTGCGATAAACGGTAACTGCCGGTTAGGATCTCTAAAACTCTGGGTCACAATACCAGCCCCAGGAGGAGGATATCCAGGATAACTAGGAACAGGAGTCGCATTTGGGATATTATATCCTCCTGGAAAACCAGGATTAACCGGACCGTACTGGGGTTGTTGAGGTTGTTGATAAGTGTACCCAGGATACGGTTGATACTGGTAAACCGGTTGTTGGACAGCTTGCCCATGTTGATACTGTCCCTGGTACGGAGGTTGAACAAATTGAGGTTGAGTAGTAACAACCGTACTTATACCAGGCTGACCTATAGGCATCTGGACCGTGGTTTGAATCGTAGATCCAGACAACGGTAAAGATGTCTGAGGTGTGGTAATAGGGACAGTAGAAACTGGAGCCATCGATACTCCAGAAGTAAGTATGGTAGATGTAGCGGTAGTTGCCGCAGCCGTTTGGGATGGAGTGCTAGGTGCAATTGGCGGCTGAGTAACTACCGAAGTTACAGAAGTTTGAACATTTGGCTGGACAGGTTGCGGTTGCTGGGTTGGACCAGAAACTACGGGTTGTCCAGCTTGAGGAACCATCTGTACACTTGGCTGCAACACCTGTTGACCCTGTGATGGATCCCATACTAACATTCCAGGGTATTGACCCGTAACAGGTTGAGGATACTGAGATCCATAACCGGATTGAGGGTAGGATTGATAATTGTAAGGTGCAGTTCCCATACTTGGAACATATGACTGACCTTGAGGCGGTTGATAACCTTGACTCGAGTATTGACCTTGAGGTTGATAACCTTGAGGTAAATACTGATACTGGGGTTGACCTTGACCTTGAGGTTGGTACCCTTGAGGTTGATAACTTTGGGGTTGATACCCTTGAGGTTGCCATCCTTGAGGTTGCCATCCTTGAGGTTGATATTGATACTGGGGTTGACCCTGGGGTACATATTGAGGCTGGGGTTGACCTTGAGGCGCGTATTGCACCATAGGTGCATACTGACTTTGAGGTTGCCCCCCAGACACGATTTGTGTACCTTGAGGTTGCCCCCCAGGCGTTAACTGCAGTTGCCCCCCAGGCGGTAATTTGCCACCTTGAGGTTGAGAAACGGGAACTGAACCTGACATCATGTAAATGTCTCCTACACTCAATGGTACATTACCATTGTTTCCAATTAATAACCCACGATCAACGGGTTGAGGAGATGCCCCCGCAAAGGTACCAGAAAGAGATTGATACCCAGTGGGAATAGAAGGACCGCCGTGTAAAAGAGATTCAGGACTTTGAGTAAACACGGACGACTGACCAGTCATATTTACAGGAGTATAAATACCTCTAGGTGGAAAAGGAGTACGAGGTGGAGAAAAACCTACCCCTGAGTTGTCCAAATAATTGGTTAATGAAAGGTACCAAGTAGTACTTCTAGGAGGACTGTAAAAGATGGATTCACGCTCCCTTAGATCAATAGTAAGTTGACCTTCAAGGTTAGAGACACCTATATCCTCCTCTGGAGCAAGTTCTTCTATAGCAATCAAACCAGTAGGAAGATTTTCGGTGATAATTCTTTCTATTCTTGGTGAATCTGGAACACTAGAAGTTGGAGTAACAGGTTCAGATATTTCAGGTTCTTCGCCTGTATCACTAGCAGACGAAAAACTACCAGCAAGCTCGGAAACTGTAACAGCTTCGGGATTATAACCTGTCTCTAAACTTTGGTAATCTGGATGGACTACCAAGGAAGATTCTCCTTCTTCAGGTGAACCTACTCTACTGTCACTAGGAGGAGTTACAAGGACCTTTAAACCTTCTAAATTACGGGTCGTCTCGAGGAGGTGATCCCCTAAGTCTACGGGATCTTCTCAACAATTCGGCCACAGAAACAACTTCAGGAGACTGGCCCCGAAGTCTACGGGACTGTCTCGGTAATTCCGCCACAATTAAAGATTTTTAACTACAACACACGAAAACAAAGTAAAAATTTCAAATCAAACCACCTAAAGTCTTCTAAAGAAGCAAACAAATTTGAAGCACACGCCTAAAGAATCTAGAGCGTTAAACCAAACACAAACAGTAGTCTTCCGGACCAAAAGTGCTAGTTGGTGATGAAATCCAACCTCGCTGGATTCAGTACAGAAATGGTGGGTGGAACAGTTACCCCGGCAACCTGCTTAATGAATAGACCGGCACAAGTTCCTCCACTTTAACCGTCTCGAAGTGAAGTGAACCCCCCGGAAAATCCAAGTGAGTATAACCGACGTCTGTTCCAGGTACAGTGGGACCTTCCCTCCACCGTCACCTCGGTAGAACCCTAAAGATTATGGTCACTAAAGTTACCAATCACAACAATTACACCTGGGGGAACAGCCTAAACTCCGACAGCACGCAAGGGTAGAGTAACAAGCTCAATCCCCTTACCGGCTCCTTGACAGTAATCCAAGGTTTACCGATAAGTGACCCCTGGCTCCTCGACAATGGTTAATCCGAGGTTTACCGTTTGTAATACGTACTGTCTGGCGTCGTTCCCAACGAAGGGGGAATGATCCCCTCACTGGTTCGGACACGAGCTCGTGCTTCTCCTTTAAGAGGAGCTTTCCCAGAATGCAATTGAAACAATTGGATTTATTCTACTCAAGATAAACTATCTGTTTGGTTTTGTAGTCTTGGAGAGTTAAGTACTCACCTACTCCAAGACCCTAGCCTAAGCTATGTTGGTGTTTCAGAGCCCTAAAAAAAAAAAAATTACTAGATTAATTTTAATTTAAGCGTTACTTTTAAGGTTGTTTCTTAAGTCAAAAGGTGATGGAAGTGAAACCAGTGGTGTGTTGACTCGACTCGAAACCACTACAAAATGCACCTAGGATGATTTACCCACTACTTTACTTTTTCGATGAATTGTTTAACTAAAAAGTTGAGAGAATGCACTTTTTATAAAAGCAACTTCTTAATTAAGGACAATCAAAGAAACAATTCGTTTGTCTTTTCCAAGCATAAAAACATGACCACTCTTTACTTGCACGAAAAAACTCTTTTTCTCTTTCAAAAACAAAAAGCTACTTGAAACAAGACTTTTAAAGAAGATGTTTTTGTATTTTCCTATTTAACGAAAAACATAAATCTATTTTAATAAAAATCAATTGCAAACTATGAAATCTATGAAAATTCACTCAGAAACAAAACAAATCAAAAGGAAATTACCCTAATTAATCCTAATGAGGCAAAGCCAACAATGATTATTCTAAGGTGTTTTACTTGATCACAATCAAATCAAGGACTAGCTTATTGCAGAACCAAAAACTAGTCAAAACAAAACTCTAATCTTTTTGTTCTTTTGTAAAATGGAAATCAACACTTTATAAACAAGTAATTCGAAATTTGACCCAAAAGACAACTTAAATGGCAAGCTGCTCACACAAGGAGACTTTACGACAGGCCCGACTTCTAAGAAGGCTGACAAACCAGAGAGATCTAAGGTTGGACAACTTTCTACCGTCAAAGTCACTACAGGACCTATTCAAAAATCAAACCCTAGGCCTAAACTTCGTTGAAATCCACTAAAACACTCAAAGCTCACAAAACAAGTTCAGGTGAAAATTTTTGACAGGGTACTAAAGGATCTGGGCAGAAAACACTAAGAAAAAACAAAATCTAAAAGCAATTAAAGCAAAAATGGAGTTTTCCTAAATTTACAGGAAGACGCAGGCAACCCGTTATAATAGGCGCGGGCCCGCTCTGTGCAAACGGCAACAGCGCGTCCAAAGACGCACTGTGCAATACTCAGAGGGTGCGTCTCTCTGGAAAAATTAAGAAAAACCAAATCTAACTAAATCTAAAGCTAAGCCACCCAAATACTAATTCTCACAGTCAAAAACCAGAAAATAAAAATGATTTTCTCAGAGCAAAGTTCACACAAAGGAAAAGACTTTCTCATTAATGGATTCCCCAGCGGAGTCGCCAATTTGTCGTGGCGGAAAAAGTCGTTTGTGCGGGACAACACTGACCTCCCTAGGAGTCTAAACTCTCTAGCGACAAACAAGACAAAATGGAGCAATCTTTCTCTAAATACATCTTTTAAAATATGAAAACTACAAGTGTTTAGGCTTACCTTATTCCAAAACGCTGTTGTTGTAGTCCGTCCTTGCCGATCCAGATGAGCTCCTCCTTCACATCAATTCCTGCAACCACAAACAATCAAACAATTACCAAGCACTTGCATCTCATATAATAAAACATATATTCAACATGCAGACCAAGGAACACATGAAATAACTCATTAACACAAGCTATTGAGAAAAATGAACCAGTTTGTATTAATAACGAAACAAAGAAACTCTTACAACCTGGCCTTGGTGTTGTGCAAGTTCCTCCCAGGGTCCATCAAGGGTTTTCCTCTACTTTGACAAAGCTCACCCACTTCCAAGTAGAATCAAGCAAAGACAATCTCTCCTCACAAGGTTCTAAATGGGAGTCCTAATTCCTGCAGCATTTACCCAAAGAAAATGTATAGCTTCAACCTCTCCTCCCTCTGGCTCAATGCCTTTATTTATAGTGCTGTAAAGAGGTTATTCAGGTCCACCATCAATGGGATAATCCCCTCTTTGGGTGGGATAGCTCCCTTATTGATGGGATAAGTTCCCCTTAATAGAGATACATGAACCAACTGGAGGCGCATCCATTTCATCAAACCGACCTCTAGAAGTTCTAGAAGTAACCACAAGTAACTTTTTTAAGATGAAACTTGCGCATTTTCCTTTTACAGAAGGACGCACCTGTCCTTTGACATACAGAGCGTCCAAAGACGCAGACTTTGTGAACATTGTGAGCGTCCCCGCAGGTAAGGCTTGAGAGAACCTGCGACCCCAGAGATAAACACATTTTTTACAAGACTTTCTCTCTTCTTTGAGTTTGAGATGGATAGCAGAGGCATAAGACTTGCCTAAAAGGGTAGCATGACTGTTGATTTGAGCCATACTAACTGTAAGTAGTCATGGTGACATTTTTTAGTGTAACAATACATGTTCAAAAAATAGTTTTGCAGTTTGTTCAGCTATAATCTGTTTATTACAAGGTATCAAAATACACTTTTTGCTGAACCTATCCACACAACATACAAATAATCATGACCTTTCCAAGTTTAGGTAGTCCTCCACAAAATCCATGGAAATACTTTCCCAGGGTGAGAAGAACTGTAATGGAGTGTACAAGCCTTGTTTTCTATTGTTGGGTTGCTTTTAGAACATAGTAACCTCTTACATATCTAGAATTGTCTCATTCATTTTTTGCCAATAACAAAATCTTTGTAGTTGTGCAACTGTTTTACTTACCACAAAGTGACCTGATATTAGAGAAGTGTGTGCTTCTTGAATTTATCTTTACTCTTTCAGTTTGTGGAATGCATAACTTCCATAAGGTGTAAAAGACTTAGTCCTTTACATGATAATCCAATTTTTATTCGTTTTCCTTGACTTAAAGTTGCATATAACATCTTTTGAAATCTATTTCTTGAGCGTATTGTTCAATGTAACTCTCATGTAGACAATATTATGCTTAAGTATAGTAGATGCATTTATAATGGTCTAGATAAATATCTGCAACTTTTTGTGTATGCCCTTTTTATACCTGATGACTAAATAAATGAACTGTTGTAGAAAACCCAACATCTATAGTGTCTTGATTGCTGCAACTTAGTTTGGGAGTGTAGATATGAAGTGGTTGATGATCAGTATGTGTTACTGTTTCTTTGTTGATTAAGTAATGTCTCCACTTTTTCACACTTGTTCGAATGCATACAATTCTTTATCATATGTAGGATAGTTAACTATGCAGGATTAAATGTCTCAGAATGATAATGGGTTTATTGTGTTGTGTCAACACTGCTCCCACGGCATAGTCACTAGCATCTGTTTGGATCTCAAATGGTTTTTTAGATTAGGCAGTGCTAGTACAGGTGCTGTACTAATCTTTTCTTTCAAAGTGTCGAAGGCTTTCTGCTATTTTCTCCCCACTGAAACACCTTGTTCAATCTTGTCAAAGCATGTAAGGAGCTACAATTAAGGAAAAATTAGAAATGAACTTTCTCCAATATTGTGCTGCTCCTAAGATGCTTCTAACTTCTATACCAGATTTGGGTTTTGGCCAGTTTACAATGACTGCCACCTTAGAGGGATCTATCTTCAATTCACCACCCCCTACTATATGACCCAAATAATCCAGAGATGTTTTGCCAAATTCACATTGTGAGAGTTTAACATGAATTTTTTCTCTTTACAAAACATCTAGAGTCTACTTAACATGCTTTAAGTGTTCTTCCCATGTTTTGCTAAATATCAAAATGTCATCCAGATACACAATAACAAAAATCATCAAGAAAAGGCCTGAGTACTTCATTCATTAATCCCATGAAAGTAGCAGGAGCATTAGTTAAGCCAAAAGGCATAACCAACCACTCATACAATCCCTGCTTTGTTTTGAAAGCAGTCTTCCATGCATCTTGTTCTGCGACTCTAACCTGATGGTATCCACTATGCAAGTCTAGCTTGGAGAAATAAACAACTTCTTTCAATTGATCTAAAAGATCATCTATGCGAGGAAGGGGATAACGATTTTTTATTGTTATCTTATTAAGTGCTCGGTAATCAATGCACATTCTCCACGAGCCATATTTCTTTCTCACCAAAACGATTGGTGACCCACATGGTGATGTGCTAGGTCTGATGAACCCTTTCTCGAGCAACTCTTGCACCTGCTTCTTGATTTCAACATTCTCTAAAGCAGACAACCTGTACATTCCAATGTTAGGAAATGGAGCATCTTGCTGCAAAATAATATCATGCACTATTTCCTTTTTGGGTGGCAGACCTTTAGGTTCTTGAAACAAGATATCATACTATGAAACAACCTTTTCTAAATCAGCTTGTTGTTTAGCATTACAACCCTCAAATACATTGGTTTTATCAGGTTTCTTTTCCTTTACAACCATCAGTAAGAATTTTTTGCATGAATTTATCATTCTTTTCATCTTCCCTCAGTTTATGAGAGTATAATTATTCTTGAGCTTATGAGCTCTTACAAAGTATTCGATTCCATCTTTAACAAGTAGATAATTGTTCTTAGTTCATCAAAATAGCTTTTCTGTCATACAAGTAAGGACTTCCTAAAACAATTCCACATATATCTAAAGGAATTATGTCTAACTCAACCTCATCTACAAATGCTGACCCAAATAAAACTTGAGTTTGCACTGTCTAGTCACTTGTAGTTGTGCTTTATCATTTAACAATCCTAATGGGTATGGTTTCTTGCGAGGTGTAGTTACTAATCCCAAATTCTTTACAATTGCTTCAGAAATTAAATTTACTTGTGAGCCACTATCAAACAAAATATCAATCTTTTGATGTTTGGAAACAACTCTAACATGGAAAAGCTCATGTCTTTTTCTCTCATTTTTTTCATCAATAGTAGATTGTGCAGAATTACTAGTAGATGCTTCAGAATTCTTACCTTTTATACATGTGGCTGCAATGGTTGTTTCATCTCCTAAGTCTGACCCCAAATATTTCTGAATAGCTGCAGTAGTCTTCTTCCTCTTGCCCTCAAACTTATTAGGTCTCATCTCTGGACGCAGAATCCAACAATGCTCATCATCATGCCCATCCTTTTTACAATAAGTGCATGAAGCTTTGCTTTTCTTGTGTAGTGTTATCCTTCCTTGCTTTCCATTTCTACTTTCTTTCCTCCTTATTCTTGCTTACAGTGGGTTGGGATGATCCCCCAACTTCTGGACTTCCATTCTTTCCTCTAGCTTCTAGATGAGTAGATTGCATAGATACCTCATCTACACTAGTGGGATTAAACATGATGATAATGTGCCTCATGTAGCTCTGTAGACCACTAATGTACTTCAACAGAGTCTCAGGTGAGTCTAATGAGATTCCTAGAATCAATGCTCTCTTTCTAAATTCTTGAGTGTACCCTTGCACACTTTTCCCTTTCAATTGTCGAAGAGTTTTCCAACTCATCATGGCTTGCTGCATGTAGGCCAATGGATAGAACTGTTTTTTGATTGCAGAAACAAATTCACTCCAGACAGAGATAGTCTTACCATGTCTTTTCATGTCAGCTTGGGTCCTGCCTTCCCACCAAACCAAGGTAGTGCCTCCAAGGTGTAGGCTTGCTAGCTGAATCTTACTCTTATCTGATTCAATATTTTGCACTCTACAATAAACATCAATTTGTCTAATCCAGTTGTCCAGCTTTTCTGCATTCAACTCTCCATCATATATAGGTAAATCAAATTTAACATCTAGTTTGATCAAAGATGCTTTATTTTTGTGTTCAGGGCTGTTAGGAGGGATGAGAAAGCTTTCCTCTTTCCCTTTTCCTTTTGAGTGGTCATGGAAATGTGATTCATCTTCTCCTTTGTCTTGTTTAGATCCCGATGAATCTTCATCCTTGTGCTTTCTAAAGTCCCTATACATTTCTTCTACCATGGACTTTGTGGCTAGGAAACTATCTATAAATTGAGGGTCTAGCCCCATAGAACCTTCCCCTGACATTGTCTTCCGAGGATAGACTCTCCAATTTTAGGATTAGTTTCGACCAACTCTCCTTCTCCTAATTTGAGCTTTGATCTATTTAGCATTCAACAACTAAACCAACACAAACTTGTCTAACCTTAACAGCCTAGAGCTTTGATACCACTTGATTTGAAAATCACTCTTGACTGATCTAAGTTAAATCATTATTAAATGAAGGTATCACAGACTCATGTGCTGGTGTGTGTCTATGTTATCTTAGGCAACAGATTGATTAGATTGAAAAATACACAGACACTGGAAAAATGGAAAACAGTAAGAGAAATACAGTAAGAAAATACAAGAACACGACAAATTAATAAGGAGTTCACCCTATTCTCCAGGGCTACATCTTCGGTCCAGCTTTCAGCAGTGGCCTTCTTTTATTGTGTCTTTAAAGCAAAGATTTACAATGAGGAGCTCAATTTGAGTCTCCTAAAATAGATAATGCTTGGTAGGGCGGTTCTTGGATTCCCCAAGGCACTAGAGTGCACAGACTCTTTTCCTTCCCAAGTCTGGACCTCTTTGGTCTTTAATGGGAGGAGCCCAATGTGGTTCTCAATTCCCGACAGATCCTCGCAGGGATTGCTTGAACCTCTCAAGCCTTCTATCTGCTTGATGTTGCCTTAGGTCAGCGCGGATATCTGTTTTCTACTTCTTGCTTCACTATCTTTTCTTCACTCTCACTCTTTGTCTTCATGTTCTGTTCTCTGTCTATTCATGGCTTAAAGCCAATATTTCCTTGATTGTTCGCTACCTCTTCCACCCCTTCGGATCGACTCCTATTGTTCGCTTGGAGTTCCCTGCCTCTACGTCATCGCCATCGTCCACAGGGAAGTGGCCACTTGTCCTCTCACGAACTGCGCCAGCTTTTCCTCGATAGTTTGGTATTTCAGTTACATTGTGGAATGACTCGTCTGCCAACTCGGCAGTCAACTCGGACTTCAAACTTTTATGTGCGCGGCTTAATTCCCCTATCAAATCAAGTTTCTCCATCGGGCGCAATCTCCGCCGTCAGATCTAGAGCCCCCAATTCCTACGGTGTTCACTCATTTCGAGCGATTGACTTGCTCGACCGTTAGCGCGCAATTAGAGGCAGTTTTCTCTCTCATCCGTCGGACACACATCGTGCGATGAATGGAATCACTTGTTTTCTGCCAAATCCGCTTACCACCCAAGAATGCCTCCGATATACCGCCTATTTTAGAGCGTGGGACCTATATTTCACCTTAGCAACTTCCCTACAGTTTCCTGGCTTCCCATGCGATCGAGCGCTCGGGGATTCTCCTTCTCAAGGGGTTTTGCTGGCCTCTGTTTCCCAATCCGGGCTTCCCAAGTGCTAGTTTTGCGTCCTGCACGGTCTCCATGGACCTCAGTTAGCACGCTTTGACCGAGGTCCTCGTCATTCTTTGCTGGCTACAAACAGCCACTATCCAGAGGTCTTCCTAATCACTCTTTGTTCATAAATTCGAAGTCTGTCCTGATTTGATACAGTCATGGCTCTTTGATAATTTTCATGGATCCAATTCGAATCATTCATATGTGTGAAGAAGAGAGGCCTTCATATTCCCTAACCTGAGTTCAATTGTGAACCTTGACTGAAACGTCTTGTTAGGTCATCAAATGTGCCTTTGGGGTGGCTAGTTATATGAATATGAGTGTAGCTAAGCTAGGTGGAGAGTGGTTGTCCCTTATTTACCTTCCAAAAAGCTTATGTGAATAAGGTAAGTGCATACATAAACAAATTTATCAATGAAATGGTGTTGTTATTTAATGTTTTATGAATATTGCTATACTGGGGTACTAAATATGTTTGTAATGATAAGCTAAAAATTATGTTGAATTTTTTTTGTTGTTATTTGGAATTTTATCCTATTAAGGAATGTTGTAGGGAGAAGTAATCCCTAAAATATGTTACTTATGTTACCTATGAGATGTTTGGTTTGCGAAGTAAAATGCATAGGATGTGTTAAGCCTATAGTTGTTCCTACAGTTATATTAGTGTACATAGCCATTGATAGGCCAATAGTGGGATTAGACAACTATGTTGTATCCTAGAATTAAAGCAAGAAATTAGGAAGGTATTTCATTCAGTTAGAATCCTTGGAACAAATGGAAAATGCTTTGCTTGCAATAAGTATGGATGATAGTCTATAGATATACTATGCATGTTTTATGTTCCTACGTGAAACTAAATTATTCTATTCTTAAGAAGTTCTAAGGGGCTTGATTTCCTCATGTGATAATGAAAACTGCTAGATTTTCTTTCTCCAAGTTTTAGAATTGATGAATTCAATTTTGGTGGCCTAAAGAGCTGTGAGAATATTAATTATTTTGAGGTAAATTTGTGGAGTTGGCCTTTGGCAATATTTTATTTTTTTTGTGGATATGATTGATTAAGGATAATATTTTTGGATTCCCTTACCAGCGAGTGAAGGATTCTATATTATCAAAATATTATGGAAGAGTCACTACCCTATCAAGATTCATCATCGGTCATCTGAAATATCTTAGAAGCATAATGGGAATTTTTAATTTAAGTATTTTCCTCTTGGTTTATGGTTTGATTGGAATTTGAGGCTTAGGGGTCTTTAGCATGAGCCCCTTGGCATGATAGAAGACCTGATCGTGGGCATAGCCATGTACGAGGATTATGCATAGGGCTTGTTCACTAGATTGAATTTAACTCTCTCTAGAGTCTTTCTTAGTTCTCTTAGTGGCTTGGTGTTCAGGATCAAGGAATAGATTTCTTTGAATAAAGATTGAGGTTGAATGAAGGGACTAGTGGCCTGATGGATTGTTGAATATCCATTAGTTGTTGGAGTCTTTGCCATTTCTATCATTCCATTAATTGGATTGACCTAGGATGTTTGAGACCTTTCTTAGTCTTCCTAGTGCCTAATCATTCATCAACAAGACTGGGAAGGAGTGAAATTCATATTATGTTAGGATTTATAAACAGTTCTAGTAGGGTATATTAAGTGATAGGATTGAGGATTTGGTGTCTTTCACTATCCATATATTCATACATATGGAATTTATTATGAAGATATTTTGTTGAAATGCTTGGATCTGGATGCTACCATAGTAGGGCATGTGAAATTTACATGGAGTCCATGTGAGCACTACCAAAATCGATTGGCAGGTAGGTGTTAATTAGGAACAATAATGTGCATGATGATGTTGAGCTAGAGGTATATTTTAGGATGATGTGGCATATGTATATTTTGATTTGGCATATTGATGTGGAGATTTTGCATGGTATTGATGTGTGACCTATCCACGGGTGCTTTACTAAGGGAGAAATACCATATCACGTGCATTCATATTGGGGGATATTTATTGAGGAAAAAACAACATAACATGTTGGCGGATATATAGGGGCTAAAGTGTTTTTATATTGGTAGGTATAAAAGAGGAGCTCGAAGTTAATGGAAAAATATAAAGGGGTATAAAAAATGTTAATGAAAAACTAGATACCTACAATATCTCGTGAAAGTAGGGGTTTTTCAAATTGGGAAGGTGAATTGGGTTCATATTGGTACGAGGTTAAATAATGGGATTTTTAGAGGTATTTTAATATTTATTCAAATTAAGGGTATTGTTTAATATGACATGAACAAATGTGATATGTCAGAGGTTCATTGAGTGAATCCCCTGTGGACCCCCCTTTGCAAGCGATATGGAATTTGTGATTTTAGAAATCCATAATTCTATAAAATGAGCTTCTTTTAGGCTTCTTTGGTTCCAATCAAGCAATTCGATGGTTCTTAGGTGGAGGCCATGTGGTAACCAAGGTAAGCGTGATATGGATGGTATAAAGATCTTACTAGTGGAGATCTATAGTTTTGAAAATTTCTTAAATGGTGCCTTTTGAATTTCCCTAGGTACAGATTACTTGGAAGGTCAACTTGTTAAGCATAGTGGGAAAAATAAAAACCCCAATTTAGATGGATTCAAAATATTTGAAAATATCAACTAAATTAGGAAGTCTAGAGATCTAGTAAATCACCAAAGCAAGGATGTTTGGAAATCCTAGATATAGATATGATCCTCTACCTAGTGTTCCCCTTTGAGGACATGGCCATGTATGGTGCCAATGCATGGGGAAAGAGTGTGACATGTCAACCATGTAGATGATGTGGAATTGTATAATGGGGACATGGGGGGTAAAAGGATTAACATGCTTCTACCATGTGGCAATGGTACACATGTTAATGAGACACTTAGGAGGGAGAATATTGAAACGAACAAAACTATGTATCTAGAGCTCATATTTTGATGAAACTTTTATTCTCGGAAAGATATTGAAGAACAAAAGGCAATGATTATCTCATAAAAGAGTTTCAGGTGGTTGAAGGATCATGATTTTTTTATGACTCTATTCCCATGAAGTTACCTTGGGGGTTAGATCTACACACTGCATTCCCTTAAAAATGCATTGAGGGTTATAGTGTCATTATAGTTCATGTCATATATTTATTTAATAAGACTTCTCCTTATTATAGAACAATACATATAAAAGACAGAAAACAATATTTACCTATGAAGCCATTTGAACATTGCATAAAACCACTATGATATGCTACAAAACTAAATTTGAAGCCAATGTGATCTAATGAGTGTTATGACGATGCAGGAAATGCAAACTTAATAACTTACCTATCTACATGATTACATTAATGCAAGCTTAATAACTTACCTAACTACATGATTACATTAGTAAATTTCTTAAACTGG